>CM019753.1:39482244-39841142 GCA_009761765.1 Phenacoccus solenopsis
TCAGTGTTTTGTCTTCACTGGGTAGCTGTAGTGTGAGGATGATTATAAATGGGTCATCATTATGTTGATCTCTTTTTGTGCGACGAAAAGTGTTACAAAGATAAGAAGGGCTTATATATTGAATGCTGGATCAGTAAAGGGCGCAGGCACTAGCTAGTGGTAAAGATGTACGATGGGACTAAAGAGGGCAAGGGGCAAAAAATACGAATTATTATCTAATTTATAATTATAGTATTTCTCCCAACTCGTAGTTATGTATGTACTAGAGGGTACCGAATTCAATTTTTTTTTCATAATGAAGGAATCAAAGTTAAAATACAGTTTGTAAATATATTGAGCAGGATTGTTAAAAATATAATTTTTCAATTGTGTGTTGAACGACAAATTCATTTTTGCTTTTATTTTTTAACTGTATTTTCTATTATTATCAATTATTTTGTCTTGGCAAAATCTTTAAAAAATTTGTTGATTTCATATGCATATGAAAAACTGTAAAATGACAATTTCAGAAAAATAAGTATCTTTCAGAAATTAATTAATAACATGTTCTAGCTTACAATTCGTTAACGAAGAAGTTTCAAGATGGAATACAATTCAATTTAATTACTTTGGGCGTATGTATGTTATTATACAGACAATCTTCATTTCCTACGAACGCGTACATTTGCAAAGAAAATTGTGCGCACCCAAATTTTTGGACTGTTGCATCGTAAAGATTGGGTTTCCAAGGTTTTACTTCAATCGGATCCTGTAGGTTTGATGGAAATAAAAACGAAACGTTAATAACTGAAAGACGGTTATCTTGAAAGAGCAGAAAATTAATCAGATAGGTACCATGAATCGAAGTTTCTTCGTAGTTGGTTGTCCATAAGGGATGCCAAAAAATGAATAAAATTCCACGCCCGAGAATTTGGATTTCTGTTTGACACCGCGAACTTTGCCTTGTTTTACCGTAACGATTATTCTATCTGACATTTTTTGCGCATCACCGATGACAAAAACTTGATGACTATTAGTGGACTATAGCAATTCTTATAGATTGGATGAAAATTCAACAAAATCGGTGCTCGTTCTTCATCCATTATCTGACTCGTGTCAAATAATTGTTATACGTTTTACGAGCTTTGAAGCATTGTCGTGCCCTGAGTTGTAGATATTTTTGCTCGGCTAATGTCATCATCAATTCATCACTTGTCAAGACGACCTCCAGTCCTCCTTCATTTTTTGGCTTTTCATTTTCTTACTATAAATAGACGACTCTTTGCTCGTTGGTAATCGACTTTTATTATCGATTTTGTATTTCTTCACGGTTTCATTCTTCAAAATTGTGGTTGTGAGGGTAACCAGAATAAGATTTAGAGGGGCAGTCGCCTGCATTACTGATTTGTTATGATTAGAAAATACCTACTCTTGAAACCTTGATTTTAGTTTTTGGAAATAAAAAAATATCCAACTTTTTTCGTAAACATTAAGAATTTAACTATGTGTGATTTGAATTACCTACATAGGTATCATTAATATGGAATTATTAAAAACAATATGTAATATTTTATTATTGAAATCGTATGTATTTTTCATGATTAACTCAAGTAAAGGTTAATATATCGTCTATAAATCTAAGCCTTAATTTTATAGCATAGGAGTAATTCCTTCTGTATCATATCATTCGAGAATAATATTATGAAGGACTGAAGGGAAAGGATGTGTGATTACTTTCATAATGTTCCTATTCTAACACTCTAACTATAGGGTGAAGTATGTATTCTCATGAAAACTCTCGTTGGTTCAGTTTTAATGATTTTGAAACAAAAAATTTTTTCATACTTGCGGGAGGAAAACGCTACTTTACCTCCCGCTCGCTAATTGCTCGAGTGCTCAAAGGAGCGCTTTTCTCCCGCATTTAAAAAATACTTCGTTCACTACTCGGGAGAAAAATTGATTCTTGACTTCCTAGTTGTGAAATATACTATACTAATATAAAGATGGGTTAAATTGTTCAAGTGAAGTTTTTACTATTTTGCTATGAAACCACTGAAATTTTCAGTTTATTTTTATTTTTATTGAAATCTAATTACAGTGTAGCAGGTTTGAGGTAACTTGAAAAGTTGTCATTTTACTTATTCATTTTTTAGCAGTTCTTTTCCATGTTCTCAATTATTACCTGAATAACCGAAATTGTCGCACATGAACGTTCACCTAAAAGGAGTATTTTTTTAATTATTTACAGTTTCATATTGTGTGGGAATAAGATTGCTGACAGCTGGGTGCTCATGATATTTCTATAAAACTGGGCATGTTAGAAAAATTATCAAGTGTAAAATTATGGATATTTTCGCAATCATCAAAGGATTATCAAATGAACTCAAGTATAAAGAATTTTATCTTGCGGTCGAAACCATTGTTATAATTTTAGCCTAATCGTATTGTTTTGCTTTTTAAAACAGTAAATTTAATAATGTCTATAGTTTTATCGTAGATGTTTAAAACGTTAACATTTTTTGATTTTCAAGTTCAATTATAGTCGGTTATCGGCACTTTGGCGAACAAAATGTTGAAGAAACACCGTTAATCCTAAGAATTCATTTGAAAAATTGGCCATGAATAGGTCAACTTTACGTCAACATAAAATTTCTTATCAGGCTTCATTTCTGTTTCCTTTCGTTAAAAAGTATAAGGGCCTTGGAAAGTAGTTTTATGAGAGTTTTATCGTTTTTACGTACTTATCACGTAGCTAGGTACTAAAACGAATATCATACTAGTTGTGTTGATAAAAAAAAAGTAAAAAAACATAAGCAGCCATGCCGCATTACTGGAGCTGAGTTTTCTATAACGGCTTGTTTGAATTTGCGAATAATATAGTTCACTTCTTCTTACCTACAGGCCATACCCAAAAGTGAAATTTAAATATGTTAGTCATTTAGATTCACCATAGTTATATGAGACTATAATAGAAATTGTCAACCTTTCGTTTATTCTCACGACATTTTGAGGACAACTAGCCTTCTGTCTCCTCTCTAGCTACATTTGTGATGTGGATGTAGATTTACAGTGTGGTATATATCTTATCCTCAGGAATTATATATGCTCATGTTTATCAAATTTGACCTATCATTTACTATCTAATTACAAATTGTCTGAAACGCAAAAATTTGAAAATTCTCCTCTCCCTCCTTATCCTATTACTCCTTCCCTAATCAAGTAGACTGTAACCTGTGATAGCTATCGTTTTTAATTAAAATTCAGTGAATGAATGAATAAATAAAATAATACCATTTCATCATGATCTTGCTTTATATTACAATTTTTCAACAATTTCTTTTTTTCTACCGATTTGCCTTTACTTGAACTGATTCATTAATCAGATTACGTGATTTTGATATAAAAAATTACATTGACAAATAATAATTTTTTAAAGGAATACCTACCTTTGAAAAGTGTTTTTTTTTTTTTTTTTTTTTTTTTAGTAATACCGCTAAAAAATTTTTCACAATATCATAGCCTCATCATAGGTAATAAGAAACATTATTTCACCGTGAAAAGCCAAGAGAATTTTTAAAGTTATATTTCGGCCTGTTATGCTCAACCCATATTCAATTTTAAATTCCATGGAAGGAAATCGATATGGCATTGCAGAAGAAGGATCAATCTATAATTTCACATGAACTTCCAGAAGTTTTGATCTCTTGCAAAACTTTTCATACAGGAAAATTGATTCTTCTGAATTATTCATTTTTAGCGATTTCAGCTGAGTCTAACTAGAAAAAGAAATTTTATTCATCAGAGCCATAGTCAAGGGAGATGAGAATCAGAACTACTATCACGAACTCAGTTTTTTAAGTACCTATTTAAATGTTGTTAAATCGCGCAATTTCTTTACATTATGGATGTACGTATAATAATTCATTTTTTTTTATTACATTTTTTCAAGTTATTAATGAATCATTACAAAAAAAATTTTCTTCTCAGATTTCGTAACGAAGTAAATTCATAAATTTCTCGTGCATTTAAGAAATATATGCCCTTGAAAAAATTACCGCCCACCACCTTAACACATGTTATAGATTATGCTTTGAAAATTAGTTTCAAAACGGCTCCCATCGATACATCCTGGCTACTGCTATAATACTGGCTTTCAATGGCGCTAAATTTTTATGGGAAATTCATGTGAAATTTCAAATTAACTCCTCTTTCGCAGAGTCATCGAATAGCGACAATGTAGGCTTTATACCGGGTAACTACTTGATTCGAGCACCCAAGCGAAAAAATTACCTAAAAGGTGAATACATTCTATGCATAATGTCATAGATTAACCATACATAGATAGCCCACCGGTATATCGAATTTATCACTCATAAATGTTGAAAAAGGAGCCAGAAAGTTTTTTATTAATATCTAGGCAAAAAATTGAGTTTGAGTGTTCGGAAATGGCTTATTCGAAAGAGCTTAACATTTTATACATGATTCAATACTAAAATATTATTGCCATCGATGTGAGTCTCGAGTTATTTTAATAAAACTAATTCATTTTTTAGAGCGCTCTCTGTGAATGAGCTCCAGTACTAAGAATAAATTAGACTTATTGCTTGGTTTTTTGCAAATATCTCAAGAAAGAATATAGATAGAAACTTTACAAGTAGCTCATTCGAAAGAGCATAAAATTCTGAATGTGTTTCACTATTAAAAAACAATCGTTATTGATTTACTTTTTGAGATAATTCATAGTAAAGTAAAAAAATCGTTTTTCGAAATTAATTGCAAAAGTAAACGGACAGGAGTAACTTTAGAAAAATTAAATGATTCTCTATTCCAATCTCTTTAAAATGAGTCATTTGCAAGCCCTATATCTTGAATTGTTTCCAAGATATTAGCAAAAAACGATTCCAACTCAGTTTTTGAGTGATAAAAATTTAACGTACGGTGGGCTATCTATGTATGTTTCATCTATGATAATGTGTATTTTTGACAACAAAAGTATAAATTAAAATTTTGCATTTCATTGATAGACGCTTTTAAACATTAAATGAACTTTATTTATGCCACTTATTGTTGCTAATATCACTCAAATATATAATTCATTTGTATGAGAGAAAGATTTTAGCACTTAGGGTGCTCGAATCAAGTAGTCATCCGGTACTTATAGTGTTATTATTTCTGTTTTGTGTTCAGTGTGTTAGTATACTGAAAACATAACCATATAGATGTTACAGTAACTGAGGTGTACAGCATCGTTAAATTTCGTTTCATGGCCAGAAATTTAAAAAAGATGTGAATCGTGTTGTGTTTCAAGGTTAAAGAGATTCACATCTAGCTTCACCTATATCTCTCCTTCATTATTGGAAAATTTGGCTAATTCATATGATTTTGTTGCATTCATTGAATAATTTTGCCCATGAAAACGAAATTTTGCTCTTGGGGAAAACTTAAAGTAATATCGTGACAGAGAATTTCCTTTAATCAGGCGATTTTTTCAGTATGTCATTACATTTCTCTAAAATACTGATGTTCCTACTACACTGGATTTTACGTGGGGATATTGTTCTGTTGGTTCTTATCTTGACTATTACATTGAGTGTATAGATTTATTATAATATATTTAGATTAGATTTTTGGAAGATCATTTGTTTACCAATGAAAACAAAGTTAGAGAGTAACTTCTAACATTCTGAAATTTAGGTTTGTGATACACTCCATTAAATACTTGAGCATGCTTCGCTTATGCTAAAACGTGTCTTTTTTGAACTCTTGCTTTAATTCTTCCCAAAACATCATTCTTTCGCCGTTCAGCTTGGTATCAATCATTTCTATACGATCGTTTATACTCAAATGACAAGGATTCTGGGGTGTTGAAGGTTTCCACCGTGTGGCAAAATTTTCGTTATTAGGATTTCTGCACATATAAATAGATACGAAGAAGTAATATAAGTATGCGCTTTTACGCCAATTAGAAACGAACAGAATCATCACACACTTACCCAGTTTTAGCAAAAATGCTGATAAGCTTTGTGAATGTTTTAACCATTTCTCTAGTACGATCTGTGGTTGCATCGTATCCCATATAAGCCCAATAACTAAAGTCGGCGGCATGAAATGTTCCTGATGTAATGAAAGATATGGTGAAAAACAAGTTTGAAATTTCTTACTCTTATTTAAAGAATGTAAGTAATTTGGTATCTATTTATAGATGACAAAATGCTCAAGTTTTTTTGTGTTTTTGAAAATCTATACTCACCTTTTAGCGATTCTTGTAGCAATCCTTTAAGACCGTCTTTCATTGTGATGATATCACCTTCAAAACTAAACTTATAAACATAAACAGAATCCGGTAAATCTTTAGATATGAGATCAATTAAAGTAGGATAGAGATCAGAAAATCCAGCATCAGTTTGAATCTGCGAGATATTTGATTTATTGAAATGTATGGTCCATAATACTACACGAACATTTATTACGATAAATGCTAATCTATGTACTACTCACGTACATTCACTTTAATAGATAGAGGAGCTTTTTCTATAGGCTTGCCATTTAAATAAAACGATTCGATTCGGTCATTAATGATTTTCAATTGCTCATCACTGATACGATGCATCCAGCCGTAAGCGTTTTGACGATAAGCAGTCTTGAAATGGGTGTCTGTGCCTTTCCTCAAAGAACTCTTTTCTGAGAGGATCGAAAACAAGAGGGAATTCGAAAAATTGGCGACCCGATGAAATAGTTATATTCTACAGAGGTGGTAATGTGATTACATCGAAAGCTCACCACTGAATCCCATAACTGCTTCGTTATCACATATTCCGATTAAGAGAGGTACTCTAGCCGTGTTGGCGATCATATCTCGCACAGGATGAGGAAATAAAGCTTTTTCACCATGGTCGACCAATGGAAGAAATACTCCGCAAGGGAATAAAGCGGCTGTATTCTGGGAGAGTGAAATCATTATTTTTAAATTTTCCTCTCAGCAAATAAGTGAAACGATTTAGATAACGTTTAAATTGTTACCTGGTAGAGTTGTACTTCGCACTGCCGATGCTGTTGAATGAGCAATTCAGCCGGTATTTTTTTCAAAAATGCTAATAATTTTTTTTTACTGTCACCGACGTATCCAAGTTTTTTGGCGATTTGAAGAGCTATAGATTCGTTTTCTTCTCGGACCGAGTACACGGTGTTGAACAAGTACGAGCCCATCATCACAACTTTGTGGAATAAACCTACAAAGTTTTGGAGACCTTCAGATGTAATATGAATGTTAACTCGGTGTTTCAGTTAAGACGAGAAGAAGCGAAAAGGGAAAAATCTCGGTTTCGTCACGCATACATTTTGGGAAGTTGAGAAAAGAAAAAAGTTTTTGATTTTTCATTTTAAAGTTTTATGCAAAGTTTTATCTTTGTGTACATGAAATACTAGATGCCTCCAATAGATTTGGATACGGCTACGGCAAAAATCTCGTTTTTCAACAAATTTAGTAATGTCCTCCATTCTACATTTCAACCCCTTTTTGAAAAGCGGTCAAAAATTTAAATTTTAGTTCTGGAAGTATTGCATATACAATTTATTGGACCTATTTTCTGTTTCAACCATTTTTGAGGGAGATAAGGTTGAATATTGAAATTTTAATTCTTTGAGGTTTTTATAAAATAATATGAAATTTTCATTAGTGTTGTTAGTGACCATTCTAGTCTCACTTCTACCACTGGAAATCCAAACTGAATGTAGGACACCATTCAGAACCTACTCTAATTTTACATACCAAACAGCACAAGTTGTCAACAATGTATTAGCTAATGGCTTGAGGTCGCATTCACATGTATGTACTCGGGTACATCATAAATAAATATAAACAAGTACACGTGCGGACTCCAAGTCAATCTGATACTACTTATGTTACGAATAGTTACGCTTTTTTAGTCTATAGGTATAGTTAGAGTAGGTCCTGATCCAGAGAAGGCCACAGAAAGGCTTGCAACAAAGTCCTCTTTCACTGATGCTCTCATTAATCTTGAATCGCATTAAATAGTCTCTCTATATATTAAAATCAAAACGAAATCGGTTTTGAGATGCGCGCGCATCCTTATTTTGAATAGCATAGGATAACACGTATATAAAGGAAAAAAAGGTTGTAAATTTTAATAAAAGCCTTGTACATGCACAAGGGTAAGTCATAAAATTGTTTTGAGTAGCAGGTATAAAAAGTATAAAGGATAGCAGGTATACAAAAGGTAAAAAAGGTGATAAACCTCAATAAAAGCTTTGTACATAGGCAAGAGTAAGGGTAAAGTTATAAATTGTTGAAAATGGCAGGTATACAAAGGTATAAAAAGGAAGCCCATCCTCATAGGAAGAACTCTTGGTAGAGGTAACAAATAAGAATAAATTGGTTTGTGCACTTTGGAATGTAGCATTACTTGTCTGATGAAATAACTTATTTTTCTTCGTTTAATTTTTATTGCGAGCCCCAAAGAGGCGAGAAGGCGCTAGTATTTCTAAAAGTAGAAATAAAATATAAAAAGGATCCTATAAACAAAGTTTACTAATAAATACGGAGCTACAGTTGTAGCATAATGATTATTCAAGCATGCAAATACACATAATTATAAACATTTTCAACCATGATAATTTATTATTTTTTTGTGGTTCATTTTAATTATAGGATTCATTTCATATTCTATTTGTACTTCCAGAAATATAACTTAACAATGCTATGACGCGAAGAACGTAAATTAGTGAAGTGATACAATATCTTGGAGAAAAGTTGGCTACCTTCCAACACTGTCTCCATTTCCAAGCCCCTTAAGGATTTATTAGGTATCTACTTTTTGGTAGTACCTTTAATTAAGAGCACAACAGGGTCGAAAATCTAATTGATCCTAATCAATTACCTCACTGATTCAAAAATTTCATGCCTCTTTTGGATCAACAAAATGTGGTCTTTCACTAAAATCTCATGATCTGAACGTCTGGCAAAACTCAGACCTCGTATTAAAGCGGATTTCCTAAAACGAGATCTCTTCTCGCCCAGAAACACCAATGTTGACAAATGATAGATCGAATGAAGTAGAAGTACAAAATTCACTTCGATACCTCTGGCCAGTGGCGTTATCATAAGACAGTGAATGAGTATGGCTCCGCTACTGCTTCCTAATAAAGTTACGTTGTTAGGGTCACCTCCAAAAACGCTCGCATTATCTCTTATCCACTCGAGTGCCATTATAATATCTTTGAGTCCTTGGTTGCCGGAGCATTCTTCTATGTCTAGATTTAAAAATCCTATGCACGTTGCACAGAAAAATATTATTTGACTAGAATACTCGGCTCATATTCTTCAACTTGGTTATTTACAAAGTAATTATTTGAACAAGTACCTAAAATATGTAATCTATATCCAACACAAACGTATATAATGTCATTTTGCATGATGAAATTAGGAGATCCGTAATGCGACGGATCGGGTGTGCCAAAGAACATAGCACCAGGATGGATATTGACAATAACTGGCTTTAGTGGATCTCCTTTGTTCGGCAGCTATTATCAAAAAGAATAACATGAGTGGTATATTATTTTCTTAAGTGTACGTTATTTCTATTCGATAACGTACTTACTTGAGTAGTGTAGATGTTGTTATATAGACAATCTTCAGAACCCACTAACATACCCAAACGCATCGAAAACTGTATGCATCCATTTTTTTCTATTGTTGCATCGTAAACATCTTTCCAAGGCTTTACTCTTACCGGATCCTGTTTCAGAAATATTCGATTAAATATATCTTCGCAGTGATGATATGCTGTGAGAAACTTTTTTGTTACCTTGAAACGGTGACAGGCGGTTGATTGCGCGTACGGTACTCCATAGAAAGCGTAATATTCGATGCCGGAAAATGCAGATTTTTCCTTAACACCACGAATCTTACCTTCGTTCGTCGTAACTACAATTTTTTCGGACATTTCTCGCGATATATGACTTTTCTTACGAGTAAATGTATCGTACAACTTGGATTCAATTTTTTTGTTTCACATGTAAAGTATAGACAGTGCTGTCGAAACATTACATTCGACCGTGGACGTGGTTTTGAAGTTATATTTTATAGCTTTTCGCTATCGACATTAAATATTACATCTTATTGAATACGCGAGGTTACTATCAGAAGCAGGTTGACTACTTGTCATTATAATGTGCGTTTTATGGCGACGTGGAGAATACCATTGCCGTGCGGTGTTAGCTGCTACGTAAACAAAAAAGCTTAAATTATGAAAATTTCTGCTCGAAAAATTTGAAAACTTTGAATATACGGTAAAAATTTGATTTATATGAGTTTGAAGTGCGAAAAAATGAAATCTACTCGGTGAAGACTTCTATGCTACAAATTCAAAATGGATTTGAAAGTGATGAAAATTTACAATATACTAATTCAAGTACGAAAAGGTATGTAAATAATAGCAAGAAAAGTAAGAGGACGCATTAATGGAGCTGAATTGTTATTGGCCGCTGGTTCATATTTGTAAATTATGTCAACTTCTTCACATTCATGCCCAGAACAGGTGCTTGAAACTCCACCTATCCCCTCCAAACCACTAAGAAGTTGAATTTAGGATGTGTAATTAGTCTTGCCCACATAAATTACATGAGTCCGTATTTACCAAATTTGAGATATTTGAAGCACCTCCACTCCTCCAGCCTTCAACAAATTTTAGCCATCAGCCATTTTAGATCAATTTCGATACTAATTCAAGGGGTCATATCTCAACCTTGAACTAACCCATATTCATATACATATAAAGTTTCAGCTTTGTAAATATGTTTGGTGAAGAGGTAAGAATGATTCATGCCTGTAATAATATTTCTCCTGTAAAAGCTATTTATCTCTCCAAATCACACTCCCTAACATGCACGTGGAAAGCTGACATTTAAATGCGTGAATCTCTTAGCTGACTTTGTCATATGAAACAAGAATTGGAAATTTTATTTTTATATATCTCTTCCAATATCCTCGGTGAAAATGGATTTGGGATATAGTGTACATTTTATATGCAGTAATCATATAAGTTCATATTTATTAAACTTGGTGTATTTAAAGTCTCCTCAAACCATCTTCAAATTTTAACCATTCTCTATTTTGGATTTATTTTGAGCCAAATTCGAGGGTTCATATTTTAGTCTCCACCTAGTCCTACCTGCTAAGTTGCACCTTTCTGTGTCCATTTGACGGGCAGATAAGTAAAACTGAAGAAATTTTATCACTCAAAAGGTCTTCAAAAAGTCAGTTTTTGCTTTCACTGCCCCCCCCGCCTCCTCTAAATAAATTTATGAAGCTGAAATTTCGTGATGTAGATGTCAATACTTTACTTAATCATGTAATTCCAAGATTGAAAATGTTGAGCTTGTATAGTTCCCTCCTACATTCCTCAAAATTTATGTGAAGCATCATTTTGAGGTGAATCAAAAAATTCAAAAAAGTACATTTTGCATATTTGCATGAAGAATTTCTCCCTAAATCTTGAGTAATTTTTATTCATACCCTCAGGTATTATGAGCGAAAAAAAAATTGTGAATCAAAAAGTTGGACGTTTACCCAACCATATGCTTGAAACGCAAAGATATGAAGAATTGAAGACCCACTCCTTCGCATAGCAAGTAGACTTTAATAGCTATTGTTTTTGATTAAAAACTCACCTAAAAAGAATTCGTATATCATAATTTGGTTTCGGTTATATTTTTTGTATTCATTGGAAAACATTATTTGTTCTTCGTCGTAACCTACGTGTATGTTAGCCTACTTTTTGTGAACTTATTCGAAAGAATATTTGCACTGTATGCTTTTAATTGTGGCTCTGTGGTTTATGGGGGGTACCATTTCTGAAAAAAGGTAAACAGGACATCTCAACCAATATTGCTGAAACTTTTATCGCTGCATACTTCGAAAGTGAAATGCCAGAGCTAGTCACCTCCTGAGATGTGAGACGTAAGCAATAAAAATCAGAAAGAAAATTGAGTGACTGGTTCTGAACGAGTAATGGTGCTGATTCTATCACAAAGCGCGAAAAATATACATACAACCAAGCATACGTAGGCTCATAAACCAATCAAAAAGTAAAATGTCGATTCGTAATAACATATGATAAAAATAGGAAAGAAGTAAGAACATCTAGTAACTAGCGCATAGTTTATAGGGTACTCAGGACCGGATTTAGGTTTCGTGGACCCCGGGGCCCAGTAAATGTGGGGGCCCTTATTTGAACATTTTTTGCAGAGGGTTGGAAGCCAAATATGACCGTCGCAGGGGCTTCCTTATTCGTACCTAATGGTTCTAATCTCGTAATGCACAGATGCACTAATTATACCTTTATAAGAAATATAAATAACAGAACAGCAAGTACAATATTTGAAACGCAATCGCTAACAATCTAATAATAGTGACCGAATTATAAATCGGAATGACGAACAAACACAAAACACAATTATTGATAAAAATTATAAACAGTACAAAAATTATAAATATAAACTTGACTTGTATGTTTGGTGGCCAGCAATTGGTCGTTTTTAATGAATAAAAGATGTTGCCTATTATTTTCTGTATAGGGGTTTCTGGTTTATGAAGAGAAGGAAAATCATTGTAACGTACCTCTTGGTTAAAAACTTTTTTACCTGTCATTTTAAGGGATACTTTTATGATTTTTTGATTGTGGGGGCCCCGAATTTGTGGGGGGCCGGGGCCCATGCCCCTTGGGCCCTGCCCTAAATCCGGCCCTGATTGGGTACTGGTTCTGTAATGGAAGTGTTTATAAAACCATTAAAATAAAATTTCTTCTCTTAGGTATAACCGTTTTGGGTCTGGAAGGAGTGGGAAAAAAGTTTCACTGTATCAAGTTCCATCATTAATAATTTGTTTTCGAGTATATGAAAGAGACGCAATTTCATTTTCTGTTTAATTGATATAATGGAAAAATTCGAATTCATCACAATTCAGAGATTCCCTAAAAAAATTATTTTCATAAGTAAATCACTACGGCTATGTGCTCTTTTTTAACCTTGAAAAGTGTACACATGTTCAAGGAAATAAAGAAGAATGCTGTAAAATAAGAATATATCATAGTTTTTTTTTTCAACAATGTGATAAATTGCTGGATTTTTATTCAAGCTTGAAACGGAGTAATTGTTTTAACCCGCTATACGTACTATGGAACCAGGATTGGAGACTAGTACCAACATATAGCTTAGCTCGTGAGTAGTTTCTTGCGCCTAGTCTCAGTCCCCTTATGCATTCATGGTATGCAACTATTTCTACATGGAAGTACAACATATAATATTTTTTTAAATTTAAATGAAACTACTGATATAAGTATCTATGATGATAGAAAAAAAAAATTGCAAAAAAATTTGTAGGATACACTTTTTGCCTATCTTCATTTTTGAAGAACCTACGATGATTTAAAATTTTTCAAAAATTCCATTTTTTAAAATTTAATTAAAATCGTTCATTCAGGTAGGTACCTAGGATGATAGAAAAAATGCATTAAAAATTGTAGTAAACACTTCTTGCCTATCTTCATTTTTGAAGGGGCTAACAATGATTTCAAATTTTCCCATGATTTTTTTTTTTAATGTGACTGAAATCAAGGAAAAATTAAAATTCAAATATGTACGTTTTGCTTATCTTCAGAATTGAAGGTGTTTCAGCAATTCCTATCACTACACGGATTCGATATTAGTTTAATTTTCCATCTTTATATTTTAATTTTGTGTGAAAAAATTGTTATATGTAGGTTTTACAATGGCTTTGATTCTGTCTATTATTTCTCATTCAATCCTCAGCCCTTCTTCAAAATATCTAATCATGAGTAATAAAAAATCATGGGGAAATTTGAAATTATTGTAGCCCCTTCACAAATGAAGATAGGCAAAAAGTGTTTGCTACAATTTTTAATGCATTTTTTCTATCATCCTAGGTACCTACTTGAATGAACGATTTTAATTAAATTTTAAAAAATGGAATTTTGGAAAAATTTTAAATCATCGTAGGGTAAGTGCACCAATTATTGACACCCTTTACGATTTTTTTACACGTTTTCCAATATTTCCCCCAAACTACGAATGGTAGCAAAAATCTGAATATAGCATATGAAACTACATCATTTAGGGAATATTTTGACCTATTTACATTCGAGTCTACCCTCATTGGTAACCCCGCTAAGAACCCCCCAAAGTGAAAAAGTGAGATGTCCCAATTATTTGACATCCTAACACCAGTTATTTCGCACCCCCTTGCACCAATTATTTGACACCCCAACGATTCATGTTAAATAAATAATAAATTGCTAAAATTGTAATAAATACAAATTTATTTAAAATAATTGGTAATAATGGCCCAAAATTAACAAAAAACTTTATTTTGAAGAAAAACGTGTTGGGTGTCAATTATTTGGAGCATGTTAACTAATTGGCACACTTACCCTAGCTTCTTCAAAAATAAAGATAGGCAAAACGTGTATCCCACAAATTTTTTTGCAATTTTTTTTCTATCATCATAGATACTTAAATCAGTAGTTTCATTTAAATTTAAAAAAATATTATATGTTATGCTTCCATGTACAAATAGTTGCATACGATGAACACATAAGGGGACTGAGACTAGGCGCAAGTAACTACTCGCGAGCTAAGCTATATGTTGGTACTAGTCTCCAATCCTGGTTCCATATTACCTATGGCGGGTTAGAGAAGAAGAATATATCTTATTCCTTCATTTATAAAACAGATGACGCACTTTTGAATTAGTAAGTTTTTCCATAATGATAATGAAGTACTTATTATTTGTTGGTAAGATGTTTTTTGAGTCGCTCCCAAAACACGAACCTTTCGCCATTCAATTTCTCGTCGACCATCTGAACGGTATCGTTTATAACGAGATGGCATGGCTGTTGTTGAGTAGTAGGTCTCCACTGCACTGGAAATCCTTCATAATTGGGATCACTGAAAATTATATAATTACGTTGTAATCTGTCGTACGATGGGAATTCACAAAGTTCTCAGTGTTACCCTTTTTTTGCGAAAGTGCTTATGAGTTTGGTGAACATTTCTATAATTTGAATTGTTTTTTCGCGAGTTGGTTTTGATGGAGTTAGGCATGACCAGTAGCTTAAATCATCCGAATGAATGGTACCTAAATTTTGTGAAACAATAAATGAATTTTACGAATATAAAAAAGGCTGCTTGAATGGATGACGCAATCCTCAGTGCAAAAATTGCACTAGCTCTCGATAATTCTCAAAATAAATAATGAACTAAAATTGCTAACCTCACAATCATTTAAAAATTATTGTTTGAATTCTCAAGTCATAGAAGTTGTAGGATTAATTATCATTATAAAAGCAAAGAGATACTTCAGATATTAGAGTGGAAACCCAGGGATATGCTTGCCTCCAAGTATGGAGTTGGAGGAAAAAATTATGTCCATCGTTAATGCTTTGTTGGTGCTAGTCCAATTTTTTCGACTACTCACTTTGGAGGGAAGGTATCGAGTGGCAAATAGTGTGAAACTGGTAGTTGAAAATATGCCCGTTTTCAATGTTGGTGTTTACTTTTTTTTTTTGGTAATGCTAACCTTTCTCCCACCACCCCATCCATCATTAAACATGAAGAGTACTGTCTGTGCTGCCGAATACATTCGACCATTTACTTAAAAACCAAAAAGGGCGCGACTATTTAGAAGAAGGAGCTTAAATCTGAGACTGAGACTTATGAATACTTAGATATAATTGACGAATGCTTCATACCTCTCACATGAGGATATGAAGAGGAGGAAGACAAGTGTATGTAATATTATTCTATCTTGGTTTGATGAAAAGCATTTAAGGCTTGCGGAAGTGGAGGTTGAACCCGTTTGCATATTAAAAGATTAGAGGCGTATAGGGAATCAAAAACTTTGGCTAGGGTAGAGGGCTAAAAATTATCGCTTCAATATGTATACCATGAGCAACAAATAAAAGAATTGTAGTTATAACCCCTCGTTCATACTTTTTGCTACTGTTTAAGAGAAGATAAAAAAACTACTAAATAGATACCTTCTATTGGCTCTTTCATGAATGGCGACAGCCTTTCCTTCAATGTATTAGCTTCCCCTTCAAATTGAAATTTGTATAAGAACACTGACGATGGAAGATCATTAGCAATAACATTGATTAAAGTATCGTACACGTCGGAAAATGAGGCATCAGTTAAAATCTAAAAAAATTCATTTCACTAGCATGTATTATTCATCACTTGTGACATATAAGTTATGCAATTTGAACGCTCCTACATCAATTTTTGTAGATGTTGAAATTTCATTTTGCGGGCAATCTTTTAAGTAAAATGATCGTATTTGTTGCTCGATGAATTTCCGTGCGTCTTCATCGATATCGTGTAACCATGCCCATGGATTCTGATACCACGCCTTCCAGAAATTTCGTTCGGTCGTGTCTTTGAAGCCTCCTGTTGACATTGATTTTACAACTTCAAACGTAGCGAAATATCATTGTAAAAAGAAATTACACGTACGGGTGAATCCAACCGCTGCCTCTTTATCGCACATTCCAAAGATTAGAGGTATGCGTTGCATGGAGGAGATTAGTTGTCTAGGCGATACTGGTAGTACGGCGTTTCCTCCGCTATCGATGGTTGGTAAGAAAACTCCGCAAGGAAATACGGTGGCTGAGGACTGTGTATAGAGAGAACATCGTCGATTAATGGTTTCGATTAGGCAGTACAGAAGTGGAGGCTAAAACCCATCAATGATGCGATACGAGAAAATTTAATTAGTAAATACCGTATCGAATTTTTTTTGGAAGTATCTCATCTGAGTCACAAATGAAGCGGATGGTTGGTTTTTTAAAAATCTCAATAATTTTTTGCGGTCGTCTCCTCGAAAGCCGAGCGAATAGCCAAACTCAAACGCCAACTTGATGTGCTCTTCTTGAAATAGAACCGAACAATTGAAGAGGTAGTGACCCATTAATACCGCTTTATGAAATAAACCTGCAAGAATTGTCTGTATTTTTCCGTTAGTGTTACTTTAGTGCGCAACTCCCAACTACATCAGCGACAACTTGGTCATTAGTAAACAATCACAAAATAATGTTTTGGTTGCTTGAATTTGAATAACCGATTAACATGACTTGCATTTTAATTTTACTGTGATATACGCATTAAATTGAATTTTAATAAGTGGTATTTTAAATTTTGTTATTAAAGTACCTTAGTCGTCTAGTTAGTGTTTAATGAAAGGGAAGAACATTTTTTCAATACTACCTTTAGCCGCTGGCGATAGCATTAAGATATGAATGGTGGAAGCGCCGCTGCTACTACCGAGAAGGGTTACATTGTTAGAATCGCCGTTGAAAAATTTTATGTTATTTTTGATCCATTGTAATGCAAGTATAATATCTTTCAATCCTTGATTACCACTACAGTTATCTAAGTTCAAATTTAGGAATCCTGTGGAATAAGAAAAAAGAATTCTGAATTAGAGTCCAAGATGGGTTATTAAATATGTAGCTTGGAGAACTGAAAATAGATACCTAAAATATGTAACCTATAACCAATAGTAACGTATATGATATCACGATGCATTAGATAGTCGGGAGACCCGTACTGAGATGTATCCGGCGAGCCCCACAGGTGTCCTCCAGCATGGATGTTCGCTACTACTGGTAGTAACGGCTGGTCTCTAGATGGTAACTGCATATAAATTTATAATATCGAAAATTATTGGTAAAACTTATGAAGAAGTTGATGAAATTAAGTGCCTTGAGCAGTGATTCTATTACGTATATGTTTTTGTGTGGAAGAGTTGACTGTAATATGGCATAATGATACAAAATACTATTTTATGTTGAAAAATGAGTAAAATTACTGTTTCATGTTCCAAAGTTGGTATTTTGTGAAGGATTTGTCAAAATTTTTATTATGCCATTTAGTAATGGTGAAAACGTTGTAATAATCTGCTTATTATACCTATACGAGATTCAATGTGTTTTTAAACTACAATTTTTAAATTAAAATTCATTCAGGCTAGAAAAAAAAACTGACACTACTACACCTGTTTCATAACAGTATAACGTTGCTGAAAAATTTTCCTTTAATGAAGTGATTTTGCAATTCTTTAACTAGATTTATCAATGTTATTAGAGCAATATTTGCATCCTACTATCATTACCATAGTTTATATTAAATTAGTAAACTTAATTAAATGAATGAACAATCTAGTTGAAAGAGATTGTTGCCATTTTTTTTTTTTTTTTTTTTTTTGTTCAAGTGCTGACAAATCAATCAAGAAAAATGTTTTTGTCGAATAATTATTGTTTACTCGAATCTTACAAATTTAATTAGCAAATCTATGAATAATTTTGTTCTTTCAAATTGTTCCTACCTCGTACGTGCGAACAATTATGAAACATCATAGGTGCCTAAAAACCACTATTTAAATGAATAAATCGTATAAGAATTTTTCTCTGAAATCGTTACAAAAAATGTAAGTACTCGAAATAAGTTTTTAATTAGGGCTTGTTCAGGTTTGCAAATAACATTGGTAACTCCTTCATATCTACTGACCACATTCAGTATCAAGTCTGAAAACCCCTACCCTATTCCTTTAAAATCCACTTAAAAAGTTCCCCGAAATCAATAAGCCCTCCTCCTCGCCACCAACAACATGTGTTAAGGTGAATTTGGAAAATATACTTCTTATTTCCAGTTATCATAAGTTCATATTGTAATCACACTACTACCAATTTGAGGTTCTTCAAGCTCTCCTCAAATTTTAAAAATTTAGGGCTTGTTCAGGTTTGCAAATAACATTGGTAACTCCTTCATATCTACTGACCACATTCGGTATCAAGTCTGAAAACTACCCTATCTTAAAAAGTTCCCCGAAATCAATAAGCCCTCCTCCTCGCCTCCAACAACATGTGTTAATGTGAATTTGGAAAATATACTTCTTATTTCCAGTTATCATAAGTTCATATTGTAATCACACTACTACCAATTTGAGGTTCTTCAAGCTCTCCTCAAATTTTAAAAATCCCATCAACTCCAAACACAAAGTTTGAACTTCTTATATTGATTTGATAATTATTAAAATGAGAATATATAGATTTTTTTCATGTACAAATTTTAGGTGTATTTTGTGGAATTTTTCAGTATTTTTAGAATTACACTTGTTATATTTTTGGTCTCACGGGCCTTAAAACGAATACCAGTGTCTGGCCCACCGGGATTTCTCCAGTTCCCCGGTAGGTTCCACCAAACCTGGCTCCCTACAATCCCCCACAAATTTTGAATGATTCGTCATTTTGAGGTATATCGAATAAACAAACAAGTAAGCGCATTTTTTCGCATTTTCAAAAAAGCCTCTCTTCAAACTTTGATTAATTTTCATCTACTCGTATATACGCCAGCATTCCGCGTGGGAAAAAATAATCATATATTTATAACCAAAAAGTTGGACATTTGCCAGGATGTACTTTGTAGTTAAGTATGCCTTATTAGAGTCTTTTCCCTGCATATAATTTACTTTCGGAGAATAAATGTTCACGTAGAGACAATCTTCGCTTCCACTGAATACGTAGGTGTACATTGAGAACTGAATGCATCCTTCTTTCTCAATTCTCGCATCGTGAACGTCTTTCCACGGCTTAACATTAACAGGATCCTATATTTATTTACGTGTTAGTGTAATGAATGCGAAAGTACATAATCATATCATTATTATGGATATGGATAATAATTTCAGAAATATTTATCTACCTTGAACCGTAACTCTCCAGTGGGTGGTTGAGCATAAGGGACGCCATAAAAAGCGTAGTATGGAGCTTTGCAAAAATTGGTGGTTTTTTTAATTCCGCGTACTTTGCCTTCGTTGACAGTGACTACTACATTTTCCGACATTGTTCAACTAAACGACGTGTTACTAGTGTTTACAAAATAGAGAAACTTTGGAGGAGTTTACTCGAACGAGTAACGTAGCGGGGCTCTGTAGGTAATTGGCGAGATAAAGATTTGTAATGGCGTTGTTTTTTTTATTTATGTGATAAGAGTTTTGTAGCTAAGTAAGTGATTTTCTGTAGTGACGTGAAGCGAAATGCTTTCACGGTATTAATTCTGTTCGTTTTATTTCGATGCCATTTTTTCATTGGTAGGGAGGTTCTCGATCCCAAATTTTAAGAATTCAATTTTTTGTTCTTACATGGGCATGAAAAATTGCCAAAATAATAGTTACGAGTTGAAATTCTGAATTTTTCAAATATTTCACGAATAATAAATGAAAAGTTATGTTATGTCATAAATGAGAAGTTGCTATCGACTTACCGAGTTTTAAAATTTTTGAGCAAAATGAAAGCAAAAAATTTATTATAAACATCTAGTATTTAAAACTGATGATTTTTGAAATAAAATTGTTTCGTGTAATATAATTAAAAAGAAATTATGAATAAATGAAAGAAAAATATTTTTGGATGTGGGAAACAAAATAGGCACCTACGTATATTGGAAAAAAATATTCAAGCTAAGTTTTGAATTGGGCTTGTACGATTTTGCAGCTAAAAATTGTTAACCATTTTGCCCATACCCAGTATCGAGACTGGAAACTCCTACCAATCTCTTTCCAAAGCTCGTAAGAATAAATTTAGGATATTATGCATTACTTCTGGCCAATGGAACGATATAAGCTTATATTTATCAAATTTCAACTGTTTGAAATTCCTCCAGCTTTCCTCGAATCGTAATTATCCACTACTTTGAAGTAATTTTGATCTGAATTCAAAAGATCATATTCTACTTGTCTGCAACTCACCATACATACTACATACGAAGTTTAACCTTTCTATATTGGTTTGATGGGAAGATAAAAAAGATTCCAGAAATTTCACGACTAAGAACTTATTTCAAATGCCTTTTTGTTTTGTTGTATCTCCACAACTCTTCCCCCCCCCCTCCGTATCACGTATCATAACATAAATTAGCCACTTAATTACACGTCGTGTAGAACCTAATAACGAGTTTTTCTCTGATTTTATTACATCATTTCCTGTTTATATATTTATAAATTGCTTTTTTGAGTACTCTGAGAATACTTTTCATCAACTCGTCAATAGAGTGATTCTCTACTGATTGTTAAAGCGATACCTGAATTTAAGGTATTTATGTGGAAATTTGAAACTTTTTACTATCAGTCCTACCATATCTTACCATATTTATCGCTCAAAGTGTCCTTTATGACCTCTAGAGTGCGAAACTTACACGAAGCTTATCCCTACCATATCTTAGCATATTTATCATTCAAAGTGTCCTTTATGACCTCTCGAGTGGAAAACTTCCACTACTCTGAGTCAGACCTCTGTTTATTGGGCGATATTTATGGACATTTAGATTAATTTTTGTCTGTATTCGTGTAAAGTAATTCCACTAACTGGTGGCGGGATTTGGCCACATCATAGCATACTAAAACTGTAAATTATTGCCTAGCTTGGCTAAAGTTATGAAATTTTAAATCCACAGAACACTTTCGCCATTTCATATTATATCATCTTTCCATCATTTACATTGCATGAATGGTGTCATTCTCCAACTGCATTTCCCTACTTACATAATGCTTCATGTTCAAATTATTAAAGTTTTATTTAATCTCCAATATTATACACGTTTGCATGAGGTTAGAAACTTGGGTAATGCTTTTGACACTTAGTAACGTCATGCAAAGCAAACTCTATGAAAAGTATTGGTCACAGAAATACGCTGGGAGTCCTTGGTTTTTTTTTTCAACTCTTCATTATTTCAAAATAATTTCCTTCTTTGTATTTAGTTGGGTACCTTATTTTTCGGAAAATTTTTCGACAATTTCGCTACTTTCGAAACTAGAAAATGTAAAACCTAATTTATTTTCTGAGATGTGTGATCATAAAATAGACAGCTCATGCGAATTTTGAGTAGATCATTTTCGCAAAATGGATGGGTTAGAGCATGAACTATAATTCGTAGAATGGTTACGAAAAGATGCTAACAAAATCTCCAACTCAAAAGAAATCTTTACAGATTTGTCAACTTTAAAAATATAAGTGGCTTTTAATGCGTATTTAACAATATCAGTTGGACATAGATAATTGAATATGTGTAAGGAGGTAGTAGATATGTTTGAATCACTAGTCTACATAATTTCTACATCCACTAATCTCGCTTCTCTCTAGTTATTGTATAATGAATCATTTTTCATTGAGAATAGGATGCATTTCTGTCGTTCAGTAAGTGCCTACGTTCTATTGCAACTAATGAAATTAAATTATGTTTTTGAATTCATCTTTCAGTTTTTCCCAAAACTTAGTTCTCTCGTCGTTCAATTTAGTGTCGACCATTTTCATTTCTTCGTCTATATCCAAATAGCATGGATTCTGGGGAGTTGAAGGTTTCCATCGTATTGGTAGTTCTTCATAATTAGGATTTCTGTGAAAATTTATTCATTAAGGAATTGAAAGTTGTTATTCAAAATGGGTGTTTTTATTCAAAATCGTCTTACCCTGTTTTTGCGAAAGTGCTGATGAGTTTGGAGAAAGTATTTATCATTTTTTTAGTTTTGCTCGTAGTGCAGTCATATCCTACCCAACACCAATGACAAAAGTCATCATTGTGACAAGTTCCTAGTGAAGGAATTTGATGCTTAAATTTTGTTTTAAATAGGTATCAACTTATTAATAATCTTTCTCGATAAAAATTTCACTTCACCTTGTATAGATTCATTAAGTAATGGCTTCATCATGGTTGTACCCAAACAGATTTCACTTTCGAAATTAAACTTATAAACGTAAACAGACTCCGTCAAATCTTTGGAAGTGAGATCAACCAGAGTGCTATAGAACTCCGAAAATCCAGCGTCTGTTTGAATCTGAAAACGAATTCGGTATTTATTTGAATAAAAATACCATTCAGGCAGTGATCGATTTTTTGCTTCTCAAACGAGTCATTTTTGCTAAGGCTCCCTAAGAATGAAATTGGATGTGTTTCCACATTGTAGACATATAAATATTTTGTGATTGCGAGAAAAAGATGACAATGAACCTCCAACAGTGAAATATTTCATAATGTAAACCGAATCCTCATATTTAATACCTCCGAGAAAGTAAGACATGTAGGCTGCTTTGTTACGTGTGAAAAAACATCTTCCATTTACGTACATTGATTTTAATAGCTAACGGAGCCTTCTCTACGGGTTCACCATTCAAGTAAAACTCTTCAATTTTATCATTGATGATTTTCAAATTCTCATCATCGATATGATACATCCAACCATAAGCATTTTGACGATACGCAGTCTTAAAATGTCTATCTACTCCGGTGCTTAAGCCTTTTTTGCCTGAAAAACGTGAAAAATAAAGTTTGAAATTTAAACATATTAGCGTTAATTTTTAGAGCGGATAGGTTTAATTTTGAATTGATTGGAAAAGCTATTGTACATACTACTAAAACCCAAAACTGCCTCATTTTCACAAATTCCGACCAAGAGTGGTATTCGTACGGTATCTGGAATCATTTCTCTTACTGGAGTTGGAAATAGAGCATCCTCTCCGTGGTCAACAAGTGGTAAAAATACGCCACAAGGGAATAACGCGGCCGTATTCTGTAAGAAAAAAAAAGTGTAAGCAGCTATGCCGCATTACTGAGGAACTAAGTTTCATTTCCAAATTCCGGAGTGGGGGTGCCGGAAAATGCACCTGCATTACTGATGCTAAGTTTTTGATAGAGGTATGTTCAGATTTGCAGCTAATGTAGTTAATCCCTTTACACCTACACCCGATATAAAAGCTGGAAACCCCTTGCTACACCCTTGCAACATTACTGATGTGAAATGTATTTAGAACATGGTATACCTCTTTGCAGAAGTTATTATATGAAGTCCACAGTACGCGCAATTGATTTATTACACACTAGTGTAAAAACTTTTAAGAACTAATTTATAAAATTATAAAATAACGTTATAACTTGAAACTGTTGGTTTATTTATACTTCTAATCAGTTTTTTAATATAATTTGATAAGACGTTGATGTGTAGGTAATTAATTGCGCGCATAGTATATGTACGTATAAATATTTCCTCAAATTTCAACCATCAACTATTCTAGATCCATTTTAACTCAAATTCAAGGAGTCATATGTAATTACAAAGTTTAGGACTTCTTAGTGGGTTTAGTTGGAATATATAGGCTACTTGAAAAATTCTATGACCTATTTTCCATAAAAGCCATTTTATCCTTCAACTATCACAAACTTCAACCAACTAACTGAAATTTTTATACATTGTTAATTTGAGTTCACCTTACCATGTGAAACCATTTTCGATATTTTACTCTTTGGTTCGCTCAGTCACATTTTGAATACGGTACAATACTCTTCAAACTCTCAACATTATCTATGAAGAATAATATTCATATGGAGTCAATATTCTTCGCATTTGAGCTTTGCTATTTCGAATTCATTTCGACCCAATTGAATAAATGATATTGCAGTCTTAAACTAATAACTCTATGTAGGGTGTGTCATCTCTATAGAACTCCCTTCATACCACATATACGGCAACTCTTGTGACGATTATGTATCATGATTTGCCTACCCTTTTCGCTGAAGGCACCATGATATAGAACTTTGAAGAACCTTTTTTTTACCTTTGTAATGATAGACATTGAAAATTTTTATTACAATAATTAAAAAAGATGAAAATATGCTACTTTGACCAAAATGTGCGAGTATCAAATGTAGTGTTATTGGGGGTAAAATGATAGCAATGGTGGGAATGAGTTATGAAAAAAGATAAAAAAAACCATGAAAAATGAAGAGAAAAAATAGCAATTTTTCATACTTATCGCAAATAGCTTTGAAAGGAAATCTATTAACCCTTGCTTCATAGTCGCCAACAGGTTTCAGAAAATAAATAAGATATTTTGAGAACTTAACAAAGGTTCTCAGATAGCATCAAGTCATAATACCGATCTGAGAAGTGAAGACGTGTAGCCAATGTCCCCAAAATCTAACTTATGTCAACAAATACATGCATAAGTATTATAACTGATATTGGCCAATCAGTTATAAATTAATGTTGTGGACTCTTTCTTCTCAAATCAGGACTTAGTATCAAGAACGTTGTATACATATTGCCATAAATACCTAAAGACAAATTTTCCCCCATTTCAGAAGAAGATATGAGGAAATAGAGACGAAGATAAGAGTATGAATTACTTAAAATCACCTTGTAAAGGCTGATCTCACACAACCGGTGCTGTTGGATTAATAGTTCGGCGGGGACTTTTTTCAAAAATGCCAATAGACTTTTTTTGCCAGTACCGTTATAACCAAGCTTTTTGGCCATTTCAAGTGCTACAGATTCGTTTTCTTCTCGAACTGAGTATACAGGATTGAACAGATAGGCGCCCATCATGACGGCTTTATGGAATAGGCCTGAATGGATATTCAAAGATTTTAACCACACTAGACCATAATTATGGGCTAGTTTTACTTTGATAGAGTTTTTTATTATACCTCGGGCACGTGGTGTTATCATTAGGCAGTGGATTAGTATACCTCCACTACTGCTTCCTAATAAGGTTATGTTATTAGGATCACCTCCGAAAGCGCTAATGTTATCTCTTATCCATTCTAGACTCATTATGATATCTTTAAGTCCTTGATTGCCAGAACATTCTTTCATATCTAAATTTAAAAAACCTATGCATGGAATGCAAATGAATATTAGTTATGTGCCAACTTTTTACCTTACTTTAGTAGGTATTTTAATTTCATATGTATTAATCGATGAATTAGAATACAAATACCTAAAATATGTAATCTATATCCTATGCAAACATATACGAAATCGTTGTGAATGACAAACTCGGGTGACCCGTAACCATAGTGTACTGGATCTGGTGTACCGAAAAACATAGCTCCTGGATGAATGTTAACAATGACTGGTTTCAATAGATCTCCTTTTTTTGGCAACTATTATCAAAACGAGTGAAATGAATTAGCTTTATTGAATGGTTAATTGATTATGCGTTAATTGTTATTTGGATGGTTTGTTTACTTGAGTTGTGTAAATGTTATTGTAAAGGCAATCTTCGGAACCAAGTATCTGACCCACACGCATTGAAAATTGTATGCACCCGCTTTTCGGTGTAGTTGCATCAAACACGTCTTTCCACGGTTTCACTTTTACAGGATCCTATGGTTGTGAACACTCAATTAAGATACGCGGGATAATAAATATTTTAATTAGTTGACGATGCGTTGAAATGACTAACGGTAATTACTTTATAACGATGATTAACCATCGACTGACCATATGGCACTCCGTAGAAGGCGTAATATTCAACATTAGAAAAGTTGGTTTTCTGTTTTATTCCGCGGATTCTACCCTCATTCACGGTAACAGCACAGTTTGGTGACATTTTTAGCTTCGTACTTTGATCTCTTAGTAATTGCTTGAAAATTAGTTTCCACGATTGGTGGGTAATGAAATGACCTGCTATCGTAATGGACGCAGTAATGGAAACTTCGGTATTGTTTTTTGTGCTTGTGTGTTGCTCGCGATAAGGTTCATCGTTTCGTGATTGGTGAACGGAACGCGGTTTTGTACCTTGTCATTCGTCGGTTACGTGATAGGTGTACAAAAAAAATCTAACTGATTGATAAATTTTATCCATGGTTGAAATATAAGTTTAAAGGCGCTATAAGCATTATTAATGAGTAATTGTGAATATTTTTCCATGCTTAAAAAAAACAACAACCGCTTTTAATATATTTTCAATATTTCATATTGTCTTTTTTCAAGCAAAGATGCTTGTTGCAACGCAGGGGATTTATTTCACTCGAATACCAGACTAGTTGGACTATTGCTGCTTTCCTAATTTATTGAATTAGTCCTTCGAGTCGTTCGACTTTCTGAATGAACGGTTGAACATGTAGGCAGAACAAAATGAGATTTTTTAAAATTTAAATGAAAAATTATGTATAATTGAGTCTTACTTACCTAATTGATATATTACACTATTATAATTTTTGACTATTAATAACTACCAAGTGCTCCCCCTCTGGCCGCTCTGCGGCTCAACCTCAAGAACTCGGCCGATATGAAATCAAATAAAACCAAATTTCTATCTTTTCATGCCAATGAAATTGAAAAGTTTCTAAGATGAACGTGAAAAAATGTCCTCGAAATTTCATATCTTGAACTTGACAGGAACTTTTATCAAATGAAGGAACCTTTGAAAACATTACGAACCAAACTATAATACAATTCTTTTGAATCATCAATCAAGAGTTTTGTTATGTTTCAGATACTTAATTTACGAAAAGTCTCATTTTCATCTTCAGTTTCAGGATCACATCGCGAGGTAACGAAGTACAATTTCTGGAACCTTAATCCTATTATTTGAATCTTTTTTTATTTATTAAGTACTTTATTTTCTTTTTTCCCTCTATATTGCCTAATAGACATTCTCATTTTTATTAATTTGTACTTATATAATACAACTCTCGATTTTATTTATTTGTTTCTTTCTCCTTTCTCCCTTGCTACTGCTACTTGCTTTTCTATCCTTACCTTAACATAGTATATTCTCCTCCATTCATGAAAAAATGTCCTCGAAATTTCATATTTGAACTTGACAGGAACTTTTATCAAATGAAGGAACCTTTGAAAACATTAGGAACCAAACTATAATACAATTCTTTTGAATCATCAATCAAGAGTTTTGTTATGTTTCAGATACTTAATTTACGAAAAGTCTCATTTCATCTTCAGTTTCAGGATCACATCGCGGGTAACGAAGTACAATTTCTGGAACCTTAATCCTATTATTTGAATCTTTTTTTATTTATTAAGTACTTTATTTTCTTTTTTCCCTCTATATTGCCTAATAGACATTCTCATTTTTATTAATTTGTACTTATATAATACAACTCTCGATTTTATTTGTGTTCTTTTTTCCTTTCTTTCCCTATGCTACTTGCTTTCTTCCTATCTCTCTTACCTTAACATAGTATATTCTCCTCCATTCATTCGAATTTACTTATGGTTAACATTCAAGTTACACGACTGCAAGTTAACCAACAATTCTTGGCTGAGGCGGTGCTTCGGAAAATAAGTAGGTAAATGTGAAAAAGTTGATTTTAAAATGAAGAAATGGGAAAATTAGAAAAATAAATGTCAAGTGCCCTCTAACAAAGTCTCTAAAACCATTTCGTTGCGTTATTTTTAAGAAAAAACTACAAAGAAAATTATACCCTATTTGTGATAAGATGAAATAGTGTTTATTTGAAATAGTATACATTCCATTCCAGTTAAATAGGTATTATTGCTACGAATGAAATTAAATTATGTTTTTGAATTCGTCCTTTAATTTCTCCCAAAATTCAGTCCTCTCGCCGTTCAGTTTAGTATCGATCATTTCCAAATTGTCGCTTATGTGGAGAAAACATGGATTCTGAGGAGTAGAAGGTTTCCATCGTATTGGCAGTTCTTCGTAATTAGGATTTCTGTAAAAATTTATTAATGTATGTATTGTAAGGCTTATTAAAAATGAAATTTGTTTTACCCTGTTTTTGCAAAAGTGGTGATAAGTTTGGAGAACATTTTCACCATGTTTCTAGTTCTGTCGGTGGCGCATTCACGTCCTATATAACACAAATGATAGGCATCGTCCGCGTGACAAGTCCCTAAAGAAAAAATTATATGAATATTGAAGCTTGTGTGTGAATAAAAACTTTTCGAGATAAAGGTTCTGAGTAACAACTTTTTTATTTATTTATACGGTGAATCATTATATGTTATGAAGTTCAATTCTGGGTAAAACTTTTTTCTGATTCTTTTAATAGGTGGATTCCTTTTGATTCTGCATTAGATTGAATCCACTTTTAACGCACAGAGCCCGAATTTTTTTCAAATTTATCAAGTTTTTTCGTAATTTTTAATGAAAAAAATAAAAGAAAATAATCTATCACATATTAAATTATAACTTGTTTTCTGCCCATCCTGAAAATTTGGTTTTATCAATGGTGACAGATTCCACACTAGAAATTCTACAAAAAAGAATTTAGCTATTAGAAGAATTTGAAAAAAAAAAACTTTCTACATTACTCAAAAAATTCTACAGAATTCATTTCTAATGGTTATGAAAAAAAAATATTTGTGATGTTTCCAGGAGAAAAAATAATACGTTCAAAGCTAGTGAAAATTTCACAATATTAGAATATTGCCATTTATCAAAATTTTCAAAAATTTCTTCCTGATACACTACTAGAAGTTGAAGAAAAAATTGATCAAATTACCAAGGCAAAAAAATAATTGATGGAGACTCCGCCTTGTAGCAGTTTGAATTTTTATCCAATAACGATGGCGATGGTCTAGGAAGATTCAGAAACTCAAATTGCACCTTTTAAGTGCAAAAAAGGGTGAAAAATCGTTGAGACAGTTTTTATATTCTAAATGAGTGTTATATAATTTGATATAGCCATTAAAAGACTAACATGTTTTCCAGGTTTTACTCGATAAAAGAAAAAATAATAATTTTTAATAAAATGATTTTTTTTATTCATTAAAAATTCATAATGAAAATTTCACTTTACCTTGTATAGTCTCGTCCAGCAACGGCTTCATTACTAGTTTACCTAATGCGACCTCACTCTCGAAATTGAACTTGTAAACATAAACGGATTGTGGTAGATCTTTTGAAATGAGATCGATTAGAGTACTATATACTTCGGAAAATCCTGCGTCAGTTTGAATCTAACGAATGAATAGTATACTGCTATACAAAGGTCGAAAGTACGTAATGCTCACTTCGATCCTTGCATTGTAAGATATTTTACATTATTATATGATACGAAAGTATTAACTTTTGCACCGTTTTTGACGACATGACACAGCGGCGCCCCTATATTCTAAACAAAGATTTTACTTTCCGGCTGCTTGTTAGGTAGTCTGAAATCATCAACTTTCGTATCATATAGCGAGCGTCCAAGTGATTCGGGTACAATCAATGAAAAAATCTCTTTTCCAGTTACTTAAAATTGATTTTTTCAAATGCAAAAAAATTGTAATGCAGTTGAAATGAGTTTACCAGCCTTAGAGCTCATTATATAATTTTAAAAATAATTTCTGATTTAGAAATTGTTGCCCTGTGTGCACATTTCTTTGGCAAATAGATATCAATATTTTTCATTAATTAGAAAAAGATATTAATATCTATTGACATCTATTTGACATTAATTGAAGCTCAGCTTGAAAGTATATCTATAAGATGTTCATAAGACATGTATTAGCTAAAAATGGTGTTTTTCGTCTACTTATTTGCTGAACAGAAACAGGATATCTATTAGCCAAAGTGTGCACATAGGGTGTTTGTTTAACTCTTATTATGTTATCAACAAATTGAGATTTTTACGCTGACTTAACCCGAATCACTTGGACGCATGGTTTAATGTAAAAATTATTTCGATTTGTGACATGATTTAAGGCGCTGTGCAATTGTTCAATCTCTTACGTTGATTTTCACCGATAATGGAGCTTTTTCTACGGGTTTGCCATTTAAATAAAACTCTTCGATTTTATCGTTGATGATTTTCAAATGCTCATCATCGATATGATGCATCCATCCATAAGCATTTTGACGATAGGCTGTCTTAAAATGTGTTTTCACCCCTGTGCTCATGTGTTTTTTTATCTGAAAGAAAGAAAAAAAAAGCATAGCCAAAAGTTCAATATTTCAGATTTTAATGTATCAGCATTGACTTTAAGCATAGATAAAGTTTGATATTAAATGGAGGTAAAAATTTTTGCTACATACTGCTAAATCCCATAACCGCTTCATTTTCACAAATTCCAAAAAGAAGAGGTACTCTTGCAGTATCTGGGATCATTTCTCTAACTGGAATCGGGAATAAAGCATTCTCCCCATGGTCAACCATTGGTAAAAATACACCACAAGGGAATATCGCTGCTGTATTCTAAGAAAAGTGAAAGGTACTTTTCATTACGAGGATCGGTGAGCTGCTATACGTATGTTTTTCTTATGTGATACAAGAGGTGAAGACAAAAATATGGTTATGAAAATATACTAAATTTAAATTCACCTTATACAGATTCATCTCACAACGGCGATGCTGTTGGATGAGCAATTCGGCTGGCACTTTCTTCAAAAATGCTAATAAACTTTTTTTGCCGGTACCTAGGTAACCAAAGCCTTTTAGCGATGTCAAGTGCTACAGATTCGTTTTCTTCTCGAACCGTGTATACAGTATTAAACAAATAGCCTCCCGTCATGACGACTTTGTGGAATAAGCCTAGTTGAATATTCAAAGGTTTAAGTTTTACGAGAGCACAAAGGGTAAAGAGAGCTGTGATAGAATACGTTTCTGTACCTCTGGCGCGCGGAGTTATCATTAGACAGTGGATTAGTATGCCTCCACTGCTGCTTCCTAACAAGGTTATGTTATTCGGATCGCCTCCGAAGACACTGATGTTATCTCTTATCCATTCCAAGCTCAATATAATGTCTTTAAGTCCTTGATTGCCAGAACATTCTTTCATATCCAGATTCAAAAAACCTGTGCATATAATGAACGAATTCGGTTAAACGTATGGTTCATCTAACAGGTTATTTTTACATACGAAGTGAGTCATGGAAAAGTCAGAAATATGCTATATATGACAATAGAAGCTTCTCTTCATGTTATAACCTTTGACTATACTATAGATATCAACCGCTCTACCTAATTCTGAAAACATCATTCTGACCTTTCTGGATTGTTTTAATAAGGTGATATGAAAAATTTGGGTAATTTCATGACTAAAAATTTACTCAAAAAGCTGTTTTTTTTACTTTAACTTCCATACAATGACAAATAACGTATGCGAATCTCCATGCTTTTGGATAGACTGAGCTCATACATCTGTAGTTTGATTTTAAAGAAATACTGCTAGATCGTGTTATAATCTTTAACCACACAGATATGAACGATTCAACCTGCATATACGTAATAATATAAGAACTTCTGATAACATCAGCTAAAGGGACTTCTTCGTGAAAGCAATCTTAATATTAAGCATACCCTGTATTGTGGTCGTGTTAGTAAAAATATAGGTGAATAACATTAAAGTAGAATGGGACTGCTGACTACATTTGTTAGTCTTATGTATTGTTAGTTCGCTCAAACATTATACAAATTTTCAAATCACAAACGAAAAATTACCAAAATTGCATAATTATATGTATTCATCCCCGCTTGTTTCGTTCATAAGTGTATGGCGGCCAGAACATCTTAACATTGAACAAGTGTCGTGAAATGTTGCGGTTGTGCAATGGAATTAAAAAAAAAATTGTTGAAATTTAAAATTTTTTTTCTTCAAATCTAAAAGGTTTTTGCCACCCTAAAATTTTGCCATTGTGGGCCTCAGCTTTCTGTGCCTATTGGCTAATAAGGTCCTAACTGGTATGTAAAATTACTTTGAGATTAGGATAAGACCTCCTTGAATTTGGATCATTTTAAATATAATATTTTGAATCCAATAAGCGGAACTTTAGGATTTGAAGAAAGCTGGAGATTGGAGAAGTCTCAAATAAATCGAATTTGATGAATGAGGACTTGCATGATTCCTATGAGTAAGAAGTGCTGCATATCTGAAATCAAACTTCTTCGGGGGTTTTGAAAGGATTAAGTGAGAGTTGTTAGACTCGGTACTGGGTGTGGTTTATCAGTAATACATACTACGTGCCTGCATAATTTTTTTTTTTTAATTTTGGTTTATGAACCAAACAAGCGAATATTAAACTAATACCTAAAATATGTAATCTGTATCCAACGCAAACGTATACGAAATCATTGTGTATGATGAAATTGGGAGAACCATAATGCGATGGATCAGGTGTACCAAAGAACATAGCTCCTGGATGAATATTAACAATGACCGCTTTCAAAGGATCTCCTTTACTCGGCAACTTTTTCAAACAGAAATAAGACGAGTGAGCTTTAATATTTTCGATTAGGTGAAAGTAGTTTGTATGTGACCTATCTGTTTACTTTAGTTGTGTAGATGTTGTTATAAAGACAATCTTCCGAACCGATTATTGTGCCGTAACGCATCGATAGCTGGATGCATCCATTTTTTGGTTTACTTACATCTAACACGTCTTTCCATGGTTTCACTTTAACTGGATCCTATAGTTGGAAACAAGATTAAGACACGTATAGAATAATGTTTTGATGATCTGGCATAACCTTGTAGATGTGCCTGGAAAACTATTCGTAATTACTTTAAAACGTTGATTGGCGGTCGATTGGCCGTAGGGTACTCCATAGAAAGCGTGATATTCGACGTCAGAAAAGTCAGATTTCTCTTTAACTCCGCGGATTCTACCTTCATTGACTGCGATGATATCGCATTTTAAAGACATTTTTAGTTACAGTTCAATACCAAACAAATACTGTATGGAAATGGATTTTTACAGGTTTCGTGACGAGGTTAATAATGAAAAACTATGCTATCTGTTATAGGTGTGGTAAAGAACACTTCGGTATTTTTTTTCTGTATTGTTCGCGATAAGGTTTATGATTGGTGAACTGCATGGGTTTTTTTCACCTTGTAATTCGTCTTTCAGATAATCGCTGAACGAAAGAGTATAACTTCGGTAATGAACTTTATTTATTTTGAAATTTACAGATATCATGATAATAGGCACTAGTATAATCTATAGTATAGATTACAATATTTCGGCGATATTATTCATCTTCGGAGTAGAACTCGGTTTTAACACTTTTCCAAAACTCCAGTTTCTCGTCGGCAATTAACTTTCCTTGACATAGCTGAGGGGTTTCTTTTATTCGAAGGTAGCACGGTTGACTAAAACTGCTCGGTTTCCAGTATTCATATTGGTTGTTTGGGTCATTTGGATTTCTGAGAAAATATTTCACCAAATTACTTATGAAATGAATAAATTTTTAAGTGAAAAAAAATTATCTTACGATTTATCGAAATAAGAATGCTAAGAGAATGAAATTCCTTACAGCCAATATTATGTAATGGCTTACAAATTATTTTAACGTAATTAATATCCCTAAACTACCATACGTGAGCACAATATTGTATTCATAATACCTTACAGCAACTCAAATCAGCTAAAAGGGAGAGCCGCAAGGGCAACGCATCGTGTACTTGATCATGTCGCTAAATATTATTACTTGAAGAAGCGTCATTTTACCTACTCATTTATTTGCAGGAACATAAATTCATTACTTTAAATTGTTTTTCAATTTTATGTTTATTCCATATCATTTTCGAAGAATAAATATCGACGTAAAAAATTACTGATCTCATTTTCTACAGTTAGAAAAATAATGACGAAGGCTGAAAGAAAATTTTGTTTACACTTACAGAATGGACAAACTGGGGTTTTAAATTATGAATGACGTAGATCATGCAATTAATTTTTTCAGCTAAAAATTTACAATGAACCTTTTCAATTCTTTTCATTTCTGCACTGAAATTATATGAATAACCACCTAGGTATGGCATGGTTGTATAACATGCACAAATATGATGATTATTTTTTGAAAAATAGGTGTGGTGCTCTAGGTTCATTGAAGTAATTACGTGAGTATAAAATTTATTTCAAAAACGAAAATGAGCCTATTTTCAATTTCTTGATAGATAAAATGATATTTGACCTTGAATTTCATCATAAAATTTATCGATATTTTTGATGGATCATCATTAGTTACGTGATTGATGCATGAAATTTTCACTGCGAGGAATGTGTCGAATTCATTGGGATTTCGACCATTCAATATGAAATAAAACCTGATGATTAAAAAATTATTCAATCTACATTCGATGAAAATGTTGCAAGATTAGTGATTAAGAATTTGTGGATTGTAGATATTGTTGGCAACTTGGCAGAATATTTTACCCTGTTTTGGCGAAATCGGTAAACCATTTGGTTAACATGTCAACTACTTTGTAATCTGGCGAATCGATTGCAGGCATGGTGGTGCTACATATGTTGTAGAAATCATCTAGATGGAAAGTGCCTGATTAAAAAAAAAAAGAGAGTCGAAATTCAATTGGGTTTTCATAATTCAACGAATTACGGGAAAAAATCATATTTCAGATTAGAAAGATACCGTACCATTAAGAGGTTGTATTAACAAAGGCGAAACCTTGTTTTTTTGATCATTTAGAGCACCAATGTGTTCGAATCTGTAGATATAAGTGGACTCGGGGGACTTTTCGCTGAAAATATTGATTGCGGTTTCGTACGAATCAAAAATCAGTTGATCGGTGCACATCTGTAAATAGGAGTAGAACCGTGTAAGCCTTCATTTTGAAATATTTATGACTTAATTGTATAAATACTCGTGGAGGGAGACAAACCTCAGAAAGTATTGCAATATCTTCGTGTATTGGTTTCCCTTTGAGGTAATATTGCAATATTTTGTCGACCATTTTATCACGATTTCTTTTCACTTGTTTCATCCAGCCCCAATGGTTTTGAAAAAATGCAGTGTCCTTGAATGTCAACAACGTAGCTAATCTTCTGCTTTCTGAAGCATAAGTTAGATTTTAAGTTTGTATGCAGTAGGAGTGGATGTGTTCATTTGTTTTTTTTTTTAACAGTTGCCAAATGATTTAAAATGATCTTTAAAAAATTTCAACTCTGGAATTGAATGAGGTATCAAAATAGGAATGAAATTTAAAACTTATATAATTTTTTTAATAATTAACCCAGCTATGGTCGCATTATGAGGGAATCCCTCATTTGTTACGTACTTAGTCGCATTAAGAGGGAATCCCTCAGTTGTTACATATTTAGTCGCATTATGAGGGAATCCCTCAGTTGTTGCATATTTAGTCGCATTATGAGGGAATCCCTCAGTTGTTACATATTTAATCCCATTATGAGGGAATCCCTTAGTTGTTACATATTTGGTCGTATTGTGAGGGAATCCCTTAATTTTATAAATTTTATTGTTTTACAATATCGTGCTTGGGCACTTAGGCTGTAAAAATATTGACAAGCAAATATCTTATAATAATATTATATTCTGAATGCATGGGGTTACCGTATCTTCGAAGCTGGTTTCTGATTCGCTCGAGAAATCTTGTAGCTCCTCGGCATCACTCAATTCCGAGGTTTCGCTATTAGTATCTTCACTTTCAAACATTTTTGATCGAATGACGATTTTGAGATGGTTACAATAGGATATACTTAACGAGTTCGAAATGCTAAGCAAAATTTTCATTTTTTTTCTCTTTGGGTTCCCCTTAAAGAGGTACTTATTCCCCTTAATTTATGAATAATATTAATGAAAATCATTTACTTTATAGGTAGGTAAAAAATGAATAATTATTTACACCTTAATTTCACTGCAGATATACTTAAGCGTAACCCCATGCATTCAGAATATAATATTATTATAAGATATTTGCTTGTCAATATTTTTACAGCCCAAGTGCCCAAGCACGATATTGTGTAAAAAAATAAAATTTATAAAATTAAGGGATTCCCTCACAATACGACCAAATATGTAACAACTAAGGGATTCCCTCATAATGCGACTAAATATGTAACAACTGAGGGATTCCCTCGTAATGCGACTAAATACGTAACAAATGAGGGATTCCCTCATAATGCGACTAAATATGTAACAACTGAGGGATTCCCTCATAATGCGACTATCTACGTTAAAACTGACATGCGACCATAGCAGGGTTAAAAAAAGAAGCTAGACATGGCCATATGATTACTAATGGACCCACCCTCTTTTCTCAAATTAGGTAGACTGTAATACCTATCGCTTTTAAGTTAGAAACTCAGCTAATAAATTTAAACACTGCTCAGGCAAAATTAAATTTCTTCGCGGACTTATTATTGATAAATTTGATGATTCTATATTACTGAGCAAAATAAATAATAATCTGCCTGATGCAGGACTGAGAACACAAGTACTTTTTAGCTTTTCTCTTCTTTCGACTAATTCCGGTGTTGGATTCGGCTTGGGATTCTGCTTCTACATGATTGCGAGTGATAGATCGGACATTGTCAGAACCTTGAGTTGGAAAAACCATTGCCAACATTTTTCAAATATTTGAATGCGATATAAGACTTTTGTTGTTGAATGCGAAAGTTCAGAATTTTTTGTAATTTTTTTTTGTCATTTAGCATTTTGAAAAATGCTGAAATCCAAAAACCTACCAACGAAACCAAAAACTGCTTCTCTTTCGCAGAATCCTATTATAGTGGGTATAATTCGCATAGAGCTAATTAGCTTCGCTGGAGATTCGGTCAGTAATCGATCCTTGCCTACCTTCTCCACCGATGGCATGAATACGCCAGCTGGAAATATCTTGGTGTTGTTCTGCAAAGCAGAAAAGGCTAATTTACCGAGTGACCTTATCAATTAGAAAGTATGCGTTGTGTTACCTACCAATCTAAAACATATTTGCATTGTTCGCATCCCGTCCATTAGAGCGAGTGGTTCTTGACTTTTGAAGAATTCCAACAAACGTGATGGTTCGGTTTCTTCGCAACCGAGTACTCGAGCGAATTCTCTCGCTGGTTCGATGTTATCATCGCGGTACTCAACGAAAGTATTGAACAGGACATCTCCCATTAAGACAGCTTTGTGAAATAATCCTTTTACGCATCAAATTGATAGGTTATGAAAGTCGGAACGAATATTTCCATTGTTATTCTGTTATCATTTTATGCAAAAATTACCCTCGGTAGCTGGAATACATAACAATATATGATATATTGATGCTCCGCTACTCGGACCCAATGCAGTAATGTTTTCTGGATCGCCATTAAAATGTTGAATGTTATCTTTAACCCATTGTAAGGCCATCACGACATCTTTCAGCCCCATGTTTCCGCTACAGTCTCGAATGTTCAGGTTGAGAAAACCTATACATTTGACGATTACACGCGCGTGTAATTCAATATAATGCTTATGAAAGATCGAGATACTTATAGATCTTGTAAAATACTTTTTTGCAGTTTACCCACCGTAGATATCCAAGCGATAATGAAAGGTGACATAAATAATATCGCGATGCATGAGAAAATTAGGCGAACCGAATTCATCCATGTGGGCCGATCCGCATAGATGTCCTCCGGGATGTATCAGCACCATAACGGGTTTCGGAGGGCTGCTCAATGTTGGTAACTGCGGGACAATACTTTTTTGTAAAACTGTTCATATACTAGAACTACATCAATAGATATTATCATAAATTAATCATATTTAGATGTCCCACCGCCATATAAAAATTTATCAACAATGAAAAATCAAAATATTAAGCAAAAATAGTTTTGCACTTTTGTTATAGATAGCGTTTACCATATTACATTTGATTTCATTAATATATGCTGGAAGAAGGAAATAATATGGACGTGTTCGCTACCCGCTCGTTACCTTTTTCATTGAAGGGTGAGAGAAAATATGTTGAAGCGCTATCTTTGAACGAGCTACATGACTAACTCATTTCTAGCTCTTCTTCAACAGAATTATGAATGATAAATTTTTATGCGATGGTGGGCTATCTAGATATGGTCAATTTATGGTATTATATACTTCCGGTATGTGGACATTTATATATAAACAGTCTTCGGAACCTTCTATTTTATGAGTAGCCAAAGAGTACTGAACGCATTTGCTTTTCTCGCGAATGCATTCTAAAGTGCCAGACCAGTTTTTCTTCGGTTTTGGAGGCTGCAAATAATCTCCATTAAGAGTTTTTTTCGCGCGAAATATACAACCTGATTATATAAGATACTACCTTGAAACTGTTGCCTTTGATCGGTGGCTCTGCATATGGTATACCGAGAAAACTGTAATAATCGTGTCCAGAAAAAGCGGAGGTTTGTTTGAATCCGCGAATTTTTCCATTATTAATGTTAATTACAGGCCGTCTTGTTGACATCTCGTTTTGTGTACGTGAACTTGTAACGGATAATATGTTATGACTCAAGTAGAAAAATTTTCAGGGCTTTTGGTATGTATTGGATATGAGGGAATTGTTAATTTTGCTGAGTTCACATACATTTATGTTATCAATTTTCCTTTAGGCACGTGGTAGATTATTTTGTCGAATTTATCTGTAGGTAACTGTAAGAACTTAAGTAGTGGTGTTTCGTGAATTTCATTGGTTGAAAAAGTGAAAATAGATAAGTGGTGTGGTATTGTGTTGGTGAATATGGCTTACTTTTTACGATAGGTTTTCGTTTTTGTTATCGCGAAAGATAGAATGGTTACGTGTTGGAAGGTTTCTCGTTACTTTTTGTATTCTTGAAAGGAAACACCTAGTTGGGGTCTTCAGTGTACTCAACAAGTAGGTATAAGATTTACGATAAAGAATTGTGTGTGCGCAATCGGGTAAGCAGATAAATGAATAAGTCTTAGTTGAGAACTAAAAATCAGAATTCTCCAGTTAAATTTTTTATTTAGTTTTATTACTTAAGTCTAGTGAATTTTTTTCAATTCACATATTCAACTTAAAAAATGATAACAATAAAGGGTCGCAATCAGAATTCTAATAATCGAAATATTGATAACGAAATCTTGACAATCGAAATCGCTTCAGGACAAATTGCAACAATAACAAATCCCGAAAATTCAAAGCCAGACGACAAAAAAGGCGAAATGCAGAGTATAAGATAGGTAAAAATTAAAGGAAGTTAAAATTGTGTAAGTCTCCTCCATTTATCAAATTTGAAAATAAAATGAAATTAGAGCTACACATCTAGCTGCTTCGTTAATTTTTAAATATAACGAACTGGTATAGTGTACAATTCCACGAAGAGAGGATAAAAGAACACAATTATTTTCATCATTATTTTCACATAAAATTCTATCATCTCTTTCAATATCCTTTACTTTTAACCATTATGAGACGTAATTAAATCAAGAAAAAATAATTATAGTAATGGTTTCGCTATTTTTATATACGTACCAGTCTCAACTTTTCTTTGTTGGGATTCAGAAACATCAAATACATATCGGTATTTTCCATTTGTTGGGACTTTATATTGCCTTAATTTTAACTTCCGAGATTTTGAGTTGCCAGGAATTCGTTGTTAAGATTTCAACTATCGGGAATCTGGTACCTATGAAACAAATAAAAAACATTCCGATTTAATGAATTTACTGTGCTCTTTTTGCCGCCCGATTTGTCAAAATTAAATACTGCAAAAAAAATATTTCCTTGGCATCAGCTTTAGGAGTCGCATCTTCAATGGGCGCCGACCAACTTGTATTATTGAATGAACACCACCGTAATATTAGTCAGCTCACGTGTAATATTTGCATCTATTTAGATGTTTACAGTTTCCACATGTTCCATCAAAATTATAATTTAATTCTACTATATCACGTGGGCCTACTGATATTGACAATAGTCTAGCGGTTTAGTCTCTTATTGAAGTCGATCCTGCACCAGTTCACATGCATATGTTTCCAATTCGTTTAATCTCTCTTTGTCACATTAATGTAGATCGATGAACAAACTACAGGAACACGCAAGTTTTACAAATGAAGGTATGAAACTGAGTTATTATAAAGGAGAGTGTGCGGAGCCGTTGATCGATTTGACTATTGGTCAATTGGTAGAACGAGCGGCTGCTAATTATTCGAGTAGAACGGCAATCTGTGTATTTGGTAATCTGAAAATGACGTACGGCGAGGTTTTGGATTGGGTAGGTGATATTTGACCCTTCTTGTTATCGCAATGGCTTACGCTACACATTAACCATACCCATATAGCTGGGCTTGAAAAAAAAATGATCACATCGCTATATGGGGATTCAACAGCGTGAATGGTATTTATCGTATTTAGCTGCATTTAGAGGGGGCTTCGTCGTGGTAAGAAAAGGTGGAATTTTATCGGCTGTAACGGAATTAATAGCGTGACTGATATCGGTGAGTATAGGTGAATTTAAATCCGCTCTATCAGTGGAGGGAAATACTGGCTTGTTTACTAAAGGATGAAAGTGTAAAACTATTTTTATTCTATTTTTGGTTTCTCATACGAGTGATAAGTGTCTATATACGTCGGTGGGCTATTTATATATGGTTAATTTATGTTTGTGCCAACCTTGATTATGAAATTTATGTCCAGAGCGATAGATTGGCGGCGGCGTTCAAGAATCTGGGCTTGAAAAAAAATGATCACATCGCTATATGGGGATTCAACAGCGTGGAATGGTATTTATCGTATTTAGCTGCATTTAGAGGGGGCTTCGTCGTGGTAAGAAAAGGTGGAATTTTATCGGCTGTAACGGAATTAATAGCGTGACTGATATCGGTGAGTATAGGTGAATTTAAATCCGCTCTATCAGTGGAGGGAAATACTGGCTTGTTTACTAAAGGGTGACGTGAAGGCTCTGCTGATGGACGAGGAACTCGGCGAACGTAATTTTTACGAAGTGTTGAAAACTGCTGTACCAGAACTAGAGCAATATGATTACAATAGTCGTATCAGTAGCAAACACGCACCAGCGCTTGAAATGGTTATCGTATTTTCGAAACAGTCGTACAGGTATTTATCTACAAGTTGATGATGTTCGTAGGCCTGTTTGAGCATGTGATAACTTGTTGGTTTGTAGGGGAACGTTCCGATGGGATGATTTAGTCTCTTTCACAAATATAAATGATAAGAGCGTCCATGAAGTTAGAAATAGTCAATCGAATGTGAATCAATGTGATATTTGTAATATACAATTCACTTCGGTTCGAATAATTTTTTAATGCAAAATAATTCATGTTGTTTGTTTCATGTATTTATGATCAGCGATTTATAGGGTACCACTGGTGAGCCCAAAGGAGTCTTGTTAACTCATCGTAATATGGTGAATGCGGCACATACGAGTACTAAACGCAAATGTCTTTTCAGAAAGGTGGCTTTCCGACTAAATATTATGGGATGCTAATTATAAAAGTACATTCGACTTTTTCTTTGCCTTTTAAGTTCATCATGAAAAATGCCATCTTACGAGGGACCGGTTAGATATGTAAGTCGCCGATCTGCTCGAATGGTTGCCTATATAGAAGTACCTCAGCCACTTACCTACACGCCATATAAATTTTATCTGATACGGACCCAAAGTGGTTTGACCTATAACAGGTTAAACCATTCCGGCTGGCCACCAAGAAATTTTAATAAATTTCTATTAGTTCGCCCAGCCACAAGAATCTGAGATGGTCGGAGAACAACAACCAATGAAAATGAAAAATATTTAGTTCTGAATGACGTCAATATGAGCAGCTAAATGTACATGTGGACTTATCACTTTTGCGGTGTAAGAGGAGAAATGGAAATTTTATTAGCACTCATTGAGACTGATGCCTTATTGGCTGTTGATATTATCAACTCATGGTTGCTCATATTGACGTCATCAGTAAACACTGCGCTTGAAAAAATAAAGTTGAAATTTTTCACGTGATCTCAAATGGTGTAACCTGTTATAGGTCAAACCACTTTGATACGGACCTAGGTTTTTTGTAGCAATGTGGCCAATGTGAAAAATTAAGTTATGAAAAAACAAAAAATTTATGATTTTGATAAAATTTGATGGACACTGCATAGAGGTTCATCAAAATAATAAGTAAAAACTGATATATGCATAAATTTGCCTAACTTGAGATTTGAAGGGGCAGTTATCCAAAAAATAATCAAAAAATTTGTTCAAGGAATCTTATTCAGTTCTTTGAGATGAACAAAAATGGTGCTTTGCAAAAATCATGTATCTTGAGAAATGAAGGCGCTGTATGCATCACTACTTTCTTTGGGTATTACAGAACAACATACCAAACAAAAATTGATGAAGTAAATACTTGCAACATATTTATTCAAAAAGTTTGTTCCCACATGTCATCATAAACTGATTAGAATTTAGAAAACATATTTTGCGATTTTTCTATGTCGATCGGCTAGCACTCATATCATCATCTACCATTAAACGTGGATAGATGATGAAAAAATTCATCCTTATTACTCATCTATTTTCATGTTTTAAAAAAATGTGAAAGTATGGAGGTGAATAATTTTGATGGGTAGGTACCCTAAAGCAGGTATTACCGATTAAAAATGCTAGGAAATTGATAAACATAAATTAAAGGATTCGAACATTTTTTAGTACAGAAAGGTATAAGAAGCATCTCAGCCTGCGAAAATATTGTCTTTTCAGATTTATTTAATTTTTTTAATGATGATGATAATCTGGCACAAATACAAAATCGTTTTTTTCTTCCAGTTGTATATTAGACTCCTTCATAACACTTTTTGTTTCAACATTCCAACTCACGTATACACTATAGCCAAAATTCGTAAAAACTGAAATGAGATCAAATGGGAATATATTTGAAAAAAAAATTGTTATTAATCCAACATTTTCCGTATTTTGTATATTGTTACTTGGATCGACAGAAAATTGTAGCCAAAAACCTCTAGTTTGAACAACAGTAGCAATCCCCTCCCCCCACTGTTCTGGGAGTATGGGTAGGTTGTTGATATTAGTATGGTTTTTGCATAAATCAGATCTCCTGAATATGAAGATTAAGTCATATTTATCATCGTATTCCTAATAAAAATCTCATTTAAAGAGAGATTTTGGATTGAAAAGTAGTTTTCCATTTAAATAAATTATTATTATTATTATTATTATTATTGGGCTTCAAAACAACTATTTTTGGGTAACTCTCGTTATAATTCGATTAGATGTAGGTACCTGTTTTGCAGATTCATTTAAAGGCTAAAGGAATATTTTTTGTTTGGTACGATGAAAAAGTCGAATACAGTTCTATAGTATCCTACTGAACAAATCTCTACCTACTTGATCTAGTTGTGTAAGAAAAATGCTCTGTGTTAGGTTCATCGAGTATGCGTTCAAGTCCCATTTTTCCACTCATATGGTTCTATACATGGAATTTTGGCAATTTTATATTCCGGATGCACGATAGTATTACCGAGCCGAAAATTCAGTCCAAATAAATCACTTGACTGCATTATGCAAGAAAGGTAAGATGGGAAAACTTCGATTCTTCCGAATTATCTAAAAACGAGACAAAATGAGCAATATAATAATTAGTACATGATTTCTAATATGACATTTCATTGGTTGCTTGAACAGATGTACCATTATATATGGAACACCAACTATGTACAAAGATTTGATGACCGTCTGTGAAGAAAGGTCTATAGTAGATTCGAAATTAGGCGATAAAATGGCATGCGTAGAAATTCTGCATTCGGGAGGGGCAATGTGTTTTCCGGAAACGATGACAAAATTAAGAAAACACTTTAAAAATTCTCGTTTCATGGTATGTAAATATTATATAATTCATTTTTGGTGTAAACAATTGAGAAGTACAATGGCAGCCAATGTAGTCAGGTTATGGTTTGACAGAAACCACAGCTTCGTCTTTTTCGTCCATTCTCACTGATTCAGATGAAGTTCTCTTGTCCACAGTTGGTCGAGTCTTAGATCATATGGAGGTGAACACTTTATCGTTATAGTAGCGTGGAAGATGGAAAAATAGTTGAAACCTTAACATTTTCCAATGTTTAGGTGAAAGTAGTTGACCAAAATGATGAAATGGTTCCTTTTGGTACCCCAGGTGAACTATGTTGTAGAGGGTGTTTTGTAATGCAAGGTTATTACAAAGATGCAGATAAAACTGGGATGGTACTAAGAAAAGGATGGTTTCATACTGGGTGAGAATATGATTAGTCTGTCTTCGGCTAAATACCTCGTTTAACCCTCTGAATGCACACTCGAAAAACATTAATAATTAGCTACAGCATTACTATTAGGTCTACAGATAACGGGGTATGGTAAAAATTTCCTTAAATCGTAGCTACAACAACATGCTAGACAGTTTACAGGAGTGATGGAATATACAAGCAGTGTTACCAACTACCGCAAAAAAATGACTTGAGCAAAAAATTTTTCATCGTCTTAAAAATTGTGTCATCTTTATAAATTCATCATAAAACATACTATCGGGTTCCATTTTTTACAAAACGTATTGAAATTTTTTTTTAATTTTAATTTTTACAAGAAAAAATTAAAAAAGAAAAGACCTTTTATCACACCCCCCTCCGCCAAACATGAGAGGAAAAATTCGATGAATAGCGTATTGTGCTAAGAAGCTGAAGAGGATTCTCGCACACTAGCGTTGGAGTACGTCGCGCCTACCGTATTGCCTATAACGCGCCTTAAATGTTTAAGATGGTGCATTTCACCACGTGTGCGTTTTGAGGTTTAAAGTGAATTGGTAATACTTATGCTCGATGGCGACTCTTCTATAATATCAACGATATTTAGCGATCAGTTTATTTTACTGGAAAACGGTTATGGTCAAATAGTGGGGCGTTTCAAAGACCTAATCATTAGAGGTGGAGAGAATATCGAACCTAAAGAAATAGAACAGTGGTTGATGAAACATCCTGGCATACATGACGCTCAGGTAAATCATAGTATGGTCTTTTTATTGGCATGAATCACACGATTGGTTTTTATCAACAAATCGTATATTTAGGTATATGGTGTCAAAGATGCTCGGTTAGGTGAAGTTGTAGCCGCTGCGATAATGAAGAAAGATTTAAATTTAACTGCTGAAGATGTAAAAGCATATTGCCGGGAAACGGTGAATTTACTTTTTTTTTCATTATTAATGTCAAAAATGAACCTTTATATCGACGAGCTTTTCAATTTCAGATCGCTTCCTATAAAATTCCACAGTACGTTTTATTCGTTGAAGAATTTCCCAAAACTATTAGTGGTAAAATACAAAAATTTAAATTACGAGAAATAACGGAGCAGAAGATGATTGAGGCTGAATAAAATTGCATTAAAAAAAAAATTATATATTTTATACATCCTGTAGTTTTTGTCAACTGTTATATCATAATGATTTTATAATTTTATCTACAATCAAAGTGAATCAATGCTTTGAAGCCTACTTGCCCACCAAGATAAATCTTTGTGAGGTCAAGGCAAATGTGTTGCAGCGCTATCTCTGAACGAACTTCGTAATCAATTTATTGTGTCTCCTCTTCAACCAAATTATGAGTGATAAACTTTAACTATATAGTATATGGACCGCTCGAACTCCAGTTAGCGCAATGTAATGATATTCAGCCAATATAAATGAAGGTCGCAATTCCAAAAACGAGTCTGCGCATGTATGAACTGACGTTCCTTACCTAAAATGCCTCCCGCTTTCGTCCCGCTTTACCCTGCTTTCCTAGCGTACAGGGAAACACAATGTTTCGAATGACAGAATTGTGATGCGCAGACGCGTTTTTATAAAAGCGACCTCCATTTAACGGTGTTTTCACGAGGCTTTTTTACAAGCGTGCAAGCTGCTTTTTTGCAAGCGTTGATTCTAGCTACTAGCGCCGCTAGTAGCTTGTGAAAGTTTTAGCGTTCACACATAACTTGTCAACTTGTTGCTTGTGCTGTACTAAAACTAGAATGATATTCAATCAAAATTAAAATATGTCAATTTTGTTGATTACTTTGAGCTGATGCTGGATCAATTAAATGTATAGCGCTGATAACACGATTCATGACACATAATGAATTAATACGGCCAAGTTGATTTATCATTTTCTTACTCAAGCATACCACACTATCTTTAGCGTCCTCTAAAATTGAAGACATAAAAGAATAATTCGTGCTTTCAACAACTCACTTCAAATACTACTTGTTTTTGAAATATTTTCAAAAATTCATTTAAAAATAACTTCGTACTGTGATAAGATTGATAAGAAACGCTCTACAAGCCCAGCTTGTACAAGCTCAAGTTGAAATATTTCAACTCGAGCTTGTTACAATCTTACTAGCCAACTATCGAGCTTGTAAAGGATTTACACTACGCTAGTTACAAGCAGCTTGTAAAAAAGCAGCTTGTACGCTTGTAAAAAAGCTTCGTGAAAACCCCGTTTTTAGTTGCATTATATTGGCTGACTACGTTTTTACAGTTCGAGCGGTCCATATACTATATAGTCAAAGGTGATAAATGTTCATGACGATAGGTTATCTAGACATGATTAATGGATTAAAATAAGTTGAATTTTTTGATCTAGTTTAATAACATTTGATTCAACTTTTTACCACTGAAATTATAAAGGTCTAAAAGTTCAACATAGCTTTTATCGTGGAAAATCCATTTGATTTAAATGTCGTATATCAGTTACTGACTCTGATGGACCTGAAATTGAACGATGCCGGAATGAGATTCAGCGAGAATGTGACCAACGCATTTAGTTACAATAAGAAATGAATTTATTTACCTATAAACGTGAAGGTTTCCCTCTTTACACAGTATGCCGTAAATGATGATATATTATTAATATCATTATGATATCCTCATGATATCTCTATGAGACTAGACATCATTATGGCATCTTCATGATATATCATAAGAATATCGTTATGACAAACTTTGTCAAGAGTTTTTGAAGGGTAGGTGGATTGGTTGACTCTTTTCTTTGTTTGAAAATGAAATATTAAGTTTTATTAATATTTGTGTATTTTTTTTTTATTTTTTTTTATTTTTGTACGTGATAACTTGGCCTTTGGGATTACGATAAGCTCTGTAAGTATAGAAGTATTTGTGGTAAAAGTGTGGCATTTTCCTATGGTGATTATCTTGATGCAAATGTTACTTCGTACAGTTTGTGTTTTTACTGCTATTTAACGACCTCAACGAACAAATGATAGAAGCGATTGCGCTGAAATTTTCATTTTATTCAGTAATTGTAGGAAGTTGAAATTAAATTTACTTGCTCTTTCTTTTAAATATTCGTCTTTATTTTGCGCTATTAGTATCCGTATTTAAAATGAATGAAAAAACAACGATCACGGTAAACGAGGGTAAAATATGTGGTATCATAGATACGTCCAAGTTTTCTGGTACAGAATACTATGCATTCTTTGGAGTGCCTTACGGGCAGCCAACAAACGATGATATGCGTTTCAAGGTAATCGCTCAGTAAATCAAATTATACGATGTTTGCACAGTGGCTTATTATTTGAATTGTAGATAAAAAATTGCACCCAGGTAGCGGCCTTCTAACAGAAATTTAGATAATATTTTGTTTTTATCTATTCTCCATCGTAAAGAATCTCAATGGTCGGTAAAATTATTGATGAGTTGGCACATTTCATTAATTATCCTCTTTTCTATGAAAAGTTTTGCTATCTGCCTTAACATGCAACTATCTAAGGTGGCAGAAATACTTGATATTAATATGCCCCTGTGTCTGATGTTCGCGCATGTATTTTTTAAATGTGTGTTACTAAATAATTCGAGCATCATAGGATCCCGTGAAGGTGGAGCCTTGGGAAGACGTTTTCGACGCGAGAGTAGAAAAATATGGATGCGCTCAGTTTTCATTGCGACATTTCCTATTCATGGGATCAGAAGATTGTTTATATACGAATATATTTACGAATAAAGTGAGTTTTATTGATTTTTCGAAGTAATTCTTGTTGATCATTCAATGGTTATTCAAAATGCTCTTAATGTATTTAGCTTCCTTCATCTGAAGATGAACCATTGAGACCAGTGATAGTTAATATTCATCCAGGAGGATTAATGTATGGTTCGCCAGATTCGTCACATTATGGGTCTCCTGATTTGGTTATACATAATGACATTGTATACGTTTGTATCGGATTCAGACTTCATATATTAGGTGGAATAGTTGTCAGTGAAAATGAACGAGTAAAATTTGTAGACTTGGCCAATGCGTATATTTTTGGCGCAGGTTTTTTAAATTTAGGTATGGAGGAATGTTCTGGTAATCAAGGTCTAAAGGATTTAATTATGGGTTTGGAGTGGATACGAGATAACATACGGGTATTCGGCGGTGATCCTGACAATGTAACTTTGATCGGAAGCAGTAGCGGATGCGAAATTATTCACATATTAATGTTGTTGCCAGCGGCCAAGGGTAAATGAAAATTCTTTTCCAATGGTTTTTTCAAAATATCTACAGATTAAAAATGAAAAAAGGGAGATCTATTTTATCTTATATTTTCTATGAAGTTGTTAGTCGATCGCCTCGATTATAAGACTTCATTTTAATATCGGTTAAATTTGATAATTATGACCAGGGACGTGATTGTTGGCAGGGTTATTTCATAAAGCTGCGATAATGGGAATGTACGCTTTCAATCCGGCTTTATATCGTAGAAATTATCGAGAAGAAAGTGAAAAAGCCGCCTTTGAAATCGCTCGTAAGATCGGTTATAATGGAAAGGATAAAAAATCTTTGCTATCGTTTTTGAAAAAAACACCAGTGTCTATGTTAATAGTGGAATTCAGGGCTTTCCAAAAAGATAAACAGGTGAGTGAAGTAATTTTTATAATATCAAGTTTCGGTTCCAATCCATTATGTTTTCGAATTGAGGATCATTAAATACTGTTGAATCCTTATTCCTTACGCGCGTAGAGGGTTCTGATCTATATACCTATATATAAAGTGATACATAATATACACTAATATTTACGCTTATTTGTAGCGTTTCGCTCAAGTATTCCAAAGCGGAATTTTTCATCCAACTATCGACGAAGGAGAAAACGCCATACTTACAGTGCCTCCCAGAGAGCTTATCTCTTCGATGGCTAAAAAACCGATTTTGTTTGGAATTTGCGAACGAGAATCGATTATAGGATTTTGTCTGAGTAAACTTTCTCCTATCTATTGACGTAATTACAACGATACCATATTCACATTTTCCATAATAGGTGGAGTGTTGAAAAAAAAAGTGGATAGATATTTGTTATCAACTTATCGTCAAAATGAATGGGGCTGGGGGTATAATCTGACGAACGCTGATGTGAAAGAGATCACAAAAAAGGCCGAGAAGTTTTATGCAAATGGAGGCTCCTTGAATAAGGCTCCATTAGCGGTGAAAGTGGATGTAAGTTGGTTTAATAAAAACAATTTAGGTGATAGTAATGCGAGTTTTTTCCTTTAGATCAAATCGTTGATATTTTTGTTGCTATCTTTTATAGTTTCAGACCGATATAGGATTTTCGGACGTATATGATACTTTATTAAATATTGTATCTGAAGATCTGCCCTCGTCAGTATTCGTTTATAAATTCTTGTACGAAGGAAGTATCATCACGTTGAAAACTTTACTTTCTCCGACGCTAGAGGAGCCTTTAGATGGTATGTAAAATTTCACTACCTGAATTAAAAATTCATTTTACAAGTGGAAAAAAAAATGCGAATATCAAATAAGTATAATATTTGGATAATATCGCGGTCAATTCGACAAATTTTCTCGTATCTGTCATCACAAAAAACATAAAATCAAGTTCACTGAATGGGTTACCTTAAACATAGCCTTAAAATGATAAGCTTAGCAAAATGCCAGTATTACATTTTTGCCGGAAATTTTATGTAGATTAATTTCATATAGAACTTAGTTTACCCCCTTTGGGTTATCTCGTATCAAATGGAACTTTTAGTATGTTATTTGGCTAATCATTCCCTACCTATTCATGAAGAAAATCGTTGTTTCGGAATTTTTTCCATAAACATCCTCTTTCTTGCCTACATTCATGGGGCTAATTATAACTCAATCGTTTTATCGAATGTCCGATATTCCAAATTGTATAATGGAAAAAAATAGTCAAAGAAATTTATTAGCAATTCGCGTAGGTGAAGTAATTTATTCCTCCTCATTTGCTACAAGGGGAAAAATGCAAAAATTTATACCCCTCGTCTCCTCTTCTTTAAAAGAATACTCGTATGTGTTGGGGCGATTTATTATGACTTTTAAGTAGATATGTTATTTATGAGGGCACCGTTGATTAATATACCGAAACCAGCTTGCTAACAATTGTTTCCAGTAAAATCTCTTGAATGCCTGATGTAAGTTTAGCCATCATTAAAAAATATAAAAAATTCCTACTGTACTTAGGTTAGCATCAGTAATTTTAATTGAGGTTTTGTGATGTTAATCATGAATAAAATTAGTAAAAATAATTTATTTATTTATTTATTTACCATGTTGGAAAACATAAAGTACCAAGTGGGGTCATATACGACTCCACTTAATATTGGAACGTAAAGTACCAGGTGGGGTTATACCTGACCCCAAAACACAGTATATTCAAAAATAATAATAATAACTGATGATGGCACATCATAAAGTACCTGGTGGGGTCCAACGAATTGAACATTCCACGAGGAGTGGTTGAACTCTAGCAGATTTTCCCCCAGTTCCTAATCGAAGTGATCAAAATGTATTAGCAGAGTTACTTTTGTAGGAAAAAAAAAGTATTTGATTCCATGCACACTTGTATGGTTGGGGTAGTACCTGACCCCCACCTGGCATTTAACGTCGTGTATGTTACTGGAGTCATATACAACCCTACCTGATACTTACAGGGTTATAATTTTATAATTTATCCTCAAGGTACTTTCCACGCCGCTGATTACGAATATTGGGCACGAATGGATGATACTTTAGGTGTCAAACGTAAATACGATGAGAAAACTACTGCTTTTATAAATAAATTCACGAAATTAATCTCTACTTTTGCGAAAACTGGGTTAGTATCACTGGTTTAAAACTTATTTTTCCTTATTTGACTGGCAAAAGAAATTTCATTATTTAATATAATCGCTATAAACATTTCAGCGACCCTAATTACGAAGGCTTGGAAGTAAAGTGGAGGCCTATGACGCCGGAAAATCCGTGCTATTTGGAGATAAATGAATCGCTGAAAATGATCGATGATAAATTGAACGCAGATAGAATGAAATTTTGGGATAAGGTGAAAGAAGAATTCGCAAAAGGTTGATCATGAAATATTTTATGATTTTATCAAGTGAAGTATAAATAAGTTGTTATATTTGGTGAAGTTTTAGCGATGAAATCATCTTTTTGGTTTATTTTTATTTGCTTGAAATCAGGCAATGAATTCAATTATACCACTTTGAAATAAATTAATTTCAAGTAGCCTTGAAACATTTTTTTTTCACTTGTAAATATTTATTAGACTTCAGAACTGTAACATTTTCGCAATGTAACTTTTTACGACAGAAGAAGTAAACATATCTAATTTGTATTTTTGATGTGCTCTTAAAACATTACAATCAGTTTCTAAACGATACGTGAATTACTTGAATGAAATATTTTACTCTTAGTAATAAGTAACACGGGTCATTCTATGGTCCTACTTTGTGAAATTCTAGAACAAATCCTCATGAATACTTCGATCCTTAATTGGGACCTGCTAATATCTCTTTTTTATCCTATTTTATGCGTGAAAATTATGGACTTCGTTCAAGTTTTCTCACGCATGCCATGTAGTTAAACTCATATTGAGAAATTACGTGAACGATGAAATATTTCGTTTACCAAGTTGTTATCAAAAATAAATAGAATTTTTCAAGGTAGACGAATAGTTATGTTGGTTTTGAGAGATAATTTTACCATATTTGGTTTTTTCTTTAGTTGGAACATAATACTTATCAATGAACGCTCTACGTACCACCATAAAATGATAACTGTATGTAAGTTGTGCACTACAAGTGAACTATGTAAGCGCTAGTTGAAGGAATGATAAAGGAGTTGGACTGCACAGTTATATTTGAAAAATGTAAGCAGCCATGCCGCATTACTGGAGCTGAGTTTTTAATTGGAGCTTGTTTTGATTTACTAATAACCTTGCTTAACCGTTCATGACTACAGGCCACACCCAATACCAAGTCTGAAAACCCCTACCATCCTTTCCAAAAACACTTAAGAAGTTGAATTTGGCACAAATGTATTTCTTGCCATGAAATAATCATGTGAACACATATTTCTCAAATTATAACTATTTGAGGGTCCTCAAATTACTTCAAATCTTGATAATCCGTCATTTTGGATCCATTTTGACTCAAATTTAGGTGGTTATATTCTGGTCACAAACTAATCCTACACACAAAGTTTGACCATTCTAGGCCGATTTGGTGATGAGATATGGAAGATTCATGAAATTTCCTGCAGCAATTTCCCCTCCAAAAGCCGTTTTTTGCTCTAACTCCCCTCCAAAATCACTGAGGAAGCTAAAATCAAAATACGTTTGTCACTTGGGCTCATTTTATCATATGACACAGCAATAAAAAATTTTCGACCCCTCCTGTACCCCACCACTATTTTAGGTTGATAACCCCGCCTTCCCCCTCCAACATCATGTATGGAAGTGAATTCGGGATATAGTATACAACTTATCCCCAATAACCATATGAATTCATATTAATTACATTTTTACCAACTTGAGGCTCCTCAAGCTCTACTCAAAATTTTGATAATCCGCCATTTTGATCCATTTTGATCCAAATTCAAGAGGTCATATTGTGGTCACCAACTAACCTCACACACAAAATTTGACCTCTTTAACTTGATTTGGTGGGGAGATATGGAAGATTCAAGAAATTTCATGACTCAAAACTTCCTCAAAAAGCCGTTTTTTGATCTAACTCCTCTCAATATGCACTTAGGAAGCTGAAATTTGGATATGTTAGTATCCGTGACTCACTCTTTCATATGAAATCAAAAACGAAAAATTTGAGCTATTTGCCCCTTCTCCAGCCCCTCAAAATTTGAGTGATCCGCCATTTTGAAATTTTCGAAAAAACAAAAAAACACTTCTGCGCATTTTCAAGAAGAGTTGCTCACCAAATTTTGAGCGAATTTTATGAATACTCGCCGGCGCTACGCGTGGGGGAAAAAATATATATATACCAAAAAGTTGGACATTTGCCAGATGATTACAAATGGTCTGAAACGCAAAGATTTGAAGACCCCACCCTCCCCCGACCTTCCCTTCCCAAATCAGGTAGGCTGTAATAGCTATCGTTTTTATTAAAAACTCAGCTAAAAATGTAAGCAACCATGCCGTATTGCTGGAGCTGAGTTTTTAATCGGGGCTTCTTCAGGTTTGCAAATAACGTTGCTAACCTCTTCATGTCTACAGGCCACACCCAGTAACAAGTCTGAAAACCCGTAATGATTTAATAAAATATGATCTGTAAGTTAAATTTCGTTTAATACGAAAAATAATTAAAATAAAAAGTAAACAAGTTAAATTTCTGCCTTACAAAACCACTTAAGAAATTAAATTTAGAATAAATGTTGTATTTCTATCCATGCAGTAATCATATGAACCCATATTTTTCAAACTCTAGCAATTTGAGGCTCCTCAAGTTATTCTCAAATTTTGGTGATTCGCCATTTTGGATTCATTTGAACCCAAATTCAAGATGTATTTTGTCATCAACTTGTAGGTTGTCGAAGAATTTTAAGCTATTGCGTTGTTTCAATTTTTTTTTTTTTCATCGATGGTACTATTATTACGCAATTCGGGAACTTTAAGGATTCTTAGCGTTGCTCATTTTCGAAGAAAAAAATCATTTTCGATCGTGCTGTGATAATTGGTAATGACAAAATATGTATTAATACAAAAAAGTACCTACACATTTTGGGTGCTACCAATTAAGTACACGTATACAAGTAACACTTTCTGAAAAATGAATTTTTAGCACTTATAGTAGATCAAACATTTTTAAAGTATAATAATTTAATTTTGAAGATAATAAACGATTTTACAAACAGTAACATTTTTTCAAACTTATAACTACCATTACAATATCCATCATAAAGAAACACATTCGTCTTTTAAAATCAAAGTGATTTTAAATTCTACAATTTATGCATATTTCACTTAGTCCTTCTTAAATTCTTTGATTAGTTGTTCCCAAAAAACCGTTCTTTCTCCATATAGCTTACCATCAGCCATTTCCAACGTTTGATTTATTTTCATGTAACATGGTTTTTGCGGCGTCGTAGGTACCCACCGTTGCTCTATGCCTTCGTAATTAGGATCTCTGAAAATGAATTGAAAACACAAGAAATTTAAATGCGGTTGAAAATGACGGTTATAATCCCTGTGGGAATATTTTCGTTCATACCCTTGTCTAGCAAATGTGCATATAAGTTGGGTAAATTTTCTAATCATTTCCTTAGTTTCTATATTCCTTGGTTCGGTGGTATAAGCCCAGTAGCAAAAATCCGAACCGTGGTAGGTGCCTGCGAATGCATTGAAATTAGTATAAATAACATATGGTTTATTGATTTTTGATAAATACAAATACAAACCTTCTAATTTGTTGTCATCATCCCATGGAAGTAAACCTTTCATAGTTAATAGGCTACCTTCGTATTCAAATTTATAAACGTAAACTGATTCAGGTTGCTGAGAAGCAACAACATCGATTAAAGACTCGTACACTTCTGAATAAGTAGCATCGGTAAGTATCTAATTAGAAGGTGTAGTTTTAGTATTCGAAACGATGTGGGCATTACATGGGAGTTTTTTTTAAACCAACGTACGTTTACTTTGATGGATACTGGGATATCATCTTTTTGGTGATTCTTCAAATAAAACGAATCGATTCGTTCGTTGATAATGGCTAATTCTTCATCGCTGAGATTTCGCATCCATCCGTGCACGTTCTGACGATAGGATTTTCTGTAATTTTTTTCTGTTTGGCGTCGCAATTTAGCTTGGAAAAATTAATAATAGTGTTATGAAGCAAGTTTGATGAGAAAAACGTAAGCTTTTGCTTTATCATTGGCCTGGATTTTCTCTCGCACTTACTTGTAAATCCCATTATGGCTTCGTTTTCGCATAAACCGAACATGATGGGTATTTTCATGGTGGAACTGATTCGTTTCCTCAACTGTTTGGGTATGACGGGATTCTCTCCATAATCTTGGGTTGCTTGGAAAGTAATGATTGGATAAACAGGAGCCAGATTCTATTAATGAGTATAATATTATGTAGTTATGTATGACTTCACGATGAATAATGATAATGAATTCAGTTATATTGAATAAAATCACTTCGTCGGTATTCCTGAATTTTCTATTTCTCTTTGCTAAATCCATAGCCGGTATTTTGCGTAAAAATTCCAATAATTTTCTCGGATCATCGCCTTCGAAGCCAAAAGTACGAGCGAATTCGAAACCTATGTTTTTATTCCCGCTACTAATTACAACAGTATCAGCGAATGCGTACATTCCCATGAGGATGGCTTTGTGAAACAAACCAGAACCTAAATCATCGATAAGAGATAATGTATAATTTTCAAACTTCGGTTATATGTGAGAGGAAGAAAATGTCATCGATACCTTCGACCAAAGGAGATAACATTAACACGTGAATAGCATAGGCAGCGCTACTGCTTCCGATCAACGTTACATTATCGGGATCACCACTGAAAGAACGTATATTGTCTTTGATCCAACGAAGAGCCAAAATTGTATCCTTCAGTCCCTGGTTACCTGAACACTCGGGTAGGTCTAAATTAAGGAATCCTGTTGGAAAACAGTGTGAAAACGTTATACCTATGTTTTGACAATCATTTATAAGGCAGTCAGGCGTAAATTTTTATACCTAGAATATGCAGTCTGTATGCGATAGTCACGTATACGATATCATTATGAATGAAGAAATTGGGCGATCCAAATTCCCACGAATCCGGTGAACCAAAATTGAATGATCCCGGATGTATCAGCACAATAACCGGTCGTAAAGGTTCATCTTTGGATGGTAACTACATATAGAGTAGAGAAAAGTACAAATGCATGTATAGGGTGTTTCATTTTGGGCGCTCCGCGCAAAAAGCACGAACAGAGTTACTCAAGTAACACAGTTTGGAAAACATACTTTTCGGTTACAGAGAATTTTTTTTAGAGGATACAGAATAATTCATTTTTAGAAGTTATTTGTAAAACCTTCAAACTAACCCAGTTTTTGCGATGAATTATGATATTTATTTCTTTATATCTCCGATTTTATCTCCTTTACTTCCCCTTTCTTTTTATCTGTAAAACTATATAGTGTGTTTCATATTTTGACACATACCTTGCATTCATACCATTCACAGTTAGCAAGGTATAAATTTTTGAATTTAATCATTCTCATAAATAAAATTTTTCATTTTAGCATATTTCAGCCCCTTCAATTTTTCCAGCAGACAACCCGTTATACATACATACACTATGAGTTTTTCAATTTGTGATTGATGTAACACCTTGTATATTCTTCCTATATTGATTTTCAGTACCAAATTTTCATCTTGTTACGCCTAATCGATGTAATTGCATTTGGCAAAGCAATCAAATATGCACCCTAAATATGCAGTTAATTTGACCGATTACACAAATACGCAGTAAATTACCTTGATTGGGCATAACATCATTGTAACGAAGATTTTATTGTCTCATTTCTCTATAACCAGTGGGCAATTCAACATAAAATCTATTTATTCAATTTCTCTCCTCAGTTGGACATTTAATGGGAGAAAAATCTTAAACGTTAAATAATCTATGTAAAATTTTTATTAAAAAAAAGCATTATCAATTTTTCATGAAATGTGATAAGGAATGTGTTAAAAAGGTTCAAAATGTATATCATAGTTTTTTATAGTTTTTTTTTTTTTTTTTTTTTTTGTGAAGCAACTTTCAAACAGCTCATCGTATGAACTGACTGATTAGAGCAATGAAAAAAAGAGAAATGGGAAATTTATTTTGTAAACGTTTATATTTTTTGGCAGTCAGTCAGCCCAAATTAAAATTTTGGTGAAGGTCATAAATTAAGACTGCGAGCTAAATGTTCAACTTATTTTCCATAGAATGATTTGAAAGCTCTTTTATTGGTATTCGAAGTAGGCGACTAAACCCTATTACCTATGTTAGTTTTCCCCCAGAGAGAAACACCACCCAAGAGTTCTTTTGGTAGCACACTTTCTATTGCTTAATGTGAAATTTCATTCATTGCTAAGTATCACTGCTGTAAAACCTTACAACTATATGTGAGGAAGTATGTGTAATATGTGAAACAAGTATATAAAATGTAATACGTATACGTGATTGGGTTTATGAAAGCGAAAACAAATATACGTGACCGTATATGTGGCCTATGTGACCTATTTGAATTTTTGAAATTCGATCACTATCAGTGTTCACTTCGAGTGAACTGATATTGATGAATTTACTGAAATATTGCATGTAATTACTACTGGTAGAAAAACCTTCTAAAAACTATTATTATTTAAGTATTTTCACGTATGGTGCAGGTATTTAGGTCAGTCCTTCAACGTTAACTTACGTTATGTTAAGGAAAAATTATATAACCTTTGCAAACTTTGAACTTTAAGAAATCGCTTCAGGATATAATGTATCACATATCTCTCTGTCTACTCCAAGATATACCTAACAAGCTTTTTAAGCTTTAAAATTATGAATCATTATGTTCACTTAAAATTGAATTGTGTAACTTACAATAATGATGAACTATGAAATTTACCTCAGAATAAATACCTGTATCTGCTTCAAACTGTAATCAGTTCTTAAACTACTCACTATTATTAGTCGATCTCTTCATTTTTACTCAAGTTACACGATCCCTCTTGACAAAGTTTGTCATAAAGATATTTTTATGACATCATAATCATAATATGAACAGTGTGATATGAGGATCTCATAATGATGTCCAATATCACAGAGATGTCATGAGTATATATCATAATGATATAAAAAAACGGACATATTTGACATCTCCATGATATCATTATTTACGACATATACTTTATCAACAGAGTAAAAAAAAAAAAGATTGCTTCTCAAAATTTTGAACTTCAGCAAACTTCAAGATAAATTTATATCTACTATAAAATGTAATCATCAACATTTCGAGTGGATTCACTTACTTTCATTCAATTAAGTATTATTTTTCCAAAGAAATTTTTTTTTAGTATTTTATTTAGGTATTTAGTCATTTGTAAAGCAACGAGAAGGCCCTTGAATGATTTCATTAGAATGTAAGTCAGGCCACATAATTTATGAATAGAGTGAGAAGCGTATGTGGGAAAACAGCCGCTTTAGATCTTTATATTTTCAAAACGCAAACATGACTGGTAGTTGGGCCTATTGCCCCCCCACCCCCACCACCACCAAATGAAAAGGAGAATCTCTAGTATAGTGTACGCGAATAAGGAAAAATTAAAAGATTTTGGCCCAGCGAAGCTTTTATCGAAGAAAACTGTCGAGAGTGGTCTCCTGAATAATCTTCTAGAATTACCACCTCACCGACGCCCTAGCTAACTTTTTTATAGAGGCTTCACTCTCTCAAAAATGGGATTATCTACTTAAAGTAGGAGGTGGAGAGGCTTGAAAGAAATAGGTTTTGGGAAGTACGTATGTATAAAAACGTAGCATTACGCAAGAAATATGACAGTTGCGCATATTGTATTCATAAAAATTGTATCAATTTCCTATATATATCATCCCCAGCAGCATTCATAATATAACACTATTTCCGAAAGAGAATGAAAGGTATAATCGAAATGTTGGTGTTATATAATACTACATTTTTATACATACTTCTCAAAACCCATTCCTTTAAAGCCTCTCCACCTCCTCTAATGATGATCTTACAAAAAAAAAGTTGCTAAACTAAAATTATAGCTATATAATTAGGTGTAGAGCAAAAAAGTACTGAGCTACTTTGAGCGTAAAATCAACTCTCAAGAAAATAACGTGCAAAAACCCATTTTGAGGGAGTAAAACCTCCATAAAAAAGTTAGCAAGGTGTCTGTAAGGTGGCAACTCTAAGAGGTTATTCAGAAGACTACTTTCGACAGTTTCCTCAATAAAAGGTTGGCTGGGCAAAAATGTTTTTATTTAAATAAAATTATGCTTATTCGCCAACAATACTATCCTGAAAGCCTGAATAAAGAATACATGTTCAAATGTCTCTTATTATTCTCCCATACTGATGGAACTCTGACATTATTAAATTACCTATCTTTGCTATGTTGTCGGTAATTTGAATAATATTACTGATATATTGGTACATAAGTAATAATTGAGTATGATTTAAATTAATGTAGCCTACCTTTGGCGTGTGGATGTTAAGGTATAAGCTATCTTCGCTGCCTTTGAATGTATACAATGCGTAGGAATATTGTACAAATCCATCTCTTTCCTTGGTCGCGTCCAAAATATCCCTCCATGGTCTCACTTTTATCGGATCCTATTTACAAGACAAAATGAATTTAACATTAGAATACAATGACACGTCAGTTTATTCCAATGAAACTTCATTTTACCCGAAAACGTAATCGACCAATTGGAGGCTGAGCGTAAGGTATTCCGAAGAAAGAGTAGTACTCCGCGCCGGAAAATGTAGATTTCTGTTTCACTCCTCGTACTTTTCCATCATTTGTAGTAACAGTTAATTTGTCAGACATCGTAATGGCTTTAACTAGTTAATAAAATGCGTATTGTACATTTCTGTGAATGGTTTTCAAACCGTTATCAATGAAATGTGTGATTCGAGAAATAAAGGTGATAACAGTAGCATACCTACGTGCGTGCGGAAACGACCAATCAGATATACATTGAAACCTCATGTTATATGTATCGAAATGCATAAGTAAGGCCACTCGTATTCCTCGTTATCGTATTTTTATGGTTATGGATAAGAAGTTGTTTGGAATATAGGTGAATGATTCCAAGAATTAAAAATGATATGAACTCACTTGGAAAAACTCAGTAGACAGTTGGCACGCTATAGAATCCACCTGTGGAGTCGTATACCTTTTTGGATATAGATACAATGTATTTTAAAATAAAAATAGTTTCGTGTGTCCACCTAGGTTGTTCAATTGCTTATCTTTTTCAGCATAATAATATTACACATAAGCGGAGTAACTATAATGGCGGGGAGAAAAAATGGTTAAGAGATAAGTCAAATGGTCTTGAAGTCAAAAAATAGCAAAAACACAAGCATTTCTTTTCACTAATTCGGTTTTAAAGGCAATCTTAAGCCATTCCTACAGTTGTGGATAACAAGGGCCAGTATAGTATATATATCGAGTGTTTTCTCAATAGTTGAGAAAAATGTGTGAAAGTGAGTTCTTAGATTATAGGTGTAAATGTAATTAGGTATCTTCTTTTACGATATTTTCGTTGTTCGCAGGTGACTGGAGAAAGACTATGAATATTGATGGGATTACCTTTGAGTAAGTGATAATTCAAAAGACCTTAGTAAATGCACCATTTTGCTTTACTATTAATTGCAAAACTTGGTTAGTCAGAAGAAACGTGACGATGAATCGAACAATGAAAAACTGAGCTATTGGAAAAGCGTATCGTCTGAGGAATTGAAAAACATTACCATTGGCCAGTTGGTGCAAATAGCTGCTGATCAATATTCGCATAAAACGGCCATATGCTTCTTCGGTGGTTGCAAATTGACGTTCACCGAAGTACTGGACAAAGTAAACGTCTGCGCTAATTTTACACATTGGGGTTATTCCGAGTCAATTCGAACCACGCTTTGACCTCATATCATCCGATTATGCTCAAATTTTTTTCACAAGTTTGTCTGGTCGTGAAAGTTGGATTTTCTCCCTTCCATATATGAGTGAGAGGAGGGAAGTTTCGTTAGTTTTTGTTAATTTTGATTTTCACAAATCATAGTCAACTCTGAGTGTTTATGCGAAGAAAATAATTTTGCCAAGACGTGAGCAGTGGACTCATGAAACTTTCAAAAATTTAATTGAATATTTGATTGGAGAAGTTCAACTTTCATAACTCAAAATATGATTGGGCCCCGCATTAAAAATCAGAGTGCTTTTCGCGTAGTTTCTCTCATTGAGTGATTTCTGTTGAAAGGCACATGGCACCTCATATTTGTCTTTTATTAAAAATCGGAATAAAGTAAAAAATATATAACTCTGGCTCTATTAAGGAAAGTCCAACCTAATAAGCCACCCCTGCTCACATGGAAGCGGTTGTATAGCGTTCAGATCAAGAAGGCTAATTATTGGAACTGGATGCTTTCTTACTTTATTTTTTATCGATTCTTAATTTTTGTAAGCCAAGATGGTATAGCTGAGGGATTTTGGAACGCTAGGTACTAAAAAATCAATTAGTACGTCTATTTTGATGTTGAAAAAGTAATGGTTATATAGGTGGACAGCTGGACACGGTGGCAGCACGGCTTGAAACTTTAGGTTTACGTAAAGGAGACCATTGTGGCCCTCAAGTTAATGTATCTACCGGGAATTTCCAAATGACTCGATGGCTCAATCTGTCCTGAAAGAAACACTATAATTTTTTTTTTAATTTGACGAATGTTGAAATACCAGAAGTCAATATAGTTTTCATTTGTTCGAGTTTATGTGGAGTGAACCTTTAAAAATCTGTAATACATATTAGAACATTTTATCAAGTATGAAAAATATTTGTTATATAGGTTGATACGCTGGCAGCTGGACTTGAAAATTTAGGTTTACATAAAGGAGACCATGTGGCACTATGGGGTTATAATTCGGTGGAATGGTGTATATCATTTTTGTCCATTTGTAGAGCTGGTTTTGTTGCGGTAAGTTGATGGCTGATTGTGTATATGATATCAGATGGAAATTTTACTTCTTGGGGATGAAGAATAAGTATGATGTTTTTGAAATAGGTAAACTTGAACCCTTTATATGAAGAACTGGAAATACTCTCTTGTCTTAAAATGGCCGATGTAAAAGCTCTGGTAATGGATGAAGCACTAGGTGATCGCAATTTTTACGATATTTTAAAAAGAGTTGTACCGGAAATGGAGAAGTATGATTACAATTGCCATATTGTTAGCGATAAATTACCTTTGCTTAGGACGGTGGTGGTGATAGGCGAGACATCGTACAGGTACGATGCATATGGATTTGAGAATGTTCGATAGCTATCCGAATGTTTACGAGAGTAACTGATCATTATTATTTTACAGGGGAGCGTTCAAATGGAGCGATCTGTTTGATGGGGTTAGCGAAGAACAAAAAAATAAAATTAAAGGAATTCAGTCCAGCATCTCACCTACAGATGTTTGCAATATTCAGTTTACGTCGGTATGATATTTATGTGATTGATGTTTTTTGAAATGTGTAGGCCTTAAAAAACCTGCATACCTGACTGAATCTTTCCTCTTGATGAATCTGAGTAGGATATTGAATGCCCTTTCATGTAGGCCAGCTCCTGTTTCACTCAGGTTGAACTATATATGTACTCCTTACAGGCATACAAATACATCAAAAGTGAAAATAAAAACTTGAAAATAAATAAATGTTTCCAAGATAGAGTTGTCATTGTTATGAGTAATTCCGGACTGTACGAAGTCAAAGTCCTCTCTTATCAACAGTTTCAAAATGATGTAATATTTTCACTCTTCTAAACTATAAATTTTCAAGTCCTCTCATAAGTGTTGCTAATAAGAGAGAAAAATTTCATACATCGCACGCGGAAAAGCGAATGTTTTTAATTTTGCTCTCAATTCCTGCTTTAATTTCGCATCTCATTTTACCTCAACACTTATGGTTAGTGGGAAGAATCTTTTTATTTTTTTTGGCAACTTATGAAATGTTTTTTAAACCTTAAAACAATAATATTTATCTAATGATGTACTGTTTACTTACTCGTAAATAAATGTTAGATCACCAAAACAATTGAATGAATAACAATTTAAGCTCAAGTACATACGATGTTGAGTTGAAAATTGAGTCAGAGTGTGCCGAAGTCACTCAAAAAGTACTAAGTTTTCAGATTCGTGGGTGCTGTCTTTAGTGAACATAGCATATTGAAAATGATATTCATTTTTGCAGGGAACTACCAGTCATCCCAAAGGTGTATTGCTCACTCATCTGGGCATGATAAACACTCCTCGCTCTTTTGTTAAACATATAGGTTCATGCATGGAAGTAAGTCGAGTATTTACAGTTTTTCTAATTGTGCCAATTACGGTTATACTTTCTATGGGTGTGTTTATTCTCTGTGGTATTATTACAACGATGTTTTTAGCATCACCGAGTTTGTCTTCAAGTGCCCCTGTTTCATGTTTATGGCACTGTAACAGGAATTTTGGGAACGTTTGCATCGGGGTGGACATTGGTGTTGACTAGTGCAAAATTCAGTCCTAGTAAATCGATCAATAGCATTATATCAGAAAAGTGAGTTTAATTGAATATCACTGCATACCGATGCCCTTTATAAGACTCGTATGTATTTTTTGATGCAGATGCACTATAATACATGGCACACCAACTATGTACACCGATCTGTTGACGATATCACTTGAAAGGTTCGTCAATGAGCCAGATATATTCGACAAGATGTCATCGATTGAAGTATTTGTGTGTGGTGGTGCGTTGTGCTTACCAGAAACTGCAAAGCGATTGACAAAATATTTCAAAAATGCTCGTTTTACAGTATGTACTTACTACTAATTAACGCATTAGATACCAATATAAGTGATGGAGAATTTGTTTTTATTTTTTATTCTAGTCCGGCTATGGTTTGACGGAAACCAGCGCAACCACTACAATGTCTGATTTATGTGGTTGGAATGATGTTATCTCACCAGCAACCCATCGCGTTATGGAACATATAGAAGTAAGCTCGACTGCTTATTATCTAATCAGAACAAATTGGTATTTCAACAGTTGGAAATTTTAGTGGTATAACATACTAACAAATTGAAATGTTGGCAGCGCATAAAATCCCAACAAATTACGGAAAATTTCATCTGCAATATTTCTCCCCACAACTTAGAATCTTTAATTGAAATATGAATGTTCAGATGTGTTCGGCATTCATCTCACTCTATTTAATGATTTCCTCACGCTTCATTTTGACTTTAATTTCATATAATCATAGCCTGCACTAATTAGAAGAGAAGGACTTGCACTCAAGCATAACAGATGCTCAAGATGATTTGTTTGCGCTCTACTTCCCAGTCAACCTTTAATTTAAATTTCTACGCGGAAAAAAAATTTTAAGCCATTATGTGATAGGTATTACCTACTTCGAGGAGAAATCGGTCTGAAAAGAACTGGCACTCAGGGCTGGTGAATGATACGAATGTTTTGTTCCATTCCATTCTTTTGTTCAAGAGAATATCAATTTTATCATTCTGTCCTAGTCTTTTGGTTTCTTTAAAACTGATTTGTTCTGTTTTGTTGGTTCAGTTCCATTCAATTTCATTCTGTTCTGTTTTATTTGTTTAAAAAAATAATTTTGTTCTGTTCTGATGATCGTTCATTATGAACTAAAATGTTAGTGTTTTGAATCATTTGTAATGTTCTTTTCCGTTCATGTTCACTATCCCTGCTGGCACTATGGAAGTACCTCAGATACCACAAAGCACAAACAAGTTTGCGAAAAAGCCCATACAAAAGAAAAGAAAAATAATGACCTTCATAAAAACTATTCCAAGAAATTTAGTTACTTGGCAACTAGTAGGGTGATCCATAAGTAAGTCATTATCCACCACATCGGAAGTTTAGCCGTCGCATCATCCTTTTCTTCTGGCACCATACTTCACGCTGGTGGGTTTCAACGTCAATATTGCTATCTTCGGCCTTATCTGCGCTATGCGCTCTTTTCCAATGTATAATGAACCCTAACCACTCGTCGCATTTCCTCTCCTTTCAGAGGATCCCCGCTAGATACTTTTCGGCCTCTCATGGCCTACTAAGTCCACAGGCGAGGTAGAGGTAATACACTCTCAGGCCCCTACTTCTGTCCGCGTCATTCCACCTTACTCCAAGCTGTGAAGCTAGGTAGGGGCGGTTCGCAATCAGTTTGGTGCCTTGGCCATGAGGTCCTCGAGCGTTATCCCGCCCATACAACTATTCGATCCACCATAATTATGGGGCTTTGGACCATGACACATACCCAGCTTTCTGGTTAGAGTCGTTCACCATCCAACCAGGCATGCGCTACCCATGTCGCATTAATAACCTACCGCGTTAAGTCGAAACGTGCATGGTAGGGGTGGCACATGCCATCCTACTCGCCCCCGCAAGTCCTCACTACTGCCTGGTCACGATCTCCAGGGTTCGAATCCTTAGATTTAGGTGCCACTCGTATGACTAACCTTCTCTTCCTCTGCAATGGCAGCAGCTCGTCGACGCCCCTGCGCTTGGCGCTTCTGTTTGGCATTCTCCTTCCTCAGCATGATGTCGTTGGCAAAATCTTGTACTGCCTTCCACGACATCGACGACAATAACATTACTGAGACGAGCGTCTCCGAGGAAAACCGTCCCTATTTAATGCTAGGGATGCCAAGAGCCTATTGCGCTGGGGTGACCATTCCGGACATCTGAACAGAGTGTGCCCAGCATCATCAGCTTTCTGAGCACAGTGCGCCCAAATTAGGCTAGGCGCTCTCTTAATATTAATCTAACATTAAGGCTGAATAAGTAACCTAATTAGTAAATAATGAAGATAGAAAGTAAGTAGTTCTATTACCCTATACTAAAAATTTTACTTGGAAAGAAAATAAAGTTAATTTCTAAGAAGTCTTGATTTGACTTTCGTCGAGTACAGACTAATTTTCTTTTGGAGGTTGGATAAAGTGATAGAAGCCCTTTTTCGCATACTCTCCTTATGTGGAGCTGTACAGATAGAGGCCACTGATATATAATCTTTTTATATGAAGATCTTGAATGAAGATTTATCTCAAGCCTCCAACATGAATTATCTCTATATATGGAGATATAAAGACACTAATTCTCATAACGTTATAACCTCCTTCTACGGAGATCTGGAGAACACAACTTTCCAACATAATCTTCTTATGTGGCAATACTTTATTACTGTAATCTGTATGGAGATCTGGAGGACACAAGCTTCCAATATATCATCTTCTTACGTAGGAATAAGGACATTAGTCCTTTGTAGAACTTCTCTAGTGATTATGCGCACTTGGAGCCATGCAAATGCAAGCCTCTGCCTGTTTCTCTTTCCGCGGAAATACTTAGATCTAAGGTCTTAACGTATGATCTCTCAAATGGTGGTATATGCGCTGTGAAGGTAATACCTTCGCATGTAAGGTGCAAGAATGTATGTACAATGTACTTGAATAATTAAGGAAACTATACTAGTGCAGTTATAACGAGAGCCCGAGAAGATAGGTTGTTATAACATTACCTTCATGTATAGGTTATTTAACCCGTGCATGTAAGACTTCATGAACATTCATAAGCTGCCTGGACGTATATTTATAGGGTCTATGAGTTGCAGTCCTCTTACAGCACATAAGTTTTAACAAGCAGCTTGTGAAATATTTACACTATGAACAGCCTACATAATATGTGAAGATTTTAAGTATCGTGATTTTGGATGAGGCCTAATGAAATGGAAAATATTATTTGTATAAAAATATGTAAATGAATAATGTTGATGTTTACTCTCTCAGGTCAAGGTAGTCGACGAAAATGACGATATTGTGCCATTAGGTGTGCCTGGTGAACTGTGTGTAAAAGGATACCTTGTGATGAAAGAATACTATAAAAAACCAGAAAAAACTAGAGCTGTCCTCAAAAATGGCTGGTTTCATACCGGGTAGGTTTGATGCATTTTTCTTGAACGTGACCGTACGATAAACATTAGTGTTTATCAAATGTGATATCTAGAGATAAATGCGTGCTGTTAGAAAACGGTTATGTTGAAATAGTTGGACGAATTAAAGATATTATTATCAGAGGCGGCGAAAATATCGATCCAAAAGATGTTGAAGAAGTGCTTATCAAGCATCCTGAAATTATTGATGTGCAGGTATATATTACATTCATTTTGAGCGAAGTGGTTTTCCCTAATCATTATGAGCATTACTGTTTTTCTTTTTTTAGGTGTACGGAATAAACGATTTGAGACTTGGAGAAATTATAGCTGCTGCCATTATAAAAACGAACCAGTCGAATTTAACGGAAGACGATGTAAAAAAGTATTGTCGCAATATTGTAAGTATTTCTATCCTCCAAATGTTGATCAATAATGAACTTTTGGTTGTTTACTCCAATTTTTTTAATCATACAAGTTTCTTTTCGAATTTATGCAAAGAGGTGTATACGGAATGTTTTGAGAGTGGACGAAATGATTTACAAAGAAGCAGGGTTGGGAGAATGAAATAATGTACTATAATATCTTTGCTAGTTTTGCGTAGATTATTTTCATATTTTACTGAAGTAAGACAGACTTTCTTCTTGAAAAAAACTTGCAAGGACATGTAACCATGATACTATATCATAGATATGCAAATCATAGATTTATGTTTGTCCACTTCCCAAACATTCAATATAAATTTCAATGTGTTTGGTTTTATTTTTAAAAGATGGCTATTACAACCTACTTGATTTAGAAAAGTGAGGTCAGGGAAGGCATGATTTCATATGTTTTCATTTCAGGTCATTTGTAATCATATTTCAGATGTCCAAATTCGCTTGCTCTCGAAATATCATTATGAGAAAGAATACATACATAGCTATATATTTCCTTTTTCTTTTTGATTACAGATGGCGTCATATAAAATTCCACAGCATGTGATTTTTGTATCTGAATTTCCTAGAACAGCTTCAGGAAAGATTCAGAAATATAAACTTCAAGAAATAACCGTATCTCTTTTGAAGGAAAAAGTTTAACTATATTTTTATTCATTATCTAAGAAAAAAATCTGTTGAACTGAAAATTAATAATCTCTGAAAATGGTATAATTTGCATTTTTTATATCAGAATTATGAGTACTAACTTACGAGTATTATCTCGACCAGAAGTAAGACGATTTTAGACCAGTTATAACATATTTGTGAAAAAAAGCTGCTTTTTTTCACTCGCATACCGTCTATAGAATTTAATAATTATATATTTATTTTTGCGTGATAAATTTCCAATTAGTTTAGTACTTAAATAAAAAGGATTAATAATGCCTAATATTATGACGTGAAAGCTGTTTTTATTTCTGCCTATAACTGAAAAATGTAGGAAGATAATTTTTTTAAAATTAATAGCAGACTTCTCTGTAAACAACACTAATTTCAAATTCAAAAATTATTGAACTGAAATTTAAAAAATTAATTAAATACTCGATGTCCAATGGTTGGGGCTATAAGTGAATACTTAATACGTTTTTAATGATGAAAACGAAATGTAAGTAGGTATTTCCTTTTCGATTTTGGTAAACCTAATGGCATTTTTGTTAACAATAGCGATAAAAGTATTATTTGGATAAATTGTGGGTACACCCTTCCCAAATATATTTTCATATTAGTCAGGTGAGTACAAAAAGCTTCCATCTTCGTGAACGATTTTTGGCCAATCAATAGAGAAGATAATTTTATTTATTTTTTGCAAAAAATGGATACGTCAATGTGATGTGTGTTATTGTTATATTAACCATTTTTGACCAGCTCTCAATTCCAACAATCTACGAATTTCCCAACCGGAAAATTTTACAAAAGATAAAATCCAAAAACTAGTCAGTAGGTATCTAAATCGTTCAAAACTCATTAATCATTTATACTTAGCCCGTGCGCAACCACGACATCGACACTGACACCATGCGCTAATCTAATCGCAACGTTTTCCCATTGGACATAAAAGGCTTACGTCAACGATCTTACATACGTACGACTTTTTTCCATTCGTTTGGGTGAAGGAGAAAGCTTGAATATCTACCGTGTAGGCTATATATAAAACCTCATTTGTCTCTCATATAATTTGTCAACGTTTAAAAATATTCTGGAACATTGCTGGTATCTACACTCAAATTGTGGATTCCAAGTAAAAAATTTGCCACCAACAATAAGCTCCTTGGCACCTCGAAATGCATGAACACTATATCTTGAACAAACATGGAATCAATTTCAAATGATCACATTCTTTAACCACCAGTGAAGGAATATTGATGGCATTTTGAAAGTAAAAATGTTATATTATGGTGATATGTGTGAGCAGCTAGTATCTAATCTCATTTCCTCATTAGAAGTGGATGCAAAAAAAATTTCAGGAAACGCAGCCTCGCTAAAAATTCATTGAACGTGCATCGGAAGGAATGAAAATGTAAATAATAGCCTGATAACTTCAGTTCCAGTGAATACTTAAGTAGGAAACACGATGACGATAGCAATAAAAACTTCGACAATAACTACACGATTTAAAAAAAGCATTAATTATTACAAAAAGTTTGGAGAGATTTCAAAGAGCTGGCGTTGGGCTCTAAGGTTGTGAAGGATAGTTTTGAAAAAATAGTACCTTACCTAAATCGATTAATTTTATTGTTCTAAACAGTTTTTATTACCTATTACAGATTTCAGAGTATTTCGCTCACTTCTTCTGTAAATTGTGAAAAACGAAGATTCAAACATGTTTTTGACAATTTTTGGAAATTTGAAGCCCCGAGAGTGGATTTTTGAAAATTTTCATGATATGTAAACATTGAGTGTGTATAGGAAGTAATGACACCTATGACATGAAATTCCCTTGAAAATATCAAGTTTATTATACTTTGAACGATTTTTTATTGCGGTTGCTCTTTTGTTATGATTCCTTGTCAGAACGGGTGAGTAGCTAAGTTCTGCAGGATTGTAATATTAGAACCCATTCCTTCACATAATCGCGAAGAAAATATGGCGTTCAACGTCCTCACGTGCCTATAAAACGATATGTCATGTCTACGCTGATTTATTTTATTTTTTCAAGAATTGAAAGTGCTATGAGAGCTGACTCCCATTTTGAATATACTAGGCAAAAATAAATTTTATTAAAAATACAGGAGTCAAAAATTGTGTTTTTTTATTCGAGTTTATTTGGAATGTCGCCTACTGCATACTTGCCTTGTGACTCGTGTGTGCATTTCAGAATGAAAATGGTTTCGAATGCCTGTGTAGGTTAACCATTTACTTATCTTTTTCAATATAACCTTCAAGTGTAAGCGAAACATACGAAAAAGTGGTAAAATGATAACTCAGGGAGGTTTTAAATTTACTGATACCAATAGATGGATTTCTTTTCGTTTATTGAGTTTAAAAAAAATCTCGAGTTATAATCAGCAGTTGTGGATAACGAGCGTCAATACCTACACGTGCTAAGCATTTTTGCGATAGTTGAAGAATATGCTTGAAAGTGAGTTTCTTCACGAATAGCTATACTACCGCCTTTAGTTAGAACGTCCTATCTGACATTTTGAAAGTTTTGAGATGAATGCAAAATAGGGGGCTTTAAACTAGTAAAACCGGGTGGGAAGGTTGATAGGACAAAATTATTAGGCGTATTTATACGTTTCTGTTGTAAATAGGACATTTTAACTTACCCGAGGAGATGGGGAAAATGTACAGGAACAATATTCTGCGAAAATAAAAATAAAAGTGAAAATTCAGATAGGACGTTCTGACTATGTGCGGCAGTATAGATGCATTCACATTTTACAATACTTTACGTTCTTCATAGGTGACTGTAAGAAGACTATGGATGCTGATAGGATTACTTTTGGGTGAGTGATAATCAAAAAAAAAATTTTACAAAAGGCTTTTCCGTTTTATTAAAAATTGCAAAATTGGAGCAGTCAGATGAATCGAAAAGATGAATCGAAGGATGCAAAACTGAGCTATTGGAAAGCCGAATCATCTGAGGAATTGAAGAACATTACCATTGGTCAGTTGGTGGAAATAGCTGCTGATCAATATTCGCATAGAATCGCATTATCATTCTTCGGTGGTCGTAAATTCACATTCACAGAAGTATTGGACAAAGTAAACCGTCTGCGCTGATTTTATACATTATGGTCATTCCGAGTTAATTCGAACAACTTCTCGACATCGTGTCCTTTGATTTTGCTCAAATTTTTTCACAAATTAGGAGCCAACTGATGGTGATTTTCTTACCTTCAGGGCAACCAGGGCAACGCAACTTTTAATAAAAAAATGGGCAAAATTGAGGGACAAGAAGTCAAAAATCTGTTTATTTGTTCGAGTTGATGTGTAGCAAACCGCAACAAATCTATAATATACGATGGGATATTTCATCAAGCATAAAAAATTATATTCTATAGGTTGACGCCTTGGCAGCGGGACTTGAAAATTTAGGTTTACGTAGAGGAGACCATGTGGCAGTATGGGGTTATAATTCGGTGGAATGGTGTTTATCATTTTTAGCAATTTGTAGAGCTGGTTTTGTGGCGGTGAGTTGGTGGCTGAATGTTTACGATATCAAATGGAAATGTTACTTTTTGGAAATGAAAAATATGATATTTCTGAAACAGGTGAACTTGAGTCCTTTATATGAAGGACCAGAAGTACTGTCTTGTTTGAAAATGGCAGATGTAAAAGCTCTGGTAATGGATGAGGGACTCGGTGATCGTAATTTTTACGATATTTAAAAAGCGTTGTACCGGAAATAGAAGAGTATGATTCTAATTGCCATATCATAAGCGATAAAGTCCCTTTGCTCAGGACGGTGGCGATAATGAGCGAGAAATCGTACAGGTACGTAGTCCCAGCGGGTGAGAAGTTGTGTATACGAAAGTAAAGCCGTGGTTATGGTTTACAGCGTAATTTCTGAAAAATTTCGAAGTCGCCTGAAATGGAAACTAGAGATATTTCATATTACTAGTCGTTATGTTTGCAACGACAAATAATATAATGTTTAATCGTTGATGGTTTAGCGTTAATGCTCAATATAACGAGCGTATTAGATTATTTTGAAGTTCACTCATAATTTTGCTTGACAAAATCCCTTAGACCATATGCAAAGAAATTTTACTTCATTAAATCCTGGTGAATAAGATGTGGAATTATCGTAATAAGGAATTCAAATCCAAAGTTACACACCTTATAAATTTCTAAAATGTAATTTTTTTACAGTTTACGTTTTTTGTTACATAATGCTGATATTAAAGCACATTAACGTAGATCAACACATTATGCGCAGCACTATAAAAGTAATCACAATATTTACGCGTATTCATAGGCGAAGTCGCCTACGATTTTATACTCGACTTTCCACCCAACTGGAGGAGCGTATGGGTTTCCTAATGTTCGATACCTGGAATGCTCTGCGTAACTTGCGATTATTTTTTCACAGGGGAACCTTCAAATGGAGCGATCTATGTGATGGAGTGAGCGAAAAACAAAAAAATAAAATTAAAGGAATTCAGTCGAGCATCACAATGACAGATGTCTGCAATATTCAGTTTACTTCGGTATGGTATTTATGTGAATCAGTTTTCTATATAAAAAGTAAGCAAGTTTTCCATGGAAGAATCAAGCGCGTTGTATCTTTCCCCTTTCTCTCGCTGGATCTTAGTAAGACATTGAATACCCTTCCCTATCGGTAATCCACTTGGATCATCCTCACTGACATAAAAAATTTCATAAGTAAAAAAAAATTAAAATGAAAAAGTTTTAAAAATAATAAGTGTTACTGATAAGCGCCCAAAAATTGTAAAAATCCCATTTGCAGTAGCAAATACTTTCAATTCTACACTCAATGCCTGTTACAACTTTGAATTGTATTCAACCACATGCTAACAGTGTAATACTCAAAAAATAGCTGACAAAGCAACTGTCAGAAAGTTTCCATTTTACCCGAATCACTATAGTAGGTACTTAGGTATCAGGTTTTTGAAGTTCATATCATTGAACGGTATTGTACACTAAATACCAAAGTCCTAAATCTTTAAAATTGCAAAAAAAGTGTATGAAGAGCCTTCTCATGACTGAAAAGCTAAAGCTTGGAACTAATCTTAGGTTATTTGAGGTAATAAGATTCACTAGCTTTTTTACCTTTAGTAAAATTGGACTAAAATAGCTATAATACTCATTTTTTGATGCTCTTCGATTAACGAGTATGTGTTTGATGCATATAAGACGCAAGCTATATTAATTTTTTCAGGGAACTACCAGTCAACCAAAAGGTGTATTGCTCACTCATCTGGGCGTGATGAACACTCCTCATTTTTATGCCAAACATATAAATTTATACGAAAAAGTAAGTCGCTTATCTACAGTATACAATGAGAGTCATGTTGATTATCTGCATGACCATAGTTACGCTTTATTATCTATGTCGTTCGATATTATTGTCGTTTACTGGTTTTTTAGCATCACAAGGTCTGCCTTCAAGTGCCCCTGTTTCACGTTTATGGTTTAGAAGTGGGAATTTTGGGAACGTTTCTGACGGGGTCAACATTGGTAATACCTAGTGCAAAATTCAGTCCTAATAAATCGATCGACTGCATTATATCAGAAAAGTGCGCTTAATTAAATACAACGAATACAAATGGCCTTTAAAACACTTATATGTACCTTCTGATTCAGATGCACTTTAATTCATGGAGCGCCAACTATGTATACCGATTTGTTGACTATTTCGCTTAAAAGGTTTGCCAACGAACCTGATATATTCGAAAAAATGTCGTCGATCGAAGTATTCGTGAGTGCCGGTGCTGTATGCTTACCGGAAGTCGCGATACGGTTGAAGAAATACTTCAAGAATGCTGGTTTTACAGTATGTTCACATTTGAGCGTGAGATATATGAAATGTTAGAGTGGTAAAAATTTTTGTTTTTTCATTTTCATTTTATTTTAGTCCGCATATGGTATGACGGAAACCACCGGAATTGCTATGATGTCTGAACCATGGGATTCGGAGGATGTTATCTCGCCCACGACTCAACGCATTATGGACCACGTGGAGGTAAATATGACTGGTTGTTATTCAATCTTAACGTACAAAATTTCGACAATACAACATTCTAACAAAATAAAAGTCGTGGCAGATTAGATAGGATGAAGGAAAGTACCTACCTATATTCTCAAACACAACACAAACTCAACATGATTTGTTTGGGGTTAGATTCTGTTTTCAAACTGACCATTAATTTTTACTTTTTTTGCAGCGTTGTGAAACTCGAATCATATAGTTAGGGATTCGATTTTCGTTACTCAAAAACTAAAATTTTTTGATACGTTTATGGTTTTGGGTATTGAAAATTTAATGTTTTTGTTTATGGGTTTCGTTCGATCACTGGCTAATGTTTTTGTTCGCGGTTTTCAGTTTTTTTTCTTCCTACAAATGTGATTTGTGATCTGTGAACTTCCAACCCCAGAATCGCAGACCTAGAGATAAGTGGGAATGTGATGAACAGTGTTCACGTTCCATTCCTCCACTATTATTATGTTAGGGCACCACAAAAGTATAAACTCGGGTATGCTGGGGCGCTATATTGTGGTCCCAATAGCGATTACCGATTCTAAATTATAGATATATACAGATTCATATATATATTAAGATTGTGTTGTCGGGATTTCGAACGCAGTGTGATGAAAAAAATGTATACGTATCAAATTGTATAAAAAATACATAAATTATTCCTTCAGGTTAAGATAGTGGACAATAATGACGAAATTGTACCATTGGGCGTGCCTGGAGAAATGTGCGTAAAAGGATACCTAGTGATGAAGGAATATTACAAAGAACCCGAGAAAACAAAAGCAGTCCTTAAAAATGGATGGTTACATACAGGGTATGTTAGATGCACTTTTCTTAAACGTAGATCAACAACTTCAACTATAAAGATACCTACCTATAGAACGATGAGTTACCTGGTATCTGTGTTGAAGATAGTTCTAAGATCTTCCTAGATAGATGGTAAAGTGGGATAGAATATTAAAATACAACTTATCTCGCTTCACACTGACTCAAAGTTTTCATCTTTGTTATACGTCACGAAGAAATCGAGTGCTCTATACACGTGTATAAGCTGTACAAAATTTACCTACCTAATTCCATGGGTACAACTTATAAAGTCGTGTAAAATACATTTTGTGACATTACGATGAAACATTACAACTAGGTACTTGGCGCTTTTCTCCAAAAATCCAAATTGTGATCCTCCATGTTGTGACATCATGAAGGAGATTTTCTTCTCGGTACATGAACATACCGTACGTACAAGTGATTCGGGTACAATCAGCACAAAAATGTCAGTTCGTTGATAACATAATAAGAGTTGAACTACAATTTTTATATTAGAAATCATTTTTAAAATTACTTCAATGAATTTTAAGGCTGATAAATTCATCTCAACTGCATTACAATTTCTTTGCATTTGAAAAAAACAATTTTAAATAATTGGAAAAGAGATCTTTTCGCTGATTGTACCCGAATCACTTGGACGCTCGTGACGAAAAAAGGAGGGGTATTGCAAAGAACGCAAATAATTTCGTCGTTACTTTAGGAAAGTTGCTGGGCCCATTTAAGAATTAAAACTACATCTCGTTAAGAAATTTTATTTTTGAATACAATAAGGAATAAACTAATTTTGCTGTGTTGTTTTTAATTTGTATCCATGTCCTCGTCGTTCGAATCTGAAAGAAAGAAAGAAAGCCGAGTCTTAGCCCAAAGTAGTTATAAACTACAATTAGGCTAAGACATGGCTCATATTAATAGTAATATTCGCGCATAATGGCGCGATTTAAAGAACGCTTACGTTGTTTGAATGATTACGTGTGTGAGAGCGACGAGATGGAAAAGAAAAAACCAAAGAAGAAAGAAGGATACGAGTTTATCAGAGAGACGTGAGATTGAGAAACGAGAAGAAGAAAAAAACCGAATATCGGAAAAATTTCGTGTTAAAAGACTCACCGTAACTGCCATGGTATTTATTTCGTTGAGCAACTGCTCCTCTTCGCTCTCATTTAACGTGGACAATTGGACATTGTACAATTTTTTCTTCGTAGTTTCTTTTGTTTTCTCGTAAAGGAGAAGTGATAAAATGAGGTAAAATAAAGGTAGTTTAAGGTGCGAATAAGAATCCTATGATAGGATGAATTGTTTTTTATTTAAGAATTAATTCTGATTCCCAGAATTAAAGTCGGAAACAAGAAATTTCCGACAGCTCGGTATAATACAAATCAGTATATTTCTCATATTTTTGAAAAATAATAAAATAGCATGTGGAGCAAAGTCTCCTTCTTAACGTTAAAACAGCTAATTTTAGAATTTTTTTCATTGATTATTTGGAAGCCAACTAGAAAAATGTGTGGAATTCCTTTATGACGAGCACAAGTGATGTAAATGTAAATAGTTATTATACAATTATACTCATAGAACCTGTTCACACGCTCCTCAAAATGTTGATGGCCATCGAATTGATGAGACGAGTAAAATACTATACTTAGTGCAGGCTAAAGCCCATAGATTACCTTACTTTGCGATAAGTCGATAACTTTTAAAATTTCAACTTTATGATCCGCCATAATGTTTACAATCCTCTTGGTGTCAGTAGTTGTCATAATATGATTGGTCCATCATAATATGCTTCCTAGTTAATTCATATCAATTAGTTTTTACGAACTTTTTTCTAGCCATGGCAAAGTGAGCTTAACTACTATTAGTAATGTGACAGTACGTCTGACCAGCGTGAGGAATTTTAGGAACAACATACCGGTTGACGCAATTCCGGACACATGTGCTTCCGAACCCACTTTCACTGTTTTCCTTTATCCTTCAGATTAACCAATAAGCTTTCTTCTCCTCCTACATTTTCACGCTGAATTATCCTTTAACACAACATCACGATCTCTTATGGAACTCGAATTGCGTCAACTGGTTTTGTCGCTTCTACCGAGTTAAACTGTCCGGTTCTCGCTTTTCAGTCTCGTAATAAAGTCGGCCCTGCCATTTCCATATGAAATTGGAGTAGTTTTTAAGTTTATTTTATAAGCAACGATTCTTAGAAATTCATCGATCATTTTGTGATCTACCTTTATTAGTAAATAAACTTTTTGTTGCACTCGACAACTGATTTCGAGATCATTTTATATCGCTTTTTAAATAGTTCGTATCCGAACCACCGAAAAATACCGCGATAGTAACCATATTAGTGAATTGGTAGTAGTACAAACGTACTAGTAGTATCGAATGGTTCATTATCTACTGGTGCATTGCAACTAGTAGTGCGAAGTAGCTTGTTATCAACATACGTAGTAACTTCACTAGAAGTATTGCGAATGGTAAAATTCTTACGAATGTTTGTACTGGTTGTACAACAAGTAGTTTATTCACTATTATTATTGAAAACATTTCACCACAGCCTGTATGATTAATATAATAATAAATTCAATTTCAAAAAAGTATTATGTTTTTGCTGCAGTGCAATTAGTGCTAGTGCAGATACTAATAGTAAGAAGTAGTATAATAATCATTAGTAGAAATATCAATATTATATAATATTCCTACTACAGAGAAAACACTAATAACAATTTTTTACTTGGGTATAATATTTTACTTAACTTGGTGTAACTTTACATCGTTATTTATGATCCAGTTTCACTCTAATTCGGGCGCTATAAATATGGGTAGTGCTCTTCTTAAGGTAAATGGTTTGTTAGGTATTCCGGTAAGGTAGTTATGCGCATGCGCAAAGTATCTAAGAACCATACTGCCATTTTAAAGGGGCTTACGAGGGAAGTTGGCGTTTTACCACTTTCCTTGTCATATCGTATAAACACATCGGATTTTATACTCAACCATGCGCTTAACCCATATATTCTGAATAATGTTGGACCATTTGATTTATGCAGTGGCTTATAGAGATAGCTCGATTAATATTTTTATTTTCAAAGTCCAGTGATAGACATTTATATTTTTCAAATTTGATATAGAGATAAGTTCGTATTATTGGAAAACGGTTATGCTGAAATAACTGGACGTATTAAAGATATAATTATCAGAGGCGCCGAAAAGATTGAGCCAAAAGAAATTGAAGAAGTGCTAAGTAAGCATCCAGAAATTATTGATGTGCAGGTATGTAGTGGATTCATTTTGACCAAAATGTTTTTCATCGATATTATTATTATTATGGGCATTATTATTTTTTTAAGGTGTATGGAATAAGCGATTCGAGACTAGGAGAAGTTGTAGCTGCTGCGATTATAAAAACTGACCAGTCGAATTTAACTGAACACTCTGTTCAAAAATATTGTCGCAATATTGTAAGTACCTCTACTTATCCTTCAAATATTGATTAATAATAAACTACTGGTTCTTCAACTTCAGTTTTTGTAATATAAAAGTTTTTATCAATAGACGACAGGATTCCTTAAGAAATAAAGGGGGAGAGGTGTATTAGAAATTAGGCATTTTTTAAAGTATGGTAGCAAACCCATGCAAGGCTTTGCGAATAGTATCTAGAAAAATAATTTAGACTTTTATTGACAAATGTAGAAAAATTTGTTGATTTTTTTGCAATTGATGGCCATACAGCAGAATCGCCATCACACTCGTTAGCACAAAGTCGGAATATTTACTTATGTATGGTTCTAATGTAAAGTAGATAGATTTATCTTCTAACAAAACTTTGCATGGACATACAACTACATATTGTAATATTCATGTGGTATGTTTGGTCTATAAACAATCAGTTTATGTTATCCACTTCCGAAACACTCTATGCTAATTTCAGTGGTGGGCCGCTCACGAATTTTTGCACTCGCGCTCATCTGTATAGTTTATTGCGCTCCGCTCGTGCTCAGAGCGCTTACATGTCACACGTTCAGCTCATTGTTATTTTTAGCTGAAATATTTAATGAATTCGATATTAATTTAATTTTTGATGATGATTTTAATGAAGAAAAGGCTTTAGCAAATTTTATTCACGATTTTCTTCATTTTTAATGAGTAAAATTGGTAATTTTATTGGCTTTTATAACGAAGCTCAGCATGAAATTATGCGCTTCGCTCACGCTCGCTCATAAAATTTTTAATTTGGGCTCACGCTCACAGCAAACTCATTGAGCGATAGCTGAGCAAGCGCTCATGAGTCCTGAGTGGCCCATCGCTGACTAATTTCAATTTTATAGTCGAACTGTCATGATGAGAAAGAATCAATTTATGGTTATGTACTTCACTTCTCTTCTTGATTACAGATTGCGGCATATAAGATTCCACAACATGTGACTTTTGTATCGGAATTTCCCAAAACCCCTTCAGGAAAAATTCAAAAATTCAAACTTAGAGAAAAAACCGAATCTGTTTTGAACAAAAAAGCTTAAGCATAAATTATCCACAATCTGCAAAGGAAATGTGTTGAATAATTGAAAATTAATAATCTCTGAAAATGATATAGTTTCGGTTTTTTGTTACCCAAATCACGAATGCCCATCTATTATGTAAGAAGATGAAGGACGATTCAAAAGTAGTTATAACGTAGATATTTGCGAAAACAACCGTTTTTTTTTTATCTCGCACACTTATAAAATTAAATAAATTGTTATTTATTTTTACTTAATAAATTTTCAAATAGTTGGTTAATGAATGTTGCATCGTGCATAGAAAGTAGGTATATTCCAAATGATATATTATTGCGGTCAATCTTTTTTGAATTCTTTCATTAATTGATCCCAAAAAATGTTTCTTTCCCCATATAATTTTCCTTCGATCATTTGCAACGTGTCATTTATTCTCATATAACATGGTCGTTGCGGCGTTGTCGGTCTCCACTGTTCTTCTATTCCGCTGTAGTTGGGATTGCTTAGGAAACATTATGTATTAAAAATATAACCAAAAAAGTCATGAGTTGGAAAATTGTACTGTTTAATGTTTTACTTATTTTTAATGTTTCTAAATCCATACGTACCCGTATCTAGCAAATGTACATATAAGTTTGTTGAATTTCCTGATTACTTGACAAGTTTCCTTGGACTTTGGCTCACTGATATAAGCCCAGTAACTGAAATCCGATCCGTGAAAAGTACCTAAGAAGGTGTTTTTGTAAAAATAAATAGGAATACCATAAAATAAGTCTCATCGCTTTCTCTAAGTACTGCTCAAAACTTGGAGCATTAGCAAACCTTTTATTTTTTCGTCTATATTCCATGGAAGTACTTCTTTCATGGTGACAATGGATGAGCTTTCGTATTCAAATTTATACAGATAAACAGATTCGGGAAGCTCTTCAGCGACCACATTAATGAAGGAATCATACACTTCGGAGAAAGCAGCATCGGTGAGTATCTGAGATGTACAAAACTTTAATTCATCATTAACGTTCTATTACTAGAAAGAGGGCGGACTGGGTTAGAGGAACCATTTGATCTATTTCATAACTGGATTCCCCAGTAAACAATTCTTTTCAACATTTTTTTTAGGTTCAACATCAAAATGTGAACCATTCTCCACGCATGTTATGGTTAAAATTAAAAACCTCCCATATTTGATCAGTTGTATCTCCAACCTCCTTAAGTTTATGGATACCATTCAAAAATCACCTCATAGGAAATTTGATGCAAATTAGTTTCATCATCTCATTTTTGCATTAGGACTGATATTTGATGCAAATTAATTTCATCATCTCATTTTTGCATTAGGACTAATATTTGGGGAGATATAGGTCAAAAACCCGTTTTAGGGGGCCAAAATCTACAGTGGGGAGATGCCCACCCCGTACAGTATCGGACTTATTAGATTTGTGTTTGAGGCATAAAAATGCATTTGTATTAAAATTCAGCTTGCCGTCAGGTCTTTCCTTTCCATTGCATACCTTTCTTACAACGAAAGACTGAGATCTGAGCCTACATAAATAGAAATTGTATGAAATTTTTCAGTTTCAGCTTACGTCTACTTTGACGGAAACTGGAATATTATCTTTAGGCAGATCTTTCAAATAGAAAGAATCGATTCTTTGGTTGATAACAGTTAGTTCTTCTTCGCTTAGATTACGCATCCATCCGTTCATGTTTTGACGATAGCATTTCCTAAAATTCTTTTCTGTTTGTCGCCGCAGTTTTACTGAAAAGATATTACGAGATGCATGGAATTAAATCTGTTTCTTCCTAGGCTTATGTTTAATCATAGAAAAGCCTCATCTTGAATCGATTTGTATTTTTTTTCTTATCTAGGTACATTTTAACAATCCGTATTGTATCAATGGGCGTGGAATTCAGGATTTCCATTTTTTTATAATTTTCTGTATTTTAGATGTTTAAAATTACTTTTTAGTTTACCTGTGAAACCCAGAACAGCCTCATTTTCGCATAAACCAAACATCATAGGTATCTTCATGGTTTTCTTAATTCGTTTTCTGATTTCTTTAGGTATTATGGGATGCTCTCCGTAATCTTCAGTTGGTTGAAAGGTAACGATAGGGTAAATCGGTGCCAACTCCTGGTGAAGAAAACAAACTGAGTTCATAATACTCTTGGAGTCCAAAATTTTATTTTCATCAAATGATTTTTAATTATATTAATTACTTGATCGGAATTCCTAAATTCTTTATTCATCAACGCTAATTCCAAAGCTGGTAGTTTGCGTAAAAATTCTAATAATTTTTTCGGATCATTGCCTTCAAAGCCGAGAGTGCGAGCAAATTCGAAAGCAATGTTTTTATTTTCGCCAGTAATTACAATCGGATTTGCGAACAGATATAATCCCATTACCACTACTTTGTGGAATAATTCCGAACCTATATGGCGTGAAGAAAATTTCAATAATGAAGAAATCGTGAAGAAGATCATCCAAAGTCAGCATTTCAGCTTCTCATCAAATTCTCCCCCTCATATGCGTCGTTATATACCTTCGAGCGCAGGCGATAACATAAACTTGTGAATGACAGCTGCGGCGCTACTGCTCCCAAGTAAAGTTATGTTATTCGGATCACCATTGAAAGAGCGTATGTTATCTTTGATCCAACGAAGCGCCATGATGATATCTTTTAATCCTTGATTACCTGAGCATGCTTTCATTTGCAAATTTAAGAAGCCTAGAGAGAGATGAGGTTGTATTGACTAAAAAGCATGTCTTAGGAGTGAGTTTGTGCGTACGAACCTAAAATATGTAATCGGTAAGCAACGGTTGCATATACAATGTCATTATGCATGATAAAGTTGGGTGAACCTCCTCCCAGTGAGTCGGGAGAACCGCAGTTGTAAGCTCCTGGGTGTAAGAGTACGATGACGGGTCGTAAAAGTTCATTTTTGGATGGTAGCTGCGATTAAGCAAAATTAATTGATAATGATATTGGTACCTACACATGGTTGAACTCGTTTGGATATTTCTTATGGATATTCTATACCTTTGGTGTATGAACATTAACGTATAAATTCTCTTCAGAACCTATATATGTGCACAATATGTACGAGTATTGGATAAATCCTTGCTTTTCGCAAGTGGCATCCAAAATATCATCCCATGGTTTTACTTTGACTGGATCCTATCGGTATAATATGACTCGTTTAAATAGGCACTCAAATAAATACCTAAATGATATAATAAATATGTTAGGAGTGCCTCAACGAGACGTTACCTTACCCGAAAACGCAATCGACCCACTGGTGGCTGACAATATGGTATTGCGAAGAAAGAGTAGTACTCCGTACCTGAAAAGGTTGATTTTTGTTTGACGCCTCGTACCTTACCTTCTTTGACGGAGACGATTATTTTTTCTGTCATCTCTTTAATTTCTGTTAACGTCCGAATCACGCGATAAAAGTGTAAATGAAGAAGTATCCAACAGCGCAGTTAAAAAATAAATGAGAATACTCGGTCGATGGCGATACTACGTGTCTGCCGGTAAGTATATGATGTCGATAAGAACGAGTTTATTTGGCGGGTATAACGAGCAATTTAAAAAGAATTTATTTTTCTTTGTTTCAGCTGATGGTAAATGATGTACGATCCTCACGAATCCCCTAATCTAGAACTGATTGTAATTTATAACGCTGGAAGAAATCAGTGTTGGGATGTAGAGGGAAACGTAGAGTAATAGATGTGTACTAAACGTTTGTGTGACGTATGCGTCGCAGAATACTCGTACTTATCGTGATATTTATGTGTCGTATTTACTTACGGTTATATGAAGCAGGAAGTATAAACCGCGTACCTAATTTAACCAACCTTACAGTAGGCGCAGAAATATACGAACGAACGAATTAAGCAATTTAATGATTTATTCGTCTAAACTGGAGCACCCGAGAGTAAACGGTGATTCGTGATGAGCGTGATTTTCGTGTCTTCGATGCATAATGAAAACGTTCTGGTGTTTATTAGTGATGGTCAATGTTTCTATGAGAACTACTGTTACCCCGTGTGATGCTCAGTGTCAAGAGCTCATAAAAAAGAATGATGGAGCTAAAAGGGACATATTGGAAATGAAGGTACCAGTAGTGGAAAATACAAAGGCTGATGCGCCCGACAAGGACTCTAAAGATCTCGTAACCAAGAGTACAACATCGCAACCATATCGAAATGTGACAGACAATAATCGATCGTTATGTGATGGTGCGCGAGTTACTAGTGTTTACGAACGTGATCGCGATATCGATATAAAATATGTTCTGGATTCCATAACAGCACTATGGAGAATTACATTTTGTCTGATTTTCACGCTGGTCTTAGTGGTATTTTTGATATCGTATGTGTCTTCGCTGATACGTAAAAGCGGCGAGAAAAAGTATTCGCCGGCTGTAAAGAAGCACGCTAACCGAGGTATGCATCTATATATCTGTAGGCTAATGCGTTTGTTGACAGGCTTAATATAAGTATTTCATCTTGTAAGCGGAATAAAAGAACACTATATTAGCCATTACTGGGTATCCTCCCGTAGTTCATCACTGGTATCATGAGACAAAGTGCTTGAAAAATCGAATAATTCATTATCAATAAAATTGTTCAACAGTTTATACTACTTATTATTTTTTAGCTAGTTTTGAAAGTAAGAAAACTGGCGAATATTATTCCTTAGTAAGGTCTTCTAACTTCACACATTAAACTTAATATTATATGCCTAATTATGCGCAAAAATTGAAGATTTACTGGAAATTTACCATCTATATAACTATATTGATAACATGGGTTTTTAAAATTGATTTTGACACTTCTAAAAAAATCATGATGAATTGGAAATTTTAAATTAAGTAGACAGAAGTAATTTCATGGATAGAAATAATATCGTCACTTTCTGTGAATACTCTACTAAACGAATACTGATAATTATAAAATAATAAGCAGGACACTACTTCTCATTACAAGTAAACTATAAAAGGTCTAGTAATAAACTAAGTGTATGAATACACCAAACTGATCATAGTAATGATAAGAATACTTAATATTCTTTTCAGAAGAAACTATGAAAAAATTATAGTATTAAACTAAAAATATCTACTATTTTTCATCACAAGTAAACTACTGCAGAGCTACAACTAAACTGTGAATACTATATAACTGATAGTAATAATGATAAGAATACTACATACTATTTTAGCTATCAAAGAATAATAGTAGTGAACTGTAAAATTAATATCCCCATGCATAGTAATTATGAAGAATATACTATTTCTCATCGCAAGTTAACCACTGAAGAGCTACCTAGTTGTAAACATTGAATAGATCTGAATAGATATTATACATATGTGCTATACCGTACGTCCGATTAAACTCCATACAAGCAAAGCGCCAAATTCCCTTCTAATGAACAATCAAGTAGATATAACATGTTGGTTACACTGATTTCTATTGTTACAACCAATTACAACTCATTTATAACCAGTGATGTAACATGAAAGTATTTTGAAGTATCATAAAAGGAAATTTGGTACTTGGGCTGTATGGGGTTCAATCCGGTGTAGTACACTGATAATGATAATATACCAATGAGACTTAGAGCCTTAGAGGCTAATAATAATCAAAGAAATATCTACAGAATACCACCTCTAAAGTTTTTTTATGAAAAGCTTTCTACGAGTTTGTTGTATTTGTATCGGTAAGGATGCAATCCTGATTCCGTCGTATAGGCATACTTGCCCTATTAAAAAAGTATGTCGTGAATTATTATAATATGTGATATGTGATATCAATGTTACAAATTTCCTCTCTTTTATATCAGGATGGTAGTCATGATGTTATTATGACAAATAGGATTCTCTATTAAGCTCCATTTCACTGCCCCCTCCCCAGCTATCCTATAGTAAATCTTTGTCTCGTATTCCAGTTATACCTATAGCTAAAGAACTTAGTATAGGTACCCATATTTTACTCATAATGAAAATTTCATTTGTATAAATTAGCAGATCTAAGTACAATACGAAGAACTAGTATCAAGCATCAGATCTGTTCATAAATCTTATTGAATTTTTCAGTCGATTTTCCGATGAATAGAAGTTCCCAGTTGTACTTTCCAGTCATTAATGCCACTAGAACCGCGAATTTTTTGAAAGGTAAGTATTTATGTATTACCTACAGTACAGCAGGTGATAATACAATGAGTCTTCATTTATATTTTGTATTTTTTTACTCCATTTATTATGACAAGTCTTAACTACTGGACAATTATCTTTCAGATTTGGATCCCATTTACGACTACCCGTGTTCTTTACAATCTGAATATGAAAAAGTTTAATTCTTGTGTATAAGTAATCGGTAATATAATGGTTTTGTTACTCAAAATATATTATTATTCTGCTGTTCTCATTTTTGTTTTCTCGTTCACAAGGCTGAAGTGGAAAGGGTTTTGAGGGGTCATAACGCCTCTCGTGAGCTCAGTTTTTTCAAATATTTAAATATTAGCAAGTGGTATTATTCTTCTAAGATGATAAGAGTCGTCGTGTAAATCTATACCGACATAAATTCCTCACATTTTTTTAAAATTGAATTCTTCATAGTTAATTGATTATTTTTACTTTATTAAATTAAATTTAATAATATAGGTAAGTACATTGGAGCACATTCATAAAATTTCTTGTGCATCGAAGAAGTAAATTACTCTAATCTACATTAGTATACCGTGCAAAACACAAGCAAAGTGACTAATTCCCTAAATGAAATATAAAAGTAGAGTGTTGAAAAACAAAAAATAAAAATTCAAAAACTGAATAGTGATGCAAAATAAATGAACTTTAAAAAGAATTTGGCGTTTTGCCTGCATGAGGTTCTATTGAAAGCACAGTATATACCAGCAAAACGTGTAATATTCAGAAAATGATTTTCAACCTTCTCTCAGTGATACTTATTGTAGGTAACATTCGTTAGGTGCAACGCTTACCTCATTACGTCGATAGACCAGTCGCTTGTCGTTTAAATAACCTTTGCGTTAATGATTGAGAAATTATCTAGGAAAATAAGTTATAGTAGATAAGCCGAAAATGCGCGAAATACACGCGAATAGGTGTAACATGAGACTCGTGTGTTGGCGTTCTGAAAAAAATACCTCTGTTTGTTGTGGATGCCGAGCGCTGATACATTTAGGGCTGATAATTGATGAAATATGGCCGAAAGTGAGTACTTGTAGACATCTGTGAAATAATTTGGATCGTGATACTAATACAGTTTTACAATATCTTACGTGGATTTTAGGAGATGAGGAAATACCTGTGGAAACCAATAGGATAGATTTCGAGTAAGTAGTGATAAAAAATTCGTAATCAATAACAAACGTAAAAACTACAATAAAGAACTCAGCAGAAATGGTACAACGGATACCACAAAATGTTGCATTATGATATACTTACGTATTGTAAATTTTTCATTCAGCGTATTCACCTGCTTTCAGACAGGGATCGCAGAATGGCGCCAACCAGGAAGACCATTTGTACGAAGCGAACCATCGAAAACTGAGTTATTGGAAAACTGAATCGTCTGAGGAATTAAAAAACATTACTGTTGGGCAACTAGTGCAAATGGCCGCCGATAAGTATCCTCATACAACTGCCTTTTTGTTTTTTGGCGGCGCAAAATTGACATTTGGCGAAGTATTGGAAAAAGTAGGTATCTATTCACGTACCTATATGCGATAAGTATAGAAAAATTATACTACGTGGCATTAAAAAATATAATTTATTTTGCGCAGGTCGATACCCTGGCAGCGTCGTTTGAAAATTTAGGTTTACGTAAAGGCGACCTCGTAGCATTGTGGGGCTTTAATTCAATCGAATGGTGTATATCATTTTTAGCCATTTGCAGAGCTGGTTTAGTAGCAGTATGTTCACCAATCGCATACGATTGCGCATAGAGTCGATATCGTGAATATAGTATGTGGTATTTTGAAATAGGTGAACTTGAGTCCTCTATACGAAGGACCGGAAATATTGTCGTGTTTAAGAATCAGCGACGTGAGAGCGATAGTGATGGACGAAGGACTCGGTGATCGTAATTTTTACGATATTTTAAAAAGCGTTATACCGGAAGTACAGCAATATGATTGTAATTGTCATATTGTCAGCGATAAAGTACCTTTGCTCAGGACCATAGTGATGATTAGCGAAAAACCATATAGGTAAGCAGGAGATATGAATGTGCGATAATGTACTATATTGTAGTATCTATGTGGGTAACAAATGATTATTTTTTCACAGAGGAACGTTTAAATGGAACGACCTGTTTGATGGTGTTAGTGAAGAACAAAAATATAAAATCAAACGAATGCAGTCGAGCATTAAAACAACGGACGTTTGCGATATTCAGTTCACTTCGGTGGGGTATCTGCTTGAATTTATTTTTGTAAAAATAAATATAATTTATATGAATAAATATTGAGGTGGGACTTCATGCGTTTTGATGCTGCATAATAAGTGATCAGGTCAAAAATCAAAAATCGCTTTTTTGAGCAGAATCGATCGAAAATATTCACAACATTCTTCAATTTACCATCATAAATGGTGCATAAAAAACCTCGGAAAATTTGTAGTATTTTGAAAAATCACTTTGATATCATCCATCTTGATATACTTTCTTAAACCATAAGCTGGAATAAAATTCAATAAATCATTCATGGGTGCCTATGTTGTTTACCAGGATCATATCTATGTGTAGACAGGCGCATAATCAAAGCGGTTTAGCCATGAGCCAAGGCTACATAAAATGTATTACATCCCAAATTTACTTTCACAGCCATCACAAGTGATATTATAGGGGGGACATAGGGTTTATTCTACTTCATGTATGTTGCACTCAAAATGTGACTGGAATAAATAAAAAGTCAACCATTTTCAGTTATGATGCCATGTAGTAAAGTAAGCCGAAACGACTAACCTATTCAGATTCCAATTTCCTGAGTAGATTTGGAGGGATTTAGAGGGAAAATTGCTTTATTTTTTGAATCATCTTATGTCCTCACCAATGTACTTGAAAAGTTGAAACTTTCTATGCGTGGTTTGTTGAGGATTTGTATGTGAAATTAAATGAAGGACAAAATATGAGCTTTAAAATTTGGGTCAAAATACATCAAAATGGCAGAATATCGAAATTTGAGGGTATTTTGAAGAGCCTCGAGTGGTTAAAATATGGTATATGGACTCATGTATTTCTATGAGCAAGAAGTACTACATATCCTACATTAAACTTCTTAGATGGTTTTGGAGGGGGATAGGTTGGAGCTTTCCATCTTGATACTATGTGGTAGCATGAAGATGTTGACAACATTATTAGCCAATTTTTAAATTTATTGACCAAGCTTTCTTTAAAGATTCAGCTCCTCCAATGTGACATGACTGATAGGGGTTTTAGTTGAATTTTAAAGAAAAATTAAGCTGTGATAGCGTACTAAATTAATGATGGATCGAGGAGTGATCTTGTTTACATTTCAGTCCATTTGTTTTAATATTTTTATTGATCCTTGGAGAAATTTCAAATACTTGTTTGATAACCTACGGAAGTCCCATCTTAAAGCCGTTTTCAATATTAATCAGCTTGTAAGTCTTTCATTTTATTCTTTCTCAAGGGAACTACTGGTCAGCCCAAAGGCGTGATGCTCACTCATCTAGGCATGATAAACACTCCTCATTTTTTCTCCAAGTATTTAGGCTTATATGAAAAAGTACGTTACTGACATTCGTATAAATTAGTCATGTTTTCTCCTTCGGTATACTTACATCGATGTTTTTTCAGTATCACCGTGTATGCCTTCAAGTACCTCTGTTCCACGTTTACGGTACAATTACCGGTGTTTTGGGGACACTGTTAACTGGTTCTACGTTGGTATTACCCAGTGCTAAATTCAGTCCCAACAAATCGATCGATTGTATTATATCGGAAAAGTATGCTCATTTATTTACTCTGATAACTTTATCGTTTGTAACATCTATGAACTTTCCTTGGATACAGATGCACCGTAGTTCATGGTACGCCTACTATGTATACAGATCTGTTAACCATATCGCTGAAAAGATTTATCACAGAACCCGATATATTCAAGAAAATGTCTTCGATTGAAGTATTTCACGCTGGCGGTGCTGTGTGTTTACCGGAGACTGTCATGCAGTTGAAGAAATATTTTAAAAATGCTCGTTTCACGGTACTTATTCAATTTTACATTGAGGTCAATCCACTGGTTGATAATTTTTCAATTTTGTTTCATTCAAGTGGGGTTTCGGCATGTCGGAAACCAGCACCACTGTGATGATGTCTATGCCATGGGATTCGGAAGAAGTCATCATGCATACCACCGGGCGTGTTATGGATCATATGGAGGTTCGTATGAATGACTTCATCTCGAGATCAAATGCACCTTACTGATGAGTATTTTCTTAGGTCAAAGTTGTCGATGAAAATGATCGAATTTTGCCGCTTGGTGTACCGGGCGAGATGTGCTTCAAAGGATACATGATAATGAAAGGATATTACAAAGAGCCGGAGAAAACAAAAGCTGTCCTCAAAGATGGATGGTTATATAGTGGGTATGTTTGAATTACGATCAATAAGTATCAATTCAAATTGACATATTTTGTCTTGAATAAACATATTATTTTTCTGTTACGATGAAGAGATAGATTCATATTATTAGAAAACGGTTATGCTCAAGTGGTCGGACGTATTAAAGATATTATCATTAGAGGCGGCGAAAATATAGAACCTAAGGAAATCGAAGAAGTACTCACTAGGCATCCGGATGTGATTGATGCGCAAGTGTGTACATCACGGCATTTATCAAGTTTGGATTATTCATTCGTTGTATTCCATATAGATGTTATTTATTCATTTTTAGGTATACGGAATACAGGATATGAGACTAGGGGAAGTTGTGGCTGCTGCGATTATAAAAACTAATGACTCGATATTAACCGAAGATTCTGTCAAGACATACTGCCAAGATATTGTATGTAAATGAAGAGAAATATAAATATTAATTGGAGACGTTGATGTAGGCATAGATAGATTAATGTCGAAAACAATAATTAAAAGGGGACAAATTTTGCTTTTTTTTTCTAAATACTATGTATTATCATGGAATTCATTCTTGTCCACTTTACATATTGTGAGGAAATAATTTATTGCATTAACCATTTAAAACTTTTTGATTACAGATTGCATCTTATAAAATTCCACAGCATGTAATTTTCTTATCGGAGTTTCCTAAAACGGCATCAGGCAAGATACAAAAATTCAAACTTAAAGAAATGACTGAGTCTAGTTTAAATAAGCGATAAACTTAAAATATTATCTGGTCGTTGAAATAATAGTGACTTATGAAAATGAATAGAAATTAGAAAATAATATAGTAAATCACATGTATGGTTGGTACTTACCTATAGCTTTCATTCGTAAGTAATAGTCTTCATCTTACAAATATCGACAGTATGCTGATTGTTTAATAGGTAATGATATAAAAGAAGTTAATCGTAAATATGTAATGTAAAAAAATCATTTTAAACAGTTACGTAGCTGAATATTTTTTTTGGAAATGATTTTATGATGAGTAATCGAAGCAGTGCTTTTCTCTATCTGTAAAATAACACAACACAATAACATAGGTTTTCTTTTTACATTGTGAGAACATGTTTTCACACTTTTATATTTAGACTTGTGTAGCGAGTAGTATCCGCCTTCGAAAGATTGCAAGTAATAGAAACTTGGTTCTTAATTTACACGATAGGCTTTGAAGCTCTCGCAAACACAATATTATTCTTGGATGTGTATGATGTACTTTAAGCGCGCAGAGCCGTAGTCTAGGCGGAAATTTCTTCGAGAAACTCTTCTCGCAAATACGAAAAAGTAATTTTTTGTTTTTTCGATACACCTCAAAATAGTGGATCACTCAAAATTTGAAAAGGCCCGGAGAGGAAGCAAATCGCTCAAAATTTTCGTTTTTGATCTCAAATGAAAAAATGAGTCACGGACACCAACGTATCCAAGTTTGAGTTTCATAAGTGCATTTGGAGGGGAGTCAGAGCAAAAAACGAATTTTCATGAGTTATGAAATTTTTGAATTTTACATAGGCTATCTCCTCACCGCAAATCAATTTAGAAAATCAAACTTTGTGTGTGAAGTTAGTTTGGTAGCAGAATACGACACCTCGAATTTGGGTCAAAATTGTTCCAAATGGCGGATTGTCAAAATTTGAGGAAAACTTAAGGAGTCTCAAAGACCTATAAGTATGATTAATATATGATCTCATATGGTAATTGGGAATAAGAAATATATTATATCTCAAATTTTTATGTAACCATGATATTGGAGGAAAGGAGAAAGATTATTGACCTCAAAATGTGGTGGAGATACACGAAAGGTCAAAAATTCTTATTGAGGTGACGTGTAATCGTATACTAATACGAATAATGCAAGCCAAATTGCAACGTTGCCAGATGTCAAAGTGTAAGGATGTTTGTAACCAGAATATAACCTCTTGAATTCCGGTCAAAATGGATCCAAAATGGTGAATCTTCAAAATGTTAGGATAACATGAGGAGCCTCTAATTGCTAAAACTTTAAAAATATAATGGTCTCATAATTATAATTTTTGCAGGCAAGAAATACCAACTAAATAATCTAAATTCTACTATTTGAAATAATGGTTTTGGAAGGGATAGAGTAGGTACTGAGTGTAACCTGTACTATGAAGGGATTAGCAACTTTATTTACAAACCTGAACAAGCCCCAATTACAAATGCAACTCCAGTAATGCAGCATGTTTGTTTATTTTTTTTCGTAATCTCTCTATACCGGGTGACTACTTGATTCGAGCACCCAAGCGAAAAAATTAGCTAAAAGGTGAATAAATTCAAAACATATATGGATGCATTTTTGAGAACAAAAGTATAAATTAAAATTTTGCATTTCATTGATAAACGCTTTTAGGCATTAAATAAATATTATTTATGCCATTTATTCTTGTTAACATCATTCAAATATAGAATTTATTTCTATCAGAGAAAGATTTTTGTGCTTGCGGTGCTCGAATCAAATAGTCACCTGGTATATCTCTCTATATATTAAATCTCTCTATATATTAAAATCAAAATGAAATCGGTTTTGAGATGCGCGCGCATCCTGAAAGGAAGGTTAAAAAAATATACAAACAAAATTTAATAACTATTTCCATGAATAGAAGAAAAGTGCCTCCTTCATGTATACGAAGAGATAAAGTGGCAATAAATTTTAATAAATGTCTTTATGGGTACAAGGATAAAGTTATAAAATTGTTTTGAATAGCAGGTATATATGAAGGAAAAAAAGCACAATAAACTTGAACAGGGAACTGGTATAGCAACATCGAATTTGAAAAGAAGCTATCGAATTGAGAAACGCAGGTATAGTGCTTTACTAAGGAAGGAATAAAGTGTATTATTAACCTCATGCTACAAATAATAAAAGTTTATGGTTGGATGGAAATACCTGCACTTTTAAATATAATAGATTCCTTTCATACTAAACCTTTTCATAAGGTAATAAGTGCTTTACCAATGAAGTAATAGAGAGCTGTAGGACTTTATAGATAGAAAATAGAATTTTTTGAAAGATTTCGGATTCTGATTTAGGTACAGTCAACAATAAATTAATATTCTTATGGATAGGGTTGAATTCCGTTCGCTAGTAACAAGGTGAATTCTTTATTTGTGCATTTGAGTTGTAAAATAGATGTGTATTTAGTCATATTTATCTAATAAACTTGTATATTTGTGCGTTTATTTGTAATTATAGTTTACTATTGTGGGGTCAAGTTTAAAAGTTTTTTTTGTTTTTTTTTTTTTAAATTATAGTTCGCGAGTGTTTGTTTTTCAGCAGAAATTGAGTGAGAGAATGATTTTTCTATATTATAATTATTTTATTGTTTTTATTATTTTAAAAGAAAACACAAAATAAAAATGAAATTTCTTGAGTCAACTTACATATTTGTTGAATTTCAACAAATTCGGTAAATTTTTTCTCACAAAAAAAATGTGTATGATCATGACCGAGTCGAATAACAGGCCGAACAACACAAGTTGGCAACACCGATATCAGCTGACGTATGGTAGGCCCACGAGCATCCATGATACTCCTCGTAATGACGACGGAGCACATGGGCCCACCATCTCGTGTTTATTACGATGTTGCCAATAGTTCACTTGTTCGGCCTGTTATTCGAGTAAGTCATGGTAGGATGGCGGTGATCTCATAGTTGAGTAATTTATTTTTTGTTTTTTCATGAAAAAAAATTAAAATTAAAATAAGGAACTTAATCAGGATAATGCAGTTATTTGTTAGAGGTAGGTTTGGTCGTGTTCTCATTTAGGAAGAAGTAAATTCATTTAAATTTGTACGCTAAAAATTATGCTCGCTTGAATTCTTTTTTGAATGAAAAATTTCTGCATAAAAGTCGATTGAAAATTCGTGAATTAAACTTTTTAAATAATCATGGTGGTTGAAATTTTGTTCACATTTTTCAAGTTTTTCTTTCGTTAGAAATACATTGAATAAACCGTATATTCAAAAAATGATCACAGGTATGTGAAATTTTTTCTGCGCTTTCATAATTTTTTCGTTTAAAAAAAAATATATAAAATACTCGTAATAATAATCATAATCACAAAGTTCCTACTTGCAAGAGTTTTTGTCTGGTTAGGTGTTTTAATAATTCGCGATACATATTTTTTGTGTGTAAAGGTTATTAAATCCATATTTTGGAAAAATGATCATTGTTATGTGAAATTTTTTTAATGTTTTAATAATTTACCAACTTTCTTCCGTTGAAAGCCCCCTAGTAATTTTTAATTTTCATTCTCAGCTTGAACTGTTTTTAATTTAGGTACCTAAAACAGCTTTTCTAATGATAGATAGATTATGTTTATCATGAACAAGATCGATATACATACATGTATATGACCTTTATTCCTTCTTACTATCGCGAAAATTGAATTGAAAAGTGCCTTAGGTATTTCTTTCTTGTCTACTTAGTTTATTAAAATTCAATTCCTTGCCTACACATGAGAAATATTAATTTTCATTTTTTCACTTTTTTATCGTCTTAGTATCCGCTTTTCGAAAGCTTATCTGACCTCCATACATGCCTAGGTACCATGTATTGTAAAATATTAACGTAAACCACACTGGAACGTGTTATCGCTTCGCCAACTTTTACCTTCGTATATATGATTACATATAAGTAACATTTTGAAACTACATTATGGAGGACACGTCATTCATTTCTTTATCGAATATTGAAAATTGAAAATTCAGTCGTTATTGTTTTTCTTACACGTAAACGTATTGAATTTAACACCCTGCAATGGAAAGCAAATCGGATGCTGCTATGAATCAATCAAATGTCACGAGAAATCTCACCTCGATGTCGTCGATATATTTCAAAGTATTTAGCTTCGAGGAGAAGTTCTCTCCTGAGAAAGCCAGAGGGTGGATGTTGGAAAATTGGACGAGTGCATTTTACTTCTGCACGGCATACGTATTCCTTGTATTTTCCATTAAATGGGGTATGCGGAACAGACCAAGCTTCAAATTACGAAAAGGGCTTATTGCTTGGAATGCAATGTTGGCTACTTTCAGTACAATGGGAGCAATTAGAGCCTTAAGTGAATTCTACTACGTCATGTCGAATTATGATTTATATCATTCTGTTTGTTATCCTAGGTAAGGAGTTATATTATTAGTTGTGTTTTTTAAAAATGACTGAGTATTATGCTTTTAAGTTTTAACATGAATAATTTTATTCTTTTGTACTTGGAGTAAATTTTTCGTATTTTTTATGCATGCACTATGTTTCTGAGGTTTTAGTTAACCATATTCACAATGTATTAATATCTTTATTTACAGCGTAGCCGAGCCTGACAAAGTGTTTGGATTTTGGTCATGGGCATTCGCATTATCCAAATTAGTAGAATTCGGTGACACTATGTTTATAGTATTGCGTAAACAGGAGTTGAAATTTTTGCATTGGTACCATCACATCACCGTATTGTTGTACACTTGGCCCGCTTACGCTCACCACACCTCTACGACTCGGTGGTTCATGACGATGAATTATAGCGTACACTCCATAATGTACACGTACTATATGTTACGAGCATTAGGGTTCTCCTTGCCTAGATCTTTCATGATATTTATCACCACACTGCAAATTCTTCAGATGGTCTTCGGTTGTTTGAGTAATTATTGGGCCTACATGTACTCGCTTGCAGGCCGATATTGCGACGTCTCTGGAACGATGATGATGTTTAGCTTTTTGATGTACTTATCCTATTTAATTTTGTTTTCACATTTCTTCTACATAGCTTACTTGAGCCCTGATCGCAGGAAAAGACCGTCTAGCATCAGAGATAATAAAGTGAAAAGTCAATAATGTGAGTCTCCATATTTCCAGTGACGTGGCTAAGAGGATCAACTCTTACCTCTTTCAGTGTCTCCAGATTTCCGATTTTTAAACCGACGATTTATCTCGATCAAAGCAAAAAAATCGGAAAACTCGATAATTTCTGTTTAAATTCTGATTGAAAAATGCGAAAATCTTTTTTAACGCTTCGCTCGTGTTAAACGATGCTAGACTTTGATCGTAACAAATAAAGCATGCTTCTCTTGCCCTGCAAATTAACTCAAAATATTATTGCTTTTTTTTAATTCTCAGAAATAGTAGTTCGAAATTTGTATTTAATTAAAAATTTTTTGGTTGAAAATATTTAAATAGTTGAACAGCATAAAAAAGTATAGAAAATTTTATTCTTGTGGGTGTATAGCGTGTATAGTACATGCCTGATATTTTCTTCATTTCCTCATATTGCTGTAGAACGCAGTACATCATTCTACATATACTGCAGGTAACAAAATTAGTTTACAATTTTGCGGAAAGCTAGAACCATTTTCTAGTTAGCAGGTTTTGATGGAGGCAAACTTTCGACGTACCTAATAATTAAATTTAGTCGTATATAGCCTAAAAACTTATTTTTTTTAGAACTAATGCTTTTGAAATCATGAAAAAATATTGTTCTAGAGTTCTAGAGATGTAAACAAAAGAATATCCGTGTATTGATTTCATTAGACTTTTTCTGTAACACCTCCCTTACCCCCTCTTACAAGAAAAACTTCCGACTACATCACTATAGGTATAATATGTACTCTGTATTAATATTTAATAACGTGCATTTTTTAATTCTTTATAAATATTAAGTCAATCTAAATAATATTGTTACATACAATCAGTGTAATTGAGTGATTTTTGTATCCCTTCAAATTAAAGTTATTTTCTTTCTAACTTGATACAAAATCAGATGAAAAATCATTAAGAATTAAAAGATTTGAATTGGTTCTCTAGTGAAATTTCTGAGTAGTTAATGTTCCAAAAAATCTAATTTCATTTTATTCGCAATCTACAGGGGGGCAGAAATCATTTAGGAAAGCCGCAGTGCTGGATTAAGCATTTTTGCGCTGTAGGCACCAAAATTAGTCCTTCCCCAATTTTCTGGTTATCTTAGTTTTAGAGAAGAATTAAAAATTGAAGTAAATGCACATGTCAACTCAAATGTAGGAATCATTCATTAATGTATATTTTTTTGGTAAAAATTTGCCGCCCCTAAAATCTGCCGCCCTATGCACGAGCATAATGTGCTTATAGAGTAATACGGCACTGGAAAGCTGCATTATATTTAATGAAGTTTCGATCACGAAAGGGTCGCTAATTTTCTGTTCATAATTCCTTGATTGCTCTAAAACAACATTTTTGATAAAATTTATTTGTCTTTAGAATCATATTCATAACAGTTCAATATTTATTATGTACTTACTGTTATAAAAAATAAAAATAGTAATTTCCAAATTCATATGATTTCGAAACTTCGTCACCTACAATAGTCTCTTTTCTCTCCATACATTAAAATCATAGATTCTTTTCAGATTGAAGCTGAACCTTTCCATATAGTAATAAAATTTCATGGCTTGGTTGACTTGAACCACAGGATAGTGTTTCACTTTGTTCGTTGTATTCACCATTGTGTGGTTATGAAGACTCGTCATGTGGGTGAATCGTATTTGAACGAGGGATCGTACATTGGAAGCTTCGTCGATCTGCTGATCGCTCTTCATAGACTTTGTGAGACGTTAGAGAGAAGTCGAAGGTGTACGAGATGTCGTTTAGTCCGTTTCCTCGAGCACGATGGGTAACGGAGGTGGTCCCGCTCTCATACAGCCATGTGGTATAGGCTTCTCCATCTCCTTGTGACTTTGCGGCGAGAGCCGTTGCTCGCCTTTGCGTTGTCGACTTATAGTTTTCGGTGATTCGGATGAGGTAGAGGTGAAGTCCCGATCATAAGGTATAGACTGGCTTGCGACTCTCTAATAAGGAACTAACTCCTCGCCTCGTCTTAAGAGCTGAAAAGAGGGCACGGGCAGGGCCATTCGAGGGCAGGTCTCAGTGGCGCTCAACCGTGAATAGATTAGTGTCTGAGAAAAAATTTGTTTTTCGTATCAGACCTAAGATAAATACAGAATTGAAGTTTACATTTTGTCATCTTACTTCAGAGATGAATTCAGTATACATGTAGGTGTTGGAAAAAACAGTGTTGTAGGAACAAACCAAAGAACGAGAACGAAGAACAATAAAACAAGAACGGAGAATTTTTATTGTTCCTGAGGAACAGGACCAAGAACGAGAACATAAAAGTGATATATCTGAAGAACAAAGAACAGAACGAGAACAGAATATTTTCAAACTGAGAGATCAAAGAACAAAACGAGAACCAACTAATGAACAATGTTGAGGTACAAAAACAAGAACAAGAACGATGTAATTTTTTGTTGTTCTTCGTTCTTTTGAAAGTTCATGATTTATTATAAAATTAATAATAGATATCATGAAGGGAAAGAGAAAATAAGAAATTTATATTTCAGGCAAGTGCTACATATATCCATATAAGTATTTTTTTTTTTCAAATTATTAGCTTCAATTAATTGATTTTCAATTTCAAGAACAACATTAACTGTAAACACGTTATCAAAAAAAAGAAAGAAAAAAAGAACAAAAGAAAAGTTGAAGAACGAGAACAGAACGCAGAACGAACAAGAACGAGACCATAAAGGATTGAAAGAACAAAGAACAGAACGAGAACAACATTGTAAAGAATTAAAAGAACGAAGAACGGAACGAGAACAGTTGAAACATTGAGAATAAGAACGATTCAGGAACAGGATCAAATGACTGGGTCTTTCCAGGAACGAGAACAGGAACAAGAACAGACCTATGTTCGTTCCTACAACACTGGGAAAAAATACCTGCATGTCAAGTCGTTAAAAATTTGGAATATTAGTAGGTTGCAAAAAAAAAATCATGATTTAATTTGCAGATATGCAACTCGAAATGCACCATTCAAGTATGTATTCAAGTTGACTAATTTAAAAAAAACTCAATTCAAGTGCGCCTTCATTTGCGTATGCATACAACCAAAACACAATTTGGTACTTATTAATGTAATTAATTTAAAGAAAAAACATTGGTTATGCCTTCAAGTATATAGATATGCAACCAAGATTACATTTTTTCCATAATTTCTATGTAACTAATTTGTAGGATTACAAATGCCCCTACATTTGTGAAAATAGACAATTCAATTGATATTTCAAAACACTGCCTTCGAAAAACCAGCTAGGCAACTTATTTCACACAAAATTGTTGGAATTTCAACAAAATCCAACTCATGTAAAATAAATTGCCTAGCTGGATAGAGAGATAAAAGTTTTCAGTAGGAGCCAAAAAACTTGATTAAGGCGGTGCTTCGGAAAATAAGTTGGTAAATGCAAAAAAGTTGTTTTTTTAATAAAAAAATGAAAAAATTGTTAAAATAAATGCTTAATCGGTTGAAACAAAGTCTCTAAAATAATATATTATAATTTTAAATCATTTAGTTGCGTTACTTTGAGAAAAATACTGCAAATGAAAATAGGATATAATTTTCATTTGCAGTATTTTTCTCAAAAGTAACGCAACTAAATGATTTAAAATTATAATATATTATTTTAGAGACTTTGTTTCAACCGATTAAGCATTTATTTTTCCAATTTTTTCATTTCTTTATTTTAAAATCAATTTTATCACATTTACCTACTTATTTTCCGAAGCACCACCTTAACAGAAAGCCAAGCATCTAAGGAATTCTTGATGCATAGAATAGTTTTTTTTTAAATAATGGTCATAATAACATGCTTTTCAGTAACATACAGGTGGTGTCCTTATGCCTTGCCAACTTGCGTCTTTATGAAATAATACCATACAAAACCATTGAAATTACATTTTCGCTTCGATTAGTTTATTTTTCAGTAAGTTTAGCCATCCATTCTTTTTACAAGTGGAGTATTTTTCAGATTTTCAGATCATACTTTTGCTGAATCAATGAGTTTTGGAAGTTGGGTACCAGTTAATTTATTAGCTTAAATTATTGTAGTAGTTACTTAAGAAGCTAATAATGTCAGCTAAGTATATCATCGTTAATGTTACATTTGCCTTATAAAATTTAAAAAATGAAAACTTTGGTTTCATTAATTCAACTTCAGAATTAGGTAGGCACTCAAATTACTTCTAATACCAGATGACAACAAAACACCAAAAATGGAAACAACTTGGTATTAATTTTACAAATGCAAAAAATATATATTCATATAAAAATCGGTATCACTATAAAATTGCCAATAAAACATACTAAAAATAATTAAGTACAAATTTCATTAAAATACTGTGCTCCTCGATCCGTTTGCTAAAAACATAAAAATACAAACTTATATTGATAAACCATCATATTCGATGACCTTCTAAAGCAGTCGCGCATCTAGCTTTGATATCTGGATACAAACCTGTGATGGATTTTGTTTCGGCGATTTCGGCGACGTAACCGGAGACGATTGTTTTAAGGTTTCCACGTCATTAAAAATCACCTGAGCGCCTCCGCCGGTAGTTGGCACTACGTCCCCCTAAACAAAGAGATTACATTTATGTAGGTACTTCTTGAACCATTCAATACATTTGTACTAAGCGAACGAATTAAAGAGTACGTTTTCAGTACATAAATAATACCTTGTAAAACTGCGTCTCTACATCCCCACTTTCGTCTTGGTTTTGCGTCATTAAACAATACTTGGAGGTTTTCCTCACTTCTTTGGGACTGGTCACTTTATCGAAGGATTTACGTTTTCTCATTACCGGTTGCAAAACCGTATTTAACGGCGTCACCATAGTAGATCGGTGATCCAGCCACTGATCGTGCGAGTCGCATGTTTTAACATATCGCGGATTGCTCATCACGGTTGCGCGGCTATTTTCGTACGAAGAAGCCATGTGCTGTAAAATTCGAAAAATTAGTTTCCCTTAAAAATCGACTCGTTCATCACGATACAACTCTAAAGTGTACAATATGCGGTTACATTTTGATTCGAGATGTCTTGCGAAAGTGCGGCTGGTGTCCTTTTTTCGTTGTTCGATTCGCAAGGTTCGCGCGGAATTCTTTTTTCATGAGCGGATTCCGATTGTTCTCGCGGATACCTTTTTCTTTTGATTTCAACGTCGTATTGTCGAATTTTATTCTCTTTAAATTCATTCTGTAATATATGTCGAGAAATTAAATAAGGTTTCTTTCCTTTTAATCTCGTACACTCGTTAAAAATAGTATTCCAAACATTTTTCAAACGAGATAGTAATTAAAGAGTGGCAATAAAAAATTGATCCGAAATTTATGTTCTCAAATCAATTAAAGTACTCAGTCACTTGAGTGATGACAACTTTTCTCATTCTTGACAAAAAAATAAATACGATGAAATACTTTTGAATTTATTATTATTATTTTTTTTTAATGAACATTTTTAAAAAATCAAAAATTATTGTTTCTTCATTATTTTGAAATTTTTTTCTATTGTATTGTTTTTAATTTTTGAAAATTTCATTCCTTTCTTTTTTTCATTCAAAGGCATCATTAAAGTTTCATTTTTTACCTAATTTTTTCGAACCTGGTTTCCCATTTCTTCGGGTTTCTTTTTTTTTTCGTTATTTTTTAACGATTACTTTCATTCTGAAACATTACTCATTTTTTTACATTTATTTTCATCTTATAATTTTTTTTTTCCAATTTTTCAATTTCAGCAGTTTTATTGTTTAGTTTTTAGACTTTCCAAATTTTTTTTTTTTTAATTATAAAAATTTTTCCATTGTATTGTTTTTTTGTAATATTTAATTTTTTTTCAATTTACACAGTTTCCTCATCAAGTTTCAAATCTCCTCAGTTTTTTTTTTTTCAATTAAAAAAAATCAATTTTTAGACATTTTTCGTTTTATTTTTACGTTGAAAAACTTTTTGGTATTTTTTTTCTAATTTTTGATATGATCCTGAAAAATTACTTCGTTACTACGAAAGGTGTAATATGTGTAATGATTTAAAGCCATCATCCCAAACTAAAAATCAACTAATAATTTATAATAATTTTAAAAATTCAAGAATTTAAAAGAGAATTTTTTCAGTATCTTTTTTAAAAAACCTTAAAAAATTCATAATTTCAAATTTTGAAAATTTCTAATTCCTCCCCAAATCATTAGAAGTCTTATTTTCGATCCATCATTTTATGCACTATTCAATGACGAAATCGCCATTTTGATTCGAAAAATGTAAATACATTTTCAATCGATAATTTTGATTTTTTTTTATTACGAAAAATGACGCTTGTACGCTCATGAATCGGCTACTAATTGTCAAAAAAAAAAAAAAAAAAAATGGAAAATTTTTTAGTACTTAGTTTTTGATATTTTAATTTCAGTTTTTCAGGCTTCATATCGATGCGAGCAAAACAAGTATTTTTTAACTTTTGGAAAAAGTACAGATCAATGAAAACTTCATTTCTTTCCCTTCACCACGGAAACGATATTTCAAGGGGGAGAGAGAAGGGGGGGGGGTCATCACGGATCGCTGGTTTTATATATTTTGGTGCGATATTTCAGTTTTCCATTTCCAGTGATGAAATAAATAACAAAAATTTTGATGCATATCGCGATATCGATATTAAATTTTTATATCGATATAATTATATCAAAATTTCAGACAAAATTGTGTTTTTAAATTCAAATTTCTGGAGAAAGAGGCGGAGCATGAAGCAAGTGCTATTGTTAGTTCTTAATTGATTATACCATTTTTAATTTTTTATCACTTTTTCATTGTTTTTAGTTTCCAACCTACTGTCGTAAAATGCGTTGGGAAATCGATATTTATTATTCAAATAAGATATATTTGTCCTCATCAAATTTTCAAATTTAATTAAATCAAAAGGTATTCAAAATTCATTTTGAAAAAGATTAAACACAATTTTATTTATTTTCATCGGCACACTTTTTCATCAATAAATTTCTGTGTTTGTGGTGCACTGTATTGCCATTTCTCTGAAATTTTTCGAGTATTGCTCGAGCGTCTCACAATACACAAATTGCCGCCAGTAGCTCCATTAATGGACTTGGATTCTTGAAAAAATTACCTCTCTGCGGAGTTTCTTCACTTCTTCTGTTATTTCTTCGTATTTACGTTTATACGAGGCAACTGCAGTATCCGAAGAAGTAGCCCGTCTTTCTAAATTTTCCATCTATGAAACCAAGTACGTATATTTAAAGCGATGAAATTCGCATTACATAAAAAAAATTCAATTACTCACTTTAGCTTGGTAACTATCAGCAAGAGCTTTTTGCGCATTTAATTCTCTCTTTAATACGTTATTGTCTTCCAACAGTTTCACTAATTTGGCGCGGAATTCCGATGCTGTGAAAATATTAATCGTTAATCGAGCAAATAATGAACTCGTAACGAATAAGGCCGATATTTACTTCTTTGCGAGATGTCTTTTTTGTAAAGTTCCATTTTATTATTACGTTCCGTCAAATATTCGACGAGTTTTTTCGAAAATTCTTCTTCGTTGTCGCAGTCTTTCTGAGATGGGAATGGTTCAAAGCTGTAATAAAGATATAAATTTGATAAATAATTACGTTCCTATTATATCGAATATAAATCAAGCGAACGCTAGTGCTTACTGGTAGATGATATTAGCATCGTGAGGTATATGAGAGAGAGGTTCTTGTTCTCTGATTTCTTCCATCATTTGCAAAGCTTTTTTGTACGCTTGGTTGGCACGTCTGCGGCCGGGAGTTAAGCCGACGTTGTAATCTGCCTTCAATGGGGTCGGTTTCACCATGATGTCTTGTGATACTTCGGCGAATTGCATGACCAGCTGAGGACGTGATAAGAATGGTAATCATTTCTAGTCTAAGAATCTCAAGAAAAAAGAGTGCCGAACAGGCTGGAAATAGTTTTAAACTGTCAGTACTATCTGTGGAAGTGGACGAGAAAGGAGGATGGGCAGCCTAAAAAAATGGACTTTTCGGCCATCTCAACTCCTATGACACACCAACGTTTGAAATCTATGAGCCCCTTTAACATGATGTCTGAAGGCAATTTGGGATATATGTATACAATAGAAGCTTATCATTCGATCTCATCTCCTTAATTGACAAGAAAGATCGAATAATCGAATTTACGCGACCTCAGATAGAAAAATATCAAAGAAACTTCCAAGCACATCATGTAGGAGCGTGTTAGAATGACTTGGGACCTAGAAGAGCCGGAAATAACCCAAGGGGAAGAACCTAACTAAAATAATGTTTTAAACCTTGAATTCTGGTCTAATGACTCTCTAAAAACCTCTGTACGAGTGCCACTTTGCTCCCTTTACGCCTCCATCTATCCTACCATGAAATGACTCCTTCCTCCTTCCTTCTTTCACACATCAGTGTTACTGGTTGAAAATAACAATTGATAACCATTTATTTTCTTAGAAATGATTAACCCCTTTGATTAACTAACTCATTTGGATATTCGACCAGTCTTCCCTCTATTAGGTGGGATAATCGGAATTCTACTATAGAATAATTCTCATCTCCAATAATCATTTAAGTCTATATTCATTAAATTTTGTGTTTTTTAAACATCTTCAAACTCTCCTCAAATCTTGACAATCCGCCATTTTGGATCCATTCTCCTCCAAATTCAAGGAGTCGTATTTTGGCCACAAATTAATTTCGTGAAAGCCGATTTCTACCCAACTCCACTACAAATGCACTTCGGAGGCTAAAATTTGCATTGGTGCCCTTGACTCTCTTTCGTATGAGGTTAAGAGAGAAAATGTCAAGGATTATGCCTCCCCCTACAGCCTCTTTCAAATTTTGGGCGAACCGCTATTTTAAGTCGAATAAAAAAATGGTACTTTTGCGAATTCAATGAGGACTTTCTCACCGATTTAAATAAATTTTTATCCACACCCCCCCCCCCAACCCCTACATTATGTGCGGGAGGAAGAAACAATATAAATATAAACCGAAACGTCGGATATTTACCATATGATTATAAATAGTATGAAACACAAAGATATGAAGAAAACCTTACTCTCCCCACACTTCTCCTTTCCACATCAAATAGGCTGTCATAGCTATCATTTTATTGAAAATTCAGCTAAAAATATATTGAGAGTCAACTTATGCGGAATTGGAAATAAAATATTCAATTGTAGAAGTGGCAATAAAAAAATAAAAAAATAAATTTAATACCACATAATTGAAAATGAACTTTTTCACCGGCGACGATTCGTTCTAGAGATATAAAAAAAATCTTCAAGTTCAAAAGCTCAACTTTCAGCGAACTTGCATGAAAAATGGATAAAACCAAAGTTGTAGAGAATGAAATTTCCTACAACTTCGTCCTAATACATTTTTCTTTACGACCTTCATTACAGAGATATTTGCAAAAACTGAAAAGGCTTCAGAGTTCAAAAGCTTGACTTTTAGCGGACGAATCGACTTCAAGAACAATAGAGCTCTTAAGCTCCATTTTTTCTACCTATCCTTCAAATTTAGAGTCAATTAGTCAATTTTACTCGATTTAGGGTGGGAAAACGAAATTAAAAAAAAACACAAACAAATAAATAAATAAATAAATTAATTAATTAATTAATTAATTAATTAATGAAGTCCGCTAAAAAATCATTTATTACAACTGAAAAATGACTTGCATAATTTTTTTGTATTTTTCAGTAAGCGATCAGAAAATTTATAAAGATACTTAAAATGGAAAATTTCTTACTTTCTGAAGAATTCTGGTCAAATTTCGAGCTTATTTTTTTTATTTTCGTGCCAGCCGGACACCGTGATATTTTGGCACCAAGTTATTTTGGTCGCAGGAGGCGCTTTTAGCAATATATCAAAGAAAAACGTATTTAATAGAGTTTCATATACTACGTTTTTCATTTAGTAATAATTGATTTTCAAAAAAAAAAAAAAAAAAAAAAAAAAAAAAAAAAAAAAAAACAGACCCATCTTAATACCCTTTTCTGGAGTGGGGAGGAGGAAAAATTAAAATATCTCAACATCACTTCATAGTGCCTACTAAATGACCTTTTTTGTAATCCAAAATTATTTTTCATGCTATAAAATTTGCTTCAACCTTTCCCCCTCTTTTCCCCACAACTAAAAAAAATACAATTTTTTTTGATTTATTCAAGAATAGCTGATTTCTGCATACATAGATAACGTAACTGGATTCCTTATATATTGTGCTACGTTACATAAACAACAAAAGGAACACTGAAATTTTAAATTTATTGTTTCCCGCCTAAATTTCGTATTTTCACACGTTTTTCGGACTTATCGTACCTAGTCGACAGTATGTATCATTATTTACAATTCAAAAGCATTTTCAGCTAGTTACATAATTTTTGTAGTCAGGACCAACTTCAAGTGTGACAATGAGATGCGTCGGGTATTACAAAAAAAAAAATGAACTCACAATATTTTCATCAGCATCACTAGTATTCGGGTTAACGCAAACAATCATTCGGCAATCACCATCGCCTTCGAAGAAGTTCTTGAATAAAAGCGTAATCTTATTTTCGCGATAAGGCACCATCATTTGATTAGCCGAATTTAGTTGATTTTTCCGCAATATTTCGAAGCATTTACGAAGAGCCATTAGAGACTGGTTGATTTTACTAGCCTCTCCTAAACGTTGCCCAGTATTGTTGGTTCGATTGGTGCGCTCGCTGCCGGCCAAGTCAACCAGCGAAAGCTGACTAACGCAGATCATTTGCTTATCTTGCATTACAGTTTCGCCCCTAATATCCAGCGGTGCCTGAAAAGGTTGGTGGATTAATATGGGAGGATGATGTTTGCCCAGATATTCGAATATTTTCTCACCTGTACGAGTCGAATTGTAAATACCGAATGACTTCGGCTTGAGTTAATGTTTAAATTAGTATGAGCCATGCGTTTACGCTTTTGTCCTTTGTAAAACATTTCGAAAGCTTCTTCGGTGCTTTTCACTTCGACTTCGGTTACACCGTGTATGTACATGGATCCAGAGGCATCTTCTCGAATTAATTTCGACTGTGGTCTGGTAAAAAAAATAATTAAATTAATCACCGCACATCAGGGGAAGTACTAGAGTTTACTATAAATCTAAATACCTGGAACCAATAGGTGCGTCCGAAGGATTATCTAACAAATCGTAAACGGAATTATTATAAACTTCTATGTAAGAAACAAATACAGCGAAGGCATTATCTTCCTCCGGTACAGGTACTCTTATATCATCTCGGCTACGAGCTGATAGTAAATCTTCTTGAGACTCTTTCCTGTGAAATTGACCGATACAATTAAAAGATGATATTGCACCAGAGACACTTTAAAATATAGAACTTACCTCTTGAGTCCCACATTACGACTGAACTTCTTTCTATAAAGTTCTGCTTCTTCTTCGTTTTGTACTTCGAAACCATTCATACGATCCGGTATAAAAATATGTTTTTTAGCTTGAAAATCGTTAATAGAATTGAAGAGCACGTCCAAGCATCGTGGCATTATACCAAGGTTTTGTTTGCTTCCGGTCATCGTGTAAGTTTTGCCGCTTCCAGTCACGCCGTATGTAAATAATAATCCATTTTTACCACTAACCAGTTGCTCTACGAGTGGTAATCCTACTTCGTCGAAAATCTCTTTTTGTGATGTTGTATCGGTGAATACACGTTTGAAGGTATATTCTTTACAGCTTTTTAGATTATTCGAAGCATCCTGTACAGATAATCGAACCGTAGTATCCGATACTAATGTAATACAAGATGGTTCGTTCGGCTGGAGTGGTTTCAAACGACAATACACTTGTAAGGGTTCTTTATTCATCGCCGTTTTCGGCGTCTTCGGAGTGTAACCTTTCTTCATTGTGAACCTGTAACAGTAGGATTAAAGATACATGATTCATAAAAATATGTATATTTAGTTGTTTAACGACTATATACTTTCTAACGCACTATACTAAGAGTTCAACACATTCAACTTCAACAGCGAGTTGTGAGACGAATTGTCAACCATTTTAACACCAACATAAACTAAGGAATTTTTTGAAGGTTTCGAACGAGTGATTCTTAATGAACGATTGTACTTTCTCAGTAAATGTTTACTGCTAACAATAGCAAATGCTTGAATGCATTGTCAACCATGCAAACAATAAATACGTAGTAAACACTTCGAATGAATAAGTTGAAGAATTATGAGACTATAAACAGGATTTCGACATATAATTTAGAAAACATTCGGCATAAGTGTCTTTATTTCACCGATATTTGACACCGGATGGCGGATATTCTACCTGTAATTAATTTCAAAACACAACACAATGAAGGTACTTACTAATTATAGACTCATTGAAATTCCAATAATATAGCAAACACTAATTGAATCCGATATTACACAATTTAGCGATAGATGATGGAAGCAAATGATTTACAATTTACACTTTTAACAAGCACTACGATAAAACGTAAAAATTGTAAATTTAAATTTGAATTTGAAAACGAAAATACGTTACAGCCTTATGGCTATACAGACAGTGCTACCACTTGACATTAACATAAAATCCATACAGAATGTTTTATAACCTACTAACTTTACCTATTCAGCTTGAAATTTACTTGACGCACTCTAGCGGTGTGAATTAGAAGTTCGTTTCTACGTGGATTTCGATTTTTTTTCAATAATTGTCATTAAATTTCAAAACTTTAGCAAGATTGAGCCATTTTATTTTATGATATATAATGTTATTTTCCGATTATTCAAAAAAAAAAATTAATTATATTATCAAACAACTGTTTTATTCAAGTCTCATCAAATTGAAGAAAAACGAATTTTCACTTCTCATGGTTGTTTCAAGAAGAAATAAAATAATTACATCTAAAAAATAACACGACTCTTTCACTCTTCTTGTCAGAATATTTAACACATAAGAACAGTAATACTTACAAACTTATAAGCATTTAGGTCATCTCACAAGATTTTTATTAAAATATTGCGATCTCTAAAGCGTTGATGATCCAAAACAAAGACAATATTATGCGTGGATCACACAATAATTCAATTTATAAATCACCAAACAAAAGAAATCAAAATAAAAGGCTGACTTGTATTTTGAAATTTGCGTACTTACTTTAATCAAGTTTTTAAATAAAGCAAACTCAGCGAAATCATGTCAAGCAATTTCATAAATACTTCGGTCACCTTAAGATAGTTACCATTTACCTACCAAAATGAGGGAATTGGTAGAGTAAGCTAAAAATACAGAACTAATATGAATGAGTGAGAAAAACTAAAAAATGTCCTAAATACTAATTTATAAAATTTGAAAAAAAAGAAAAAACATTATAAATGATATTTTTATTTCACAACTTATCACATTTAAGGAAAAAAAGGGTTTACGTACATTTATACTTTTAAAAAGAAATACCATTCACTATGTCAGAAATACCCGTTTGACACAAAACACGAAAAAAAAAACTGCGAATTCTAGATACACTTTTTCAAATGCATCTTACGCGATTCATTTAAAACACGCTTTTTCAAGATTCAAAAAAAAAATCACATCACTCGTAAATTACATTGTTTGAACATTTAACTCACAAGCATAAACGAGCTGATTGGTTCATCTATAAACCGAAATTACAAACAAAATTAAATCACGCCAATAAATGCTGCGAGGCAACGGAAAACTATATGTTTAAAATTCGTAAGTAGGAAACCCTTAAACAAAATATAACCGTTAAATCCTTTCCATTATTTGATTGTCTCGATAATAATTTAGCATACAGAATTAAACTTCTATAAGGCATGACAAAATAAATCGAGGAAAATACACGAACACTACGCACAGCATAAGCGTAAACATATGAGCTATGCCGTTAAATACGATATTAATTTAAAAATAAAAATACTGATTCAATAGGGCTTATTTTCAAACCTTCAAAACATCTATACCTTATAATACTTCTTTCGACAAATTTAAAATCACACAATTACTTACACTAAGGGAAAAATAAATTACGAATTTAAATACATAGTTGATAATGAATTTCGATTAAATAAAAATCAAAATAGAGGAAAAAACAACAAAAAGAACTTCGTTCATACAAAAGAATTATGAAAGCAAACAGAAGAAAGCTTCAAGTACCCGAACGTTCGAAAAAACAGAACGCCCGTCGTACAATCGCGACTAGGATATAATGTTATCCGTTAAAGAGTACAAATGCAAAAAAAAATTCGCACAAATAAAGAAGAAACAACGAGAATTCATTAAATACTCTCATCTTCGGAACTATCTGAGATAATATGTTCACTTTCGTAGTCCGATACGGTAAATTCATCCGTACTATCGTCCGCCAAACCGATAACCATGTCATCTCTTTCGCGATAAAAGCTGATCATGTTTAATTCGTCTTCAATCACTTCCAGAGACGGACCTACGCAGCGCAAATGCAACATTGTCGTTAATATATTAGATAGAATTCTATCAAGGACATTTTAATGAACACCAACCCAAGCGTATATTATCCAATACTAGATGTTCGAAATAACGAATCGGTCGTATTAATGGTAAATCGAAGAAACCTAATCGCAACGATTTCAATTTCGCCGCTTCCGTTCGAGCGGGATTCCAATTTTTACGCGTTGAGCTATTGTCGTTTAGCGACATCATTTGCACGTCTTCGATGAGCGGCGTATATGCTTCAAGCCAGCAAGTTTTCGAACGCGCGTTCCACACGAACAAGCAACGCGTTTCGAAAAACTGACGCGGTTCTTTGGCCGGACTATAAGGATAACATGAAAATCAATCAATATGGTTATCTGAAAAGAAGTAATTTTCTTTTTTAATTAGAAACAAAATGTCACCCTTGGTCTTGACCACCGGATTTATTAATAGGTTCCGCATTAATTCGCATAAACACAACAGCCATGATATCGCTATTCATTGGACACACCTACATGAACATGAAATTATTTTAATACAAATCGCTATCGTATTTTTAACACAGGCACCGTTTAAATAACAGATAAGCAAAATTTTTAATGAGCATGAGCAAATGCACATCGTTAAACTATTATGTAATTTCTGTTATTGATTTTATGGGAATTTGGTCAAATTTTTCATCTTACCAGCGATATACAAGCAGACAGAAATTTCAATATATGATTTTTAGGGCAATTTCAAAGTACATTTTTTCATTCTTTACAAGAAATATAATCATAAATATTGATGAGAGAGAAAAAGTGCAAATGTTTTTTCATCACAAAATGCATTTAAAAAAATCTTCCATCATCAAACGACGATGGGAGGGGGAGAGGGAGGGTATTTAAAAAATTTAATAATTTTGAATAAATACTCTTCGTTTATTTAGTAATACAGGGCAATTCTTTGTGACATCATTATTTTCGACTAATTAGCCTGTTGTAGACGAACGTTTTGCATGAATTTATAGAAAAAAATTCTGGTAGACTGTAATGTACAGTACCATTCACAACGAGTGATATATGAACGCATACGAGGAGCTGAGAATCAAAATTCACTTTTGCTCAAGAAATGGATTTGTGTTTTTACGATGAATTCTGATAGAGCATTTCAAGATCTACAATTTAACATAGTTTGCGTTCATTTTACCCATTATTATTCCTTTTAATTCGTCATCGCCTCAAGTTCGCAAAAATTTAGTAAAATCATTACTTCACTCTACAACACCGTTTTTCAAAGCCCCCATCATCCCATTATCCCCTGATGGGTTTATGAAAAAAATTGCAAGACCTTTTTTCATAGAAAATTTAACGATCAATATTTTATTAGTGCATTATTTTTCCTCTACGACGCGCAATTTGCTAGAAAAATGAGAAAAACTATTTTTGGTTGGGGGGGGGGGAATTCAATCCACGACACAGATTACAGCACAGTCGATCGATGGAAACTTATGGTATATTGTTCAGGAAGGCCATGCAAACATTTTTCCATCAAAAAACCTTCAATGCAAACGCAAGACCAGTCTGAACTACAATACATGAAAAACATTTCGAAGAAGTTCCATTCCTCTTTTAGGGCATGTCATAACTTATTGGGCAGAAATTCGTAAATATTATCAACTTGAGGTCAAATAGTATAAAAAATCTAAAAATCACATCAATAACGAATTTCTCTGTATTAAATTATCACAAAAATATTCAAATTTCAAAGAGGACTGGCTTCAATTTGCCACTAGTTAGGGTTAGGAAAACTCAATATTTTTCATTAATGATGCCAACATTTTCCAAAAGAGCAATTTCCCTGGATCACCGTAAATGATTTACAGGTCCACATTTTGTATTTTGATACCCCAAATTTCAAACTTTCGCATATTGGGGTTAAAGAAATCACGTAATTTTGAAAGAGTCTCTTCTTAATTCAATTTTAAATACGAGCAATTTTAATCACTAAAAATAATCTTCGAAAGTCACTTTGAAACTCATAAGAACTCATCTATTGGAAGCATTTGCTCATACTTCACGATCATTTGCTTCGTTATTATTCATACGATTCTTTATAAATCATTCTCGTGATAAGCTACATACATCAACAATTTCGATATCATAATCGTTACAAAACCAGAACTTATATCCCTGGCATTTACAAATAATAACCGCCGCTTTGTAGGAGAATTGTTCGATATCCAAGCTATCTTGACGTACCACGCAGCATGGCACATTCTACAAAAATATGAAGAAGGTCATACACATATGAATTGAAATAAAAAATTAAAATTTTAAGATTATTTAATACCAAATACCAAACCTACCAACTTTTCCACCTTATTATTAGCTATCATTTGCATTTGGGCGTACCGGTACCATGTACCGATAGAGGTAATGCGTAGTGGAATCCAGTAACGCCATCTTCGTCTGAAATAAGTTGTTGAAAGTTAATATAATGTTGAGATGGTCTCAACTACTTATAATAACAATAAATAATTACCATCGATATCGGTAATGGTGGATAATATTTCTTCGTCCATTTCGATATATCTTCTTTCGAATCTCACCGAAACATCGGGCACGGTGCAACGATCTCGAAGAGTTTCTTTTTTACCTTATTAAAAAAAAAAATTATATATCTGTGGGACAATTTCATTAAAATAAAATTACGATGATTCGTTAAAACTGGCGTACTCTTTTTAGGAAGTGTTTTTTTGGTATCCTTGGCGGGGATATTTTTCGAATGGCAATTATATAATTTCAACACGTTTTTGAGACTGCTTTCATGGCAGAAGAATTTCTTAATAGCAGGAGTTTCTTTCTTAGGACCCGGATAACATTTCACAGCCAACGGGGAGGCGCACTTAGGTGAATAAGATTCCGCTCCCATGGTAGGTAGATTTTCGAGAAACGATCTAGCGTAATCTGATTTCAGTTCGGAGCATTCTCCGCTGCCCGTTGTAGAATAACTAACGTCCGATCGAGGCGACAACGAGGTAGTCTCCCAATCCAGTCTGACGGAATCACAGGTAACGTTTAATTGCGACGGACCTGGAAGCACGAATTTCGTGAAAACGACGAAATCGAAAAATCATCACTACCGGCGAGTCACTCACCACCGACTAATTTTGAGCAATTCGATTTGCTGGAGGAACTATCGACGTCGTTTTCGTATATCCAGCACTTATCCCTGCCTAGAATATTCGACGATTCTATACCACATCGTACGGGCGACGCGACCGATAAATGAGAATCGGCGAATTCCGCTCCGTCACCGTTCTGCGACGTTTCGGAAGCTTGGTCGCCGTCTTCTAGATCGATATCGCTGGATTTATGAGCGGTATTAGGCGTGAAACCTTTGTACATGGTGTTCGAGCGGAATATACCTAGGGAACGGGTGGCGCCGAAATGGAAGGATAGAGGGTGTATGTTTTCTGTATCTTCATCGTCGTCCGAACAAAACTCGTACATTTTATCGGCGATGGTACGTCGACGGTACCACTTAAATTTCAAGTTACAGCTGTCGTCGGATTCGGCGAAATCGTATACCTGAGAAAGGGTCGATATTTGAGTATTGGCCAGATCATAAGTTGGCAAAAAGTGATCGGCTACGGGAATAATTTATCGTAGAAATGTTTTTGGTATATTTACTCCTTACATGGGGAAGTGCCCGTGGTGTAACACTGCGTTTTCGACCAAGCGAATCATTCAATAGCGTAATTGCCGAAATTTGAGTGTCATATCTCGAATTCAAATTTTTTTTCTAGGTGGGGGGAGAGGGATTGTGCATATACAAGTACCACCATAACGATAAATCGTTATTAATGAAGTATATCAGAAGTTTTGCATAGTTGCAGCTACTTCTTTGAAAATTGCACCAGATTTGTGTTGGTTAGAGTGATTACAAATATATGTAAATTAATTTTAATTCATTTTTTTTGCTCATAATCTTTAAAAATGTTTTTTTTTATATTAAAAACACACTACACAAATTTTCAGGTAAAAATAAAATAATTTCAAGTAAGGACACATAGAGGTTTAATAATAATGCAATTTCTTGTGATTCATTAAAAAACAAAATATTTTTAATTTTTCAAATGGACAAATCAATTACTTCCACCATATGTATTCTAAAATTGTTTTGTTTTTCTATAATAAATTAATTTTTCATTCATTACTCGAGTTTTTCATTTTAAATGTCATTTTCACATTAAATGAAATGTTGATTTTATAACCGCCACGTGGCAAGCCTAAATTTCCTTTTTCAATGACTTTTTGAGATACAATATTTTTTAAATTAAAATTAATTATATTTCAAATTATGAATTTGAAATTCAAAAAAATGAAAGTTGAACTACCTTATCGTTGGTATTTGTATTTAAATGAGCCCCCCCCCCCAAAAAAAAAAAAGAAAATAGATACAAGGTGTGAGCCCCGAATTTCGGCGATTAAAGCATGAATCGTTGATACTGGAGTATATTAAACATTTTGCGAAGTTATAGCTATTTTTTTCAAAATGTACCCAATTTACGATAATATTCTTTAGTATGCGGCATGATACCTCCTCCCCTCCCCTAAACGATACAATGAGACCATTTGTAGGGCTTAAATATTGGTAATGAATGAAAAAGATTATATATATCACTAAATCAACTGAATCGCTCACATCTGTTTGTTATTTTGCTATACAGTAAAAAATGATAAAAATGAGATATTGAAATTTGGAAAATTCATACCTTCATCCCCCCCCCCCGCTCAATCACCTAAAGCAGCTGAAATTTTGAATATGAAATACTCAAGGCATATACCTTCTAATGATATTTATTTGGTTGAAATCCGAATGTCACATCTCGAGCCCTTTCCTATAGTGCAACTATGCCCTCCTGATGAGCACTTTGTTGCCACATTTATTACTGATGATTATGGAGATGAGAGTGCGGTAGCCATAATGTTTTTTTTTTTTTTTGGTCAAAAGAAATGTAATTAAGGAAGTGCGAAATTATTATATTTTTAGGCAACAAATGATAATTAAAATTAACGATGAGCGAATCTCTGATGCGAATCATAATTCCATTTCATAATCATAGCTGGTTAATTTGAAGAGATTTGACAACGTTTTCAACACACGAACGCTAAAATTTCATTTTTTGTATATAAACATAAGGGTCTAGTTTTGTGGACGGCGCTATAGACACTTTTATCAATAATATACTATAAGTCTCCTGAAATCGAAGTGGAAAGTTGTTCTCAGGAGGAGTGTGGGGGGAAACGTCCATTTTGACAATTTTTTCCATTCATCTCCTTAATCAGAGCTTATACATGAAAAAGAGTACTACAATGAATTTATCTACATGAAATATCCCACACAAAAATATCACTTCACTTTTTTTGTAGAGATTACTTTTTTCTCAGAAAGCACGTCACTAATGAGTGACCCAAAATGGTGCTTTTGATAGCAAAGGAAAACCAACTCAAAAAAATGTTAACCACCCACCCCTTCCAGAAGTATCGCACCTCTAAACTGACAATTTAATACGCCACATCTTCGCATGAAGTGGATGAAATATTTTGAAATTCTCACAGATTATAAGTCCTATACAGAAGTGTGTATGAATAGTTGAATACCCTTTTTTGAACACCATGTAGAGACCTGAAAGTGGTCTCAAATCCGAATGAAAATAGCATAGTTGGATTCAGGGACTTAAATTGCATGTATTCAGTGTCATGTGTTTGCCTCAAAAATTTCACTATCAAAAACTTGTGTTTTGAGTATTTTGAGGTTTAGATTAACTTTTTGAGAAAACAATGATATCGTCAAAAAATTGAGAGAATCTTTTTTACGGTGGACTGAATGCCGAATAATTCATCAAAGGATTATTATTCATCAATAAGTCCCAGTTATGGACAAAAATGCGAACAATAGTAATGATAACAGGTCTCACCTCCCTCCCAAGGAGATTCTGCCCCCAACCATTTCAAAGGTCTTTTAGTAATTAATTGAGAATATTCGATATAAAAATTCTGCTCGAAAATTTTTTTAATCGATTTTATTACGATTTTCCACTCATATGCAAAAAGCTCAACTTTGAAATATTATAATTATGAGAGAAATTTGATCCAACTCAGTTGTTTACGACTCTCGGAAGGTAATCCTAAGAGCTGTCTAGTGGCGTGACAAGAAAAAGATCGGATATATGGTCGGAGTTATTACGCGGAATATAGGAGAAACCATGAAATTTTTCCATTTTCACTCAAATTAATGTATAATTCGGTAACAGCGAATCCAAAAAAATTGCACTTGAAATGAAAAAATTGTGTATTTTTATAATCTTTTCAATGGTGAGAACCCCAAGTTCTTACAATGATATGGTCAGGACTATGACGATAAAGTCAGTTTTTTTGCGTATTTTTGGGTTTAGACTACATTTCTGAGGAAGCAATGATCTCTACCAAAAAAGTGAAACAGTCTTATTTGTAACGAATTTTATGTAGATTAATTTATTAGAGGACCATTATTCATGCATAAGCCCCAGTTAAAAAGATAAGCCCGAAAAGCTGTCGAGGTGGATGTTGCAACCTGCCCTCGCCCCTTGAGAGTAACGCTCTACTACGATTTCATAGAAATTATATTATGTTGGTTAAAGAGGTGTAAGGAGTGAACATACCAAAAATAAATTCTATAACAATTGTTCATATACTTTCGCACCAAATGATTGGTTTAAAATCGAATGATGAATAAAATTCGATAAAATTTATTAAATTAATACTTTGTTTGCCAACTGCCTCAACCAAGCTTCTTTCGTCACCGAGCGAGGCACAGAACCGCATTTCGATCTTTTACCAGTCCGAGCTTCGTTGTCTGCTCTACAAGTTTCGCACTAAAATTCAAAATGATTAGAAACACTAAACGACTGGTTAGCTCTTGAATGATGAACCATTCTGACCTGATTATCACAATCGGAATTTTGTAAGCATTTAAATTTATGGTTCTTCGATCGCATCCTTTTATTATTCTTATTGGCCAACAATTGCTCGTTGGTATTATCGGTGAAATGATTTATCACAAGTACTTTATAATCGTATCCTTTCGACGATAGAATGGCACCCAATCTATATTAAAAAAATAATTACACATAAGCTGGACAATATCGTAGTTATTAAATTCGACTATCACGATTGATGTACTTGTGATGTAGTTCTTCATTAACGATTGTGTCATCGGTCGGCTTCAATCCTTCGCTCGTATCTTCTAGGTCGATAGACAAAACGTGTAAGCAGTTACCAGTATTCACAATAATTCGATTTTCGTCCTTCACAGCCACCGATAGGTTAATAGCGGGATACGGAGGGAAAACGCTGAACATGGTGTGAACGGTTAAGCCGTGCCTTAGACATCGACTACCGATACCAGATTCCCAGTTATCAGTAACTAGAGGAAATGTAAACGTTATCGCAGGAGGTACTATGAATACACGATCGAATAGAAAATAACGTTACGCTTACCATCTTGTTGCAGAGAACGTTTAACATTAGTACAGTCTTTACAATTATTCAGAGAAGGCATCGCCGTAACGGTAATGTATAATTTACGAAATTCCGAATCGTCGACGTTTTGAGGAACAGTAAAACTACAAAAAGATATACATTAGATACTGGCTATCTAGGTAATATCAAGCGCCTGATATAAGCTCACCTTTGACCATAAACTAGTATCCTATTTGGTACAGAAGGCCACTGAGCAATACCGATGGTTAGAACATCGTGTATATCTTGATTCTCGAATAAATGCACCTCAGCCACCAATACAGCTGGAGCTCCAACTTTGAACCTCCACCAATGCAATTGGTATTTAAAACACGACGAACGATAAGTGAAACGATTATTGTTTTGAGCGTGATCCATCGTGAACGTGTAAGTGAGCATAAATTGACCACATTGAGTCATTCCCATCAAGATGTGACTGGAAAGTAGAAATCACACAGTATGGAAAACTTCAATGAATAAGCATGTACACGAAGTTAAACTCACTTTCCAATATCTTCGATGACGGATTTAAGGTGGAATCTCATACGAGCTGGTATTTCACCGAAAAGCAGCTTACCTTTGTTGTGAGGAGATACTACATTAGGCTCAAATGTACCTGAAATCTACGAACGAAATATCTTCAGCTTATAGTTTATTGTATGATGGAATGAAGTTATGAAGTAATCTTTGAAATTAAGCGTTACAATAGTTTACCTCGCGATTTCTCAACTTATGTATGATGGATTGTTTTCGTTTGTTTTTCGATGCCATTGTCGATCTTCCTCACTAAATTCCACGATTCATTACCAAAATATTTCAAGAACGAAGTTTGGTTTAGAGAAACGATATAAACAATAGAACAATACTCAAATAAAATTATTTTAAAATACCATTCGAAATTTATTATTTTACAAATTACTTCAAAAACTCAAATCTCACTCAAAACTTACAGATTACTTACCGGAACAAAAACGTAGTGATTGGTTTATTATTATACAGTAGCGCTCCTTGGTGACAAGATTTGTACTTAACGACGCATTTAATGAAAAATCAGTGTTTACTGTCATCAATGATTTATTAATTTTTTAATTAAAAGTGAAATTTGCGATTAAAATAGACGAATTGAAAGAAGAACAATAGTTTTGCAGTATATATAAAATTTCATTGAAGTTCTGAAATGAGAAATCAGGCAATTTTCACAACTTTCAAGCTAAGTTATAACTTTCATTAGCATACAATTTTTTTTATTCTATTTGCAAAATTGTATGCGAACATCTGATAGGAACTTTTTTTTAATGCACTGTAAATGAACCATTCTTTCCCGCATCCATTTGAATCGTTCCTTTTCTCTCCTTGAAAAGTCTGAAAAGTGCTCGAAGTTCAAAATCACTAATGAATCGAAATTACCATACTCTACGTTATCACTGCAAAATAAAAACACGTTATTTTAAATCACATTATTTTGAACTTGAATGTTGCAATTTTGTAATAAAATTGATCGATTTAACATCTATTTTTAATTAATTGTAATAAGGTTATAACTACTATTTGAAATGCGCTAATAGAATCAATTTTCGTTCATCAGTAGATACTTCCTGTGTTTATCCATATTATGAATTATTTATAGTAAAAACAATCAAAGGTAAGTTTTGCATCATCCTAAATTACCTCGCAGTAGCTGTATTTTCATATTTTCATGATTTAAAGATGGGAAATTCCGAATCAATATTGAAACCATTTACCAAATCAGTTCACGCTGAATCGATCCAAGCCGCAGACGCTCAACATGCTCATATCAGTGATAAAGATTACCTCAGAATGGCATCTATGAAACCACCAGAAGAATGCCCCATGCATAAGACAACCACTGTGAGGAATTTTCTGTTCAATTTGAAAGCTTTTTCGTGTAATTCGTATTTCATCTAAATTTTTTTGTTATAGCCTGAAGCCAGTGGATGCCCTATAAAACATGACGAAATAGATCCTGCTAATATGGTAAGTTTTGTCTTCATGAAAACGAATATATTGATTCCACTTAGGTTTAATTCCCTTCTCGATGTTTAGATGCCCCCTCCCAATCAAATGCCAGCTCCAGATCAACCATTTCCATTATCAACCGAAAGGGAAGAATCGTCTATTCCAAAAGCAGGTACAAATGGAGAAGTTTGGGTTTATCCTTCACCTCAGGTATATTTTTTGATCTCTCGTTCTAGACTTCGTATTTTAAGCACGTTCAATTCCGAATTTCAATTTCTCTCAGATGTTCTGGAATGCCATGCTTCGAAAAGGCTGGAGATGGAAAGAAGATGATTTATCGCCTCAAGATATGGATGTTATAATTAAAATACATAATACCAATAATGAAGAAGCTTGGAAAGAAGTAATCAACAGTAAACCATTTTATTTAAATTGAATTTGAATCGATTCTTCACCTTATCAATTTGCTCTAGGTATTGAAATGGGAAGCATTACATGCTGGCGAATGTATGAACCCACAGTTGAAAAGTTTCGGTGGTAGAGCCAAAGATTACTCTCCAAGAGCTCGTATGAGAAACTGGATGGGGTGAGTGGAATAATAATATTACATATTTTCATTTCTCTCGTGCTAAAATTTAATATTTCTTACAGATACGAATTACCTTTCGATCGTCACGACTGGATCGTTGATAGATGTGGAAGAGATGTTAGATACGTGATTGATTACTATGATGGTGGCAAAGTGGACGATAAATATAGATTCGCAATTTTAGACGTAAGACCAGCTTTTGACTCACTGGAAAATATTTGGGATAGGATGAAAGTACGTTCATCTCATTGATTAATTATCAAGATGCCTAATACAACGTAGAATTCTATTCATTTGAATCTGTTTTAGGTCACATATTGGAGATGGAGGTACTCGGAATAATGGCCATCACTTAATTTTCGTGTTTTTATTTATTATACACGCTAACGCTGTATAAGTGTTCCTTGTAATGTTCATTGTGTTAGAATAGTTCGTAAATTATAACGTAAATTAAAAAATTTTCTTTATTGTTTCTTTCAACATTTTTCCTTAATAATGTGAAAACAAAGATTAATAAAATCGCGTCGAATCATTTAAAAAAATTATCTACAATTTAAAATAACGATAAAATTAACATAAAATTCTACAACTACCATGAATTTCCGCTCATCTTAAAATTAAAAAAAAAATCAATTACAATGAAAATCAACGAAAATAAAAAATTTAAAATTATAAAATAAAATTTTACTTACTCTTCAACTGGTACATACGTTACCAGTATTTCGCCGGGATTCATGCTCGATGAATCGGAGTACAGGAGGGCTTGCTCTAATTCCGGGTGTTTGGGTTTCAAGCCCACGTAATGATACTTTAAGACTTGACTGGAAAATTACCGCAAATAAATCATAAGTAGAGCAATCATTCGAATCTCCTAAATTAATTAGGGAATTCATTTACTTTTGTATTAATCTGCGAGACTTCAATTTAGGGAAAACTTTTCTGATGATTTTACCAAATAAAGCTCGGTCCACTGGTGTGCATAATTTCAATAAGCAATAATTCGTGTAAAGTTCGTACATACGTGCACGATCGATGGCTGGTTTATTTCCCGCAACTTCGTAAAAGTTGTCGCTTATCCAAATACTACAATCCTAAGCAGCAATAATTATTTTTATTTAATGTTTCAACCAAAATCGGTAATGAAGTAATAGAAGTGTAAATGAGGCCGGTTTTTGGGCCTCCCTTCTTCAAAAGGTTATTATAGCCCAAGGGTGGTTCTTTGCACAGTCTTTGATAACCCCAGAGAACGATATAAACAATAGAACAATACTCAAATAAAATTATTTTAAAATACCATTCGAAATTTATTATTTTACAAATTACTTCAAAAACTCAAATCTCACTCAAAACTTACAGATTACTTACCGGAACAAAAACGTAGTGATTGGTGAAAGTAAGTTAATGTGGGGGTGGGGACTACTCACAGTTTCAGGCCTTCACAATTTTTATACCATAACCTTCCCACGTATATCTCATTTTCTGATCAGCATATTATTCTGATTTCTTATTAAGAATTTTCAGATTTTTTATAAATAGAAATTCTTGCTCTTATTTTTCAATTTAAAATCTTTCAACTTTTTGCGCGAAGCCTGAATTTTTTTCAATAATCATACGTATGGAACTTGAAAACATTATTTTGTTGTTCTTATTCTTCTAAAAAAATATTTTAATTCTCCTAACATTCTGAAAATATTTGTCCTCAAGATTAAGCATGCAAAAAATTTATCGAGAGGCTAGGAATACTTTTTTTTTGGTATTTATTCAAGTCCTTAATCCTTTGCAATAAATTTAAAACCAAAATACTTAACACAATAATATACTTTTTTGAATTGTCAGTTTTTTTTTTTTTTTTTTCAAATAAAAGATTAGGAAGAAATGTCCTTCAAAAACACTCTAAACATATTTTAATGCATCAACTTATGACAGTGTCAAAAATATGTATACACGGTGACCACAATGCATGGCACTGATGGATATGCAATAAGCAGCACAGACAGTACTCTGTAGCAGCCTCCTTTGCTTTCCTTTAATATGGTCCTGATAAGGGAGTGTCCAAATGATAAGTTGAAAAAATATTAATAATTAAAGGGAAATCAAGAAGAAGAGTACGCTGGTACAGAATATAATTTATGATCGCATTACATGTGCATATCTACTTATTTTATCTAATTTTTAATCATTATTTTGCAAACGATGAATTTTGAAGGAATGCTATGCCCGTTGTTAAGTCCGTCAATCGAGTGATATTTAAAAAAAAAATCGGAAATAAGTAATAAAATTATTTTTATAACTCGAATTAAGAGGGGTGGGGGCACTTTTAAGTGGAATTTAATTCCAACAAAATTTTTTCCAGCATTTTAAATTCATTTTTAGGGTTTTTCAAATTACAGAACATACGATGGAGGATGAGTTTAAAATTAAACGTCTGAAATAGGAAAAAATATCTTTTGGTCCCGTGAGGTGATATGTTATTTAAAAAAATGCTTTTTGCGCAATTTTCGTCCCTCTCCTCCTCACAGGGGTTTCAGACTATGACAAGTGGAAAAAAATGATTGTCGAATTTTTTCATATCACTATACATTTTCATCAAGATGAAACTTTCATGGATTAAATGTCTTTTATATACGTTCAAAGCATCAAACGGAATGAAGAACAATGAATGGAAAGAATAAAAATGGGGGTGTTTCGAAATTTTGAAAAATAATAAAGCCCCAATCCTCTTGAAACGGATCGATTATCAAGAAAATGCCATTTATGCAAATGTAATTTAATTTTTTACGTATTTATATTATAAATATACGTTCTATCAGACACCAGTGATTCCTTATGTTTTTTCGACTTTTTCCTTTGACACCCCTCACACGCCTAAAAAAGGTTTTATGAAAAATTGGCGTTGGGAACTTATCAAGGGCATCATATACAACAACTTTTGGGCAACAAAGTTTCGAAGTAGGTGGGCCTCAAAATCGGCCTTTTTACACTACTTTAATGAACAATGATTTTGTGCGTGAATTGTTGATAACACTCTTGCACCTCACACTCCACACAACGTCCGAAAAACTTTGAATTAAAAACAATAATTCGTCCGCAATCCTCATAAATTTTTCATTTTAATACAAAATTCACTATTTCAAAATCAAAATTAAAAATTATATTATTGATATAAGGCCTAAATTCTTTAAAAACTGAATCAAAAAATAATTACGTTTTAATAATGCCTACAATGTACCGAACACAACTAATCATACGTGTAGAAACACCTAAACCAACAGAGAACATTTTTCCATGATTTTTTGTAGAAAATTTCAATTACTACGTATACCCTATTTTCATTCTATGAAACATTATTAGAGAGAAAAACTAATTCAAAGGTTTATTTGACCGCAATCAAGGACGTGACCAGAATGTAACAATGGTAGGTATTTCCGGAAATTATTTTTAGGATATACATTTTCCTGCTATAGTTACAGGCAGTGTTGTTGGGGTTAGGGGCGTGATTTATGTTAAATTGAATATTCTTAAACTTCAGTAAGTACGTAATTTAAGAAAGTAAAATTTTTTGTAATGATTCATAAAAGAATTAAAAGATTTAACAATGTTTAAATATCAGAAAAAATTAAGCTCATGGGAGGAGTTCTAACCCCCAAAATCTCCTTACCTACGCTCTGACCACAATTTGATATTAAGGTACAGTTCATTAATGAGGACCAGTGTTGCCAGGTTGGGCGATTTTTCCCAAAATGGGGCGACTTCCAACATGATTTTTGCGATCGAAAATATGGAATGGCGACTACTCGCAAATTGGGCGATTTCTTACTATGCCAGAACGTATTAGAAATTCATTCCATATCATTCTTCTAACCAGTTTCATTTTTAGACATTTTTTTGTTTTCATGATCTTTGTACGAATCAATGAATCATCAATTATTAATAACTCCGAAGAACTGAATTTCCCATCGTTTAATTCTCATTTAGGTGATCGTAGAAATCACTCAGAGTTTATTTATAGGTTTGGGCGATTTGGGCGAGTTGAGTCGACGAAACCTGCGACTTCAACCACGATAAACCTGGTAACACTGATGAGGACCCGTAGTATGTTGTTTACTGCGATCTATACATTTCCCATATAAACTACTTCCAATGAAAATTGCCTCCCAGTCTAATGGTAACTAAACCTTTATTGCGAATTAAAAATAAACTTACTTGTACGTCTTCCGGGGAGTACTTATGTTGCCCATTTTTCGGAGTACTATGCGAATAATCATCGATCCTGTGAAACAGTGGAAATAATTCAATTAATCACCCGTGTAAATAAATCTATATTATTTCAACAGTATTACCAACTTTTTAGGTCGGCCCCTTTTCTTATGTTGCACGGCCGGATACATATCGGGTAACTTATCAGGTTTGCTTATCTCGTTTCTACCTTTAATTTGCATTTTAGGTAAGGATATCTTATCCATTTCGCTACTCTGATCACATATATTTGTTTCGCAATGGCTCAGTTCTTCCTTGATATGAGGTACATTCTTATAGTCACCGACGCATAAATCTTCCAGCTCGACTTTAATATCCGATAATTTACAGTTATAATCGGTATCTTCTACTATATCGCGTTTACCTAAAATCGAATCGATTATATCGAAATTGCTATTTTCACCGCCATTTGTACATTCCATGTGATGAGCATCGTATTGTGTTTTGTAACACTCCGAACTTTCGCCCACTCCTAAACGGCCTTCCTTCGAGTGTTCGAATTTTTTCACTACTGGTTGCAATTCGGTAATTGTGTTATCCGGTATAAGGAAATGAGGTCCTTCCGATATGCTAAAATTTACTAAAAAATCGCTACTCGCTGACATAGCCATATGTAGTTCTAAATTAACCAGAGGTATATTCAGAAGCGATGGTAATTGCTCTTTATGTAACACTTTCACATCCAAGCTACCCTCCGATGATAATGTATCGTCTACGTGGTAGTTCAACAAACGTCTGGTGTCCATTTCTAATTGACTGATGCATTCGCGAAACAACCAATGAGAAAGAGTTAACACTAACTCTTCGTCTGAACACATAGTGTAGGTAAATGGGACTACCGGATCTTCGAAAAAATTGAGATTTATCGTATCGTTGATGAACCAAAATTGACTTTTTCCTTCATCCGTTTGCAAATGCTGCCAACGATCGTGACCGCAGTTTGACATTATATCGTGACACAGCCACTTGAAATTCCAATTGTTCGGGCAGTGTTCGTATTTACAAATGATTTTCTTTATCTTATCGTTAAATATGTACGATAGAGATGCCGATATGTAATTCGAATATACGTAAATTGCATTCGACCATAAATCGATTATCGAAATTATCTGTATCATATGGGGATACCTTGTTAGTTTTCTTGACACGAATAAAAAAAACATAAAATGAATTTTTAGCCATTTCAACGATATACCTAGCCACACGCTTTATTTGATTACCAGTAACTAACCTGTTCTCTCATGCTACAAAATAATTGATAACAATTTGTATGCGGTAGACAATCTAAATTAAATACTGACGATGTTGTGGTAACTTCATTTTGAATTATGGTTTTTAATTGCCAAATGGAACTATTACCTGAATAATTAAGATTTCAATTAAACTGTAATTCATACGAAAGTATAATTTTCCGCAAAAAGTCAGCTACTGATACCATAGATCGTCAATTCTCAAACTGTATCCAAATAGCTCCAAACAAAATACAAACCTTCGTCGTAAAACATGGACCAATCCGGCGAGCAAATATAATCGCTTATGAGAAGCATAGTTTTATTATACACTTCCTGAGTGAAATTCAAGAATTTATTATTTTGCGCATTGTTAATGTAATAATTTCGTAAAAACAATCGTGTTTCGAATTCGTCTAACGCTGCGTCCTCGGTTGCACTCTTCAAAACATTCAATTTTGCTGCTCTATACTTGGCCAAAATCAACTATTATGTAAAATTGTGAAAAATTTATTACCTGAATTAAAATATACAAAAGTTCACCAATGATAAGATTTTCTTACCCAACAACTAAGTTTTACCAGCGCGTTACAACATGAATTAGGATTTAAAAATACAACGTTGTCCATAATAAATTACTATGAATGAGAATTTTTTAAATACGCTTAATTTTAGTATAAAATCGATACGATAACTTTGTAATTTTTTTCATTTCTAATTTCGTGATGATGGTAAAATCGCTAAATATGAGATCATAACATATTTTTCTCCTCAAGTACAAAAAAACAACGTTGAGTAACCATTTATATGTAGGTATATAATACATACTACATAATTATTTAATAAAGGATGGTGCAATTAATATTTAATCGCCGCATTTACGTCGAAAATGCCACGTCAGCAAAAATTTAACTCTTCTCAGGACCCGAAGATGGGTATTACTCATTTAGTAATAATGAGGAAATCGTAATACAAAATGGTACACCGAACTGTGGTTTTCTTTGTTTTTTATATTTATTTATAGAATCTTTAAACTCATTTTTATTGCCAAGTTTTACTGTAATATAGAACGGCTGACCAAACAAGGCACTATTTTTACCTCCATCATCACTGAATCTATCGTTATTAATGAACACAGCATCTTTAAAATTTTCTTCACTATAATGAGATTGATCATCATTATCAAGGAATAGAGTGTTTTTGGAATAACCTTCATCCTGATTAGAACGATCATTATTATTGAAAAGCATGTTTTTTGGAACTTCTTCATCGTGATTGGATTGAACCTCATGATTAAATGCATCATTTTCTGGGCCACATTCCCCATAATCGTAATGATTATAATCATCGATAAGGCTTTCAGTATTAGTTTCGTCATTCCATTCATCTTTATTCTCAATGGACATAGCGTTTTCAAGATCATATTCATTGTGATCAGAACAGTCATTATTACTGAAAATGGAATTTTCTAAATCTTTATTATCATTAGGTTGATCGTCATCATTGAGGGATACGATATTTTTTTGATTGCATATGTTTTCATTATTGTGATTTGAATGGTCACAATTATCATCGAGGCTTCTTGTATCATTGTTTTCTTGATTGGATTGTGCATCATTATTGAGAGATTCCATGTTTTCTAGAACTATTTCATTGTGATTAGAACGATCATCTTTATTATTATCTAACTGAATATCATTACAGAGGGATACTATATTTTCCAAGTTATCTTCATCTTGACTAGAAGAGTTATCATTATCAAAGGTAGTATTTTTTATATTTTTTCCATTATGATTACATTTTTGGTCATTAATGAGGATTATAGCTTTTTCCAAGTAATTTTTATTTCGTTTGAAATGATCAGAAGTGTTGACAACGTATTTGGTATTACTTTCATCGAGCCTATCTGAAATACGAATACAACTTAAATTACCCAAAGCTATTTCGAATTCAGAAATATTTTGAATATCGCCTTTCTTTAGTATTGGTTTCATAGACGAATACAACTCTGGTAGATATTCGAAACGACTTTCAGTATGATGCAAGATCCAATTTCTACACAATGGTATGAGATCCGAAACCATTATTTTTGAACTTTTCGACGATACAATTTTCTTGAAACAACCCACTGTCAAACATGAAACGTTCTGCTTTATGTTTTCGAGATTTCTCAAAATCTTTTTTTTCGCGAAGTCCCATATTTCATCCGATTCTTCGGCACAAATGTTTAATACATTAAAAACATCTGGAATTGTCTCAAATTTCGTTGATAAAAATTTCAATATTTCTTTTTTACAAGAATTCATTTTCAGATATCTTGCGCCCCGTATAATGCCATTTAGGTTGCTCCACGTCAGGGCTAATTCCTCACCATACATGTAATTTAAAATTATTTCGAAGTCATTTTCTTCCATTTCTAGGGTAATGGAATTTGCTAAACTAAGTGTAAGGTCATTGAAGAATTTTGACGATATGGAAAGTACCCAGTGATTGAGATGGTATTTCTTTTCGTTAATTCCAACAGTAATATCGCTTTCTGTTACGTCCGCCATTAAATGTTTCATACGTTGGCGCCAAAATTGATAACGTAGTTCATACACGTTCAGTTCCGTATTTTTGCAAGAAATTTCATTCTGAAATATTCAAAATATGGAGTTATAAAAATTTTTAAATAAGTTTTTATTTTTTACCTTTTCGTATGAATTACCTACAGCCTACAGCCTACAGCGTTACTCAAAAGTTATTTTTTAAATTCGTCGAAACACCCTCTGGTATGAGTGAGTAGAAAAACTGATATGCGCTGTCAACAGCGCCGAAAGCCCTCTTTTTTAGAAGGTAGGGGTAATTAATTGAAAACGTTGTAACATTTCACAGCTGAACAATAGAATTTCAATTTTTACAACTGCATTGTATTTTAAGAAAATATTTAAAGGAGAAATGATTAATTAGATTTTAGTTCTTTTCAGTTTAAATTGAATTATGTTTTTTGGAAGAAGGTGTTCCACTCACGAGTACAGAATAATTATAGCATCTGGTCCGCTTTCTGATTGGTTGTACATCACGCATGCAACAACTAATCAACAAGTCGGAAAGAGGTAAATTACCCAACTAAGTCGTAAATTAATAAAATACATGAATCAGCTGATGATTCAAATCAAACGAATTTTAGTCATTCACTGAAAACTGAACGATATTATTTATGAAAGTAGAAATGAAATTTATAGGTATTGATTTCATCACATTATAGCCATATCATTGGTCTTCACGAATGTGACGTATGACCAATCAGAAGCGCACCAGGTACTATAATAATTACTCTATAACCTGCACTCTCTTAGGTTGATTAACGCAAATGAACATGCTCATGGCAATCGAGATTGACATTCTTTAAATATTACTGCTTATGAAAAAACGATTGATTTGGTTGCTCAAAAATCAAACCTTTAACCAAAAATTTAATTCTTCAAATAATTAATTTTAATTTTTTTAAATATAAGCTTACCTATTTTTGAAGTTTTTTCAAACTAATTGTTAATTTCTACGTACTTGTTTTTGAATTGATATATACCTTATTCAGTATTTCCCAAATAATATCGTTTTCAATTTTTAATGATATTTTTGAAATATTTATGATTTTTTTTTACCTTTATGTATTACAAATTAAAAAACTTTTATTGATGCTAATTTAATGACGGAAAATCGCAATGTTACAAAAAAAAAGTTCCATAAAAATTATAACCCACCACCCCCTCACACTTGACACACTTTTCCATGACTGGCGCCAATATGCAGCTTCCCCCGGTGAATTAAAAGGGGTCGCGGGGGTTGAAGTGATGGATTCGACACTTCCTATCATAGTCTATTTTTACAGGAGCTAAAAATTATCCATGTTATCCCACCTTATGCCTTTGTAAGCTATTTACCTACCAAATTATCATAATCGATTCCTATATTCTTCAATCTCATGGAACTCGTAAATGTGGTCTTACAAGAATCCAACAAATCATAAATCAAATAATCCACATCTTCGCGATTGAATCGTTCAAAAGGACGATAGCGTAGATAATCGGGGAAATCATTGATTGTTCCAGTAATACAATCAACCACATCTGGAATAAAACGAACTCGATTCTGAAAATCAGACTTGATCCAATAGCTGCTAATTTCTATTTTATTGTTCACTCCATCTTCAGGTATAAGACTACTGGAGATTATGGCTTTCAAAACATCAAATGAAATGTTTTTAAGAAACGAAGGAAATGATTCAAATTTATATAATTTCTCAATTACATATGATTCAATATTCAGCATCCATTTTTCATTAGCCTTTTCAGAGGAACAAAGGAATATTAAAACATCAACGATACAACGGATGTTGGTGGAACAAGATGAAAGAATGTAATCACAACACTCTTCAATAAGACTTCTCATTCCGAATCGTTCTGCTAGGGGTAATATTTTCATAACTTCCGTTACATTTGCTTTTAATCCCCTACCGTAATAAAGATGATCAACGATTATTCTGAAATCATTTTTCTTGACCCCCTGTAATTTTATTTCATCAAGAATTGGATTGGAAAGTAAGTCATGAAAGTATTCAGACCAGAAGCATAAACAAAACGAATGCAAGTTGAATGTTTGGTTTTCAACTATTACACGGACATCTCCATTATTTTGACGACGTTGATTTCTCCACCAATCAATCCAATCGAGATATATAGTGCCTTCGGTTGAACATACGATAGAAGTGTTCCCATTATTGAGCGTATTATTCAGTAGTGACGAGTTACGGCTTCGTCTCATGCTGTGTAATTGAAAAAAGCGCACGCATGAGCCACATAAAGTAGAAACGCGAATTAATAATGCGAATAATTGAATCACTTACCTGATTAGAACCGTTAACGATAATAGATTAAGCAAATACTTCACAATTATTCTTTATTACCTATGTACGATTTGGCACGGATATTTCCATAAAAAAGTAACAAAAATCCACATAATACCTACGTAATAATTTAAAGCAAGTGCTTCAATTATTTGTTTACTTATTAGTGGAAGATGACAGATGAGCGTCTGAGATAATACCATGCGTAATATCGGTACTGGTTATAGCATACCTAGTCATAGATAAGCATAGCGCATAAATAATAATAAGAAATGATCTGATAAGGCAATATGTAAGACCGTTCATCGTTAATTCTTTGCATGCCAATTTCAATGTTTGATTGTATAACATTATTACATGAAACCATAATAATGATTAAGTAGAACCAATACACCAATTACTATATATGCATAGGTGTTATGACCTTCCACGATAATACGTTGTACGTACCTTCAAGTGACTACATAATAGTGACAGGTCCTTTAATTTGAAAAACTATCAAAACCCATTCAAAACATTGAAAGATAATTGAATATCTTTTGGTTTAGTTATAAGCACTTAAATTAACATCAGTACGTTTTTCCTTACTTTCAAATAATTTAAAAACACATTTTTGTGTGATAAAAGTTGTTTAAAGATTAACCATTTACCTGATCAATAAGCTGTTACCTAATAACAACTTGATTATAAATTTAAAAAATATACTCTTGGATTTTAATTGATAGATGCTTTGAATTGATACATAATTTAGATTTACCTATACTAATAAATGTTGCACAAATATCACAAAAGATAATTTAAAGGAGAAGAAAACCAGTAAATTGAGTCTTGAACGAGGATTATTTTGTTTCTATTTTCAACTTGACACCATCCGCCATATTTAGGTCTCATATTATAAATTACCTATAATATTAGTGGTAAACAAAGACACGAAATGCGTTGCAAAAGTAATGTTCTAATCTTGCCATACTGGGCGTATATGGAATATTATGGATGAATTGAATGAATAATTCTAGAGTTTAATTTATGACCAAGCCAAAGACATTTTAAGTGTTTTGTGTTTGTCTTTCTTAAAATCAGTTTTAAACGTTCAAAGGATTGAAAACCTGATTTTCGTGCTATATGTGAGGGCAATAAGTGTTGATGAGGTCACAAATCAATGAGTGCTCACAGGTTCGCTTTTCAGTTTCTAGAGTTTTCGTGTTTGGGCAACTTTTCTCAAAAAGCAGTAGCAAAGATGCATACCTATACTCATTGGCGGTTACGTAGAATGAAAGAAATGCAACCATAGAACATTAATAACAACGAAAAAAAGTTTTTAAAGATGATTTGAAAAGTGCACAATACTCAAGGATATAAGTCTTTTTTCTCAAAAACAATTTAAACGTACCTATTTCTTAGAACGAAAACCTGAATCCGAACTCTAACCATTAATAGAAAATTTCGATTTTCATTTCAGTTTTCAACAAATTTTAATCACGAATTCTGAATTTTTTTTTCATTAGTTTGGGTTCATGTTTTCGCTCCAATTTTACTACATAGTAACGGTTGAATTACAATTCGTTTAATGTTTGTATAGTTTTATTTCGAGTTGCTTTTCAATTTTTAATTTCATCTGAGTTTTAACAGTCTTGTAATCAGTTGAAAGCACAGTATCTAATGAATAAATGGTGAGAAAATATTTACTTTCATAAAAAACAGAATTCTGCTCAACTAGTAATTTCGGGAAATTTACAATCCAAATCCCTAGAGATAGAAATTTTCTAGCTTCAGTTCTTGAAACGTAAATTACAAAGAAAGCTAAAAAAAATTTTTTTATTCCGAACCTAAAATAGGTATTCCTAATTATAGATGGGTATAGAGTGAGGTAACTATCTAATATCTAGATTTACCTATCCATAGTGACAACGTTTCACTGAAACGCATACCAAAACGATCTTATTTATGCCAAAACGTATTTTGAGACTTCTTTCGGAGAGATTTTTAACATGCTTTTAGGCAAAACTTTATCACCAAGGATCTTTTTAATAAGAAGCATTATTTTCGACTTTTTTTTGCGTAGTTTTCCAAAATGTAAAAACTTCTAATTTCGAAATTTTTCAACATACCTAGTGCTTGTGAAATAATTCAAAATAATGGAAGTAAATCAACAACATACAATACATTTCCCCCATCAATTTGACGGGTATTATTTCCGCGGGTGCTTATAAGCCCGCAATAATGAAATTCCGTACCTTGTAAATATCAGATGTGTAGGCCTTTAGAGCATAAATATTCATAGATATTTCGGTCGACTGAGATCGCTAATTAAATAAATTGCAAGCGCCTTGTATTAGTTGTACGCAGCTATACGCCCTTTGAAATACGCCTACGTCTTAATTTTCTCCAATACCTCGTCAAATTTAAATAACGTGCGCTGATGGAATTCCAACAATTTAATAATCGCTACAACGTGATACGAAAACATTTATTATAAATTTATCTTACAACAAAATTATGAACAACGTAACCCCGCGAAACAGAAAATATCCGTAATCGATACGCGTTTATAAATATTTAAAAATTCCTCGATATCTTTAAAAATAAAAGCTCACAACAAAGGTGTGTCAGTTTAACCGAAACACACTGATTACAAATATATTGACATCAATTACACTACGATATGAAATAACAATTTTTTTTTTACTTAAACATCACATGGAAATACATCTTTCAGTAAAGATTTTTCTAAATATACGTGAACAGCGTACATAGAAGTGAAAGCTAAAAATCAATTATTTGTCTTTTGTCTCCGTTCTAAATCAAATATCCAGTAACATGTTTCTCGTCAAAAAAAAAAAAAACTATACATATTCAACACGAACAAAATTTTTGTATTGAAATATACTAAAGTAGAAAATATAATCTATCACATTTATTGTATGGATTATATAAGCTTAACACGATCAATCGGTCGGCTCCTTCCAATGTTTTTTCGCCCATTCAGGAAGTTGGGTTTCATAAGCCCAACCAGGACCCTGCAGAAAAATCATTCGTTTTACCAATGGATTCGTGTAAACGCATATTTAAACACTGGTGAGGATACTTACTCGATACTTCCATGCATGTAAATACATGACCAAATCCTTCGGTTTCGGATCACGATATTTCACCTTACATTCGTAACAATTCTCGTCGTACGTCAGTTTCTCCGGATTGAATGCCAAGTCGGGTGTTTCCTGGCCAGTTTGTGTAGCCACGGTAACTTTAGAAGATTCACGTTGGTCGCTGTTCGACGATGTTGTGGAGTTGGTCAACGATGAGGATGGTTCCAGCGTCGGCGGAGGTGTCGCAGGTACGGAGTCTTCGTCTAAATCACAAGGTGATGTTTCTCTGCTGCATTCTGAAGCAAATAAAAGAAACGAAAAAGAGCGTCAAATTTTGTAATCGTTGCAACAAAAAATGTGCAGAATGGTATTACCTTTGGGGCAAGGGGATCCGCCATCATAATCGACATCGTCATTTTTCAATATGGGTTTGAACATAGATAAATCAATATCACCATCCATGCCCAGCCATTTTTCCGCGTTGTGTATATTTATCAAGTCGTTAATCAACTCTTCGTCGGTTTTACCAAAATTACCACCTTTACCTTTTTCTGGTCCAAAGACTACGTGATTATATAGCGGATCGTTGATCACAGGATAACCTGAAAAATTCATGGTACGTATTTTAGGGTGGTCCTTATTTTCAAAGCGATAGTTTGGGGATGCAGGACCCCGTGATTGTGTTCCTTTTCGTTGAAAATAGGATTCTCAAATTTGAGATAAAAAAAAATATTAACACGTGCCGCAACGCAGTTGAAGTTATGCTCAAATTCATTTCTTCTAAGGCGATTTTTGAAATAAATATTAGGATGGTTGTTCTTTCCAAAATGAAGTTCAAGGGTGCAAGACCCCCAGATTTTGTTCTTTTTTACAAAAAAGTACGACTTCCTAAATCTGAGTTTGAAAAAAAAAATAACCCATACCGATTTTGAAATTTACTTCCTATGAAGTAATTATATAATTTGAATCTTTTTTATTAATCTTTCAATTGAACATTATATATTATTAGTGACTCGATTTTATGAAAAACATCATTTCTCAACTCCGTTCAGTCCATGATAGGCTCAGTACAGAGAATAATATGTATGATGACAATGTATATCAATCTTATTATTTTAATAAAATACAAATTTTTTTCACAACTAATTGTCAAATGGAATTTTTTAATTTTGTATGGTGAAACAATAAAGACCTAACTGAGCTGCTTTGAAAAATACTAGTAGAGATGCACACGCGACGATGCGATGCACTCTACCCCCTGAGCGCCAAGTACCCTTGATTTATAAGTATTGGAATATAATATGCGAATAGATAATAGAAATTAAATTAAACGTAGATATTTAAAGTAATCTTTATGAAACACTGAACCAAACTGCTTTCAATTCTCATTTTTAGTGAATTTTGTATAAAATTCTTCCATTAGTTTTACGCCTTGTTCAGCCGAAGCATTCACCACGTTGATCGAGTCCACAATGCTTTTCGCTTTCTTGTATGTTTCATTTTTGGCCCATTCAGTAACATCGATTTCTTAAAAGCATCATCAATTTTGAATCGTTTGAATAAATTTAAAATATAACTTAGGGGTTAGTAAGTTACTTGATATTTGTTTCGCTAGGAAACTATTAATGTTTCTCCAATTTAATATCATTTTCTTAGAACTAAATGCAGCACTTCGTCACTTTCATTCATTCCCCTCTGGGAATTAATCAAGTTTTACATCCATGCATTGTCTTTCATCAATTCGAACTTTCTTGTCACTAATAGAAAAGAGTACTGGTTCATAAGTCAAGTATTATAGATGTGCAACTATCTTTTCACCACAAGCTTTGGAAATGGCTTGGTCCTTCACTGCGTATTTGTGTAAACTTTTAAGCAAAGCAATATTGTTACAAGGAGCTTGAGCCTCGTTGCGGTTTTCTTTGAGCGATTAGAAATTCTCTGTACTCTTCAATAGTTATCAAGTCGAAAGCATTTGCATGCGCAATGCAGAACAAATTGTTCTATTTACTTTTTTGTTAAGCGCTTTTTTAAATTTTCTCCATGATTCGTATAATTTCTTCAGACGCGTTTTCTTCCAAAATATGAGACATTCATTGGCAACTAAATTAGCAGCTTCGGATATATTCAAATTAACAATTCGCATATTGTAAAATAAAACGCTTAAGCAGTCATTGTTCTAAGGTAGTTGGTTTCCAAGAATTTGATTATTCATTAGACCAATTAAATAAACTTTTGCACGTGGTATTTTGTAGAAACAATCCACCAATTATAAAAAGAAAAATATAACTTATATGTGTTTTACTACTGATATTCAATCATATTTCATAATAAACTGTTCCCGCACTATCGACTGCCTTTTTAATATGGTTGAATTTTGTAAAATCGAAATATTCCTTATGGGGAAATGTAATATATCTTCAATCGCATTGCAGCACGAGTTAATTTTTCTTTTCAACCTCAAATTTTTTTGTATCATTTTATTATAAAAATGATCACAATAAAGGGGTCCTGCATAAAAAATGACAAAAAAATTTACAGTAGTAAATAACGACCACCCTAACGTATTTATACCGGGTGACTACTTGATTCGAGCACTCCAGGCGCAAAAATCTTTCCCTCATAGAAATAAATTATGTATTCAAATGTTGTTAGCAAGAATAAATAGCATAAATAATATTTATTTAATGCTTAAAAGCGTTTATCAATAAAATGCAAAATTTTAATTTATACTTTCGTTGTCAAAAATACATACATATTTTGAATTTATTTACCTTTTAGCTAATTTTTTTGCTTGGGTGCTCGAATTAAGTAGTTACCTGGTATAATATAGTACTCAACTTAGATCATAAACTTTTATCAGCAGAGCGTTCTACCACCACTACCACCATCATCCTTGAAGCCACAGTATAGGTTTATACCTCGGGAATCAGAAGACCTCTTCAAATCAATTTCGTAATTACGTCCACAACACGAGATGAACACCCTCTATACAATATCGTGAGCTGGGAGAATAACGTTATTTTTGGGTATATCTTTTTTTTAAATTCTTTTTAGGGTTTTTGTAGAACATCTTATTGCAATCACTTTTTCTTCAGTCAATCAGCGAATAGAGTGTATTGGCGCTAGGTACTAGATTATTAGACAAAACGTTGATTTCAAAACGTTCATGATGAATGAAATCTCATCTTCCAATTTAATAAATGATTGCTTTTTTGAGAATGTATTTAAAATTACTAATATTAAAATTGAATGTTCCTAAAACATTGAGTTTTGATATAATCTTTGAACACTGATTTTCCTCTCATACCAACTACCGAGTGACTATATTTGATTCGAGCACTAGCGCCTAATTTACATTGAAAAAATATTGATTTGAGACCATTCGTTATTTTTTATAATGCAATCTTACGACCTTCTTTCTATAATAACATCTTCCTAAGTAAAGTGCTCAATTATTAAATTATTACATGATGATGATGATATTTTATAAATGATAATCAGCAACAGCAAAGAATACATGCACAACTTGCAGAAAACGTTATGGTCTAAAACATAATTTAAATCGCCACCAGCGTTTGGTACCTAGTTAGTACACAACGAAGTATACCCCGAGAAAAAAGTTTAGATAGAATTTGATCAATTCATTATTAAATTTGATCGAATTTGATTAAAAATCAGATAAAATTTTACATACTCATACAAAACTTTACCAGATTTGATCGAACTTGCTCCCGTAATTAGCTGTGCATTGATATGATCAAATTCGATCAACTCATTTTATTAAATAACATGTAGTTTTATTCAAGTAGATCAAATGCATATTGCTCGATAGAACTGTTACCTATATATATTATATAAGTGTACATAATTTGATAAAAAAAGATGAATTCGATAAAACTTTTTGATCAAATCTTACCTAACTTCATCGAGCTTCAGCGTTTATTTCATAAAGGATTTTAGATTTAGATTTCAGAAGTTATACAATAGATAAGCGAATGCAGAGGAATATCTCACTCTGATATTGTAACAATGGATTCTGACACCACGGTAAAGTAGTATAGTGTACCATTTCTTCTAATAGTTCTTAATTGAAAATATTTTAATATTTCATGTTTTTCATTGCAGACATTATCCGCATACGCGCTCAAGCGGATCTTATTAAAGAGGACTATAAGAATTCGAATTTTCCTAAATGGATCAATAATATGGTAGGTTTTATTATGTTATATCGTAACTTATGTTTGTACATATTATAACCATTCGTTTTCTTTCCACATTTTTTCTCTATCTTCTCCAGAGAAAGAAAAATAATAAAGGAAGAAAGGATTTTGTATAAAGTTAGTATTTTAATAGACTGTTCTGCTAAAGATAAATTCGATCAAACTTTTTGATCATATCATACTCAACTTCAACGTGCTTCAGTGTTTATTTCATAAAGGATTTTGGATTTCAGAATGTTATACACTAGATAAGCGATTGCAGAGGAATATCTCACTCTAATATTGTAACAATGGATTCTGATACCATGGTAAAGTAGTATAGTGTACCATTTCTTCATAATAGTTCTTAATTGAAAAAATTTTAATATTTCATGTTTTTTATTGCAGACATTATCCGCATACGCTCAAGCGGATCTTATTAAAGAGGACTATAAGAGTTTGAATTTTCCTAAATGGATCAATAATATGGTAGGTTTTATTATGTTATATTTTAAGTTATGTTTGTACGTATTATAACCATTCGTTTTCTTTCCACATTTTTTCTCTCTCTTCTCCAGAGAAAGAAAAATAATAAAGGAAGAAAGGATTTTATATAAAGTTAGTATTTTAATAGACTGTTCTGCTCATTCAATGTGTGAACGATTTAAGCAGAGAGTTTGAGAAAACAGTGATTCCCACTCACTTTGCCAGACCACTGGGTTATAATATTAGTCAAGGTAGCTGAAAAGCAAATCATTCTCTTCGATTCTTTGCACAAATCAAGAACAGAGGTTTTGGAATCGATTTTGGAAGTGTTCAGGAAATTCAAGCTGCAGGATCCAAATTGGGTTATTCTAACTAACACAGTGAGAAAATGCTCTCATCTTTGTCACATATTATCATGATAAATTATGTACACATGTTGTTAGTCATTCATTATTATTTATAGGATGTAATTCCATTATAGAAGAATACTTATGATTGTAGGGCATATAGTATGAAAATTATGGTTTGCTGCTGTTCATGTATTTATGATCATCATTTTTTTCAGAGGTAGAATTATGTAATGGTGCTTACTGTTTACTGCAAGAAAAGGATTTAGGATTATACGCAGAATGGAGTTACAAAAACGTGTTGGATAGAAATGCAGTCAATGCAATCATCACCTTCGCTCAAGATTATTGTTTAAGCATGAATTAGCCATTCAAACCTGCTGCAAGTTTGAAATACTAGATTAGTCAACGACTGGGAGAAAGCAAAAGAGAAGGGAGTAAAAAAAACTGAAATATAACGAGTTAACGATAATGTAGATGTTCTTTCATATTACCTATATGTATATATAAACTAGCTAACCCGGCAGACTTCTTCCTGCTTCCACGATTTTTCGGAAGTGACTTCTCGCATATATGCTTTTTGTTTTGGTGGTACAAGATTGGTAATTAAATCATGAGTATGTAGATTATATTATAGGCATCTTTATTTGAGTGTTTTAGAATGCTTAAATTAGTATTGTTTGGTTTACCAAGGAGCCGAATTTCTTTGGGTTTTGTTAGATATTTTAAGGAATGTATAATATGGGTGCGTTTTTGTTAGTTTTAATAGAGTAAATGTAAATAATTAGTCTCATGTGTGACATGAGGAATTGAGGGTCCACAATAAAAAATAAAAAATTACTTTTTTACTCACGGTGCACAATAGGGTGAGTCGATTTTCACTTTTTTTGGAAAATTAAGTATGCACCTAGTTCAGTAGTCGCAAAATGATCCCAAAAAAATGTGAAAAAATTTCAGCCCTCTAGGTTAATATTTACCCCTCCCATAATTGAGTCAAAATTTGCAAATAAGCAAAATTTTTTCAAAAAATTTGAAAAAATTATGTTGGAGCTATTTAAATTTTTTGAGGGGTTTAAGCATCATGTCTTGCCTTTCCAACTTCGAAAAATGAATAAAATGCCAATTTTTCCTCTATCCAGGGGTTCCAAAAATACCTATGCTATGTGCTAAAATACCTTATTTTACCTGTTTTTCCATTTTATTTAATATCATTTATTTGCTAATAATTAATTAAATATTGTGTAGGATGTAAGTGGTTGAGTACAATCATAAGGTATTCTTTAGTCTTTATGCTCAAAAAATATAAATGTAGTGGTGCTTTTCATTATTAGGGGTCCCAAAAATAGTCATTATATGCGTATAATTACAATTTACTATTTCAAGCTACTAAGAATTAATTATTCGTACTTAACAATATTCAATGATTGAATTATTAAAAAATTTTACAACTCTTTGCTTTATACCAGAACTCATCAAGCGTAGGTGGCTGTGTATCGAGTGCCTCCCGCCATTTGGGTAGTAGGCAAGAATTTGTTGAATAATTCAAATTTTTAAATTGTTTTAAATACAATTTCTTTTCTAATGATCTCTCTTAAAAAGATACCAAATGATTGATATTATTTTCATGCTAAATTATATTTTTATGATGGTAGTGTTTACCGTGGGACTCCATACTCAACAATTAATAGAAGCATCTATTCTACACTACCGTGTTATTAATTAACCGACCAGTAAACACCGGTAACAGTAAACATACATAAATTAATTTAGGTTCATCTCATATAATTTCTTCGAATTTAAAACCAATTACTTTTTACTGAAATGTTGTTAACAATCCTTACCCAAATACTGTAGATGTACTCTAATCTGATGCATTCTTCCAGTATGCGGTTGACACAGAACGACGCTTGAATTATTCGAATCGTCATGAAATAGCAACTGGAAGGTGGTCTGACAGCTTTTACCGGTTTTGGAAACCTTACAAACTCCAATCTTGTAACTAACAACCTCGATTGGTTCTTCGCAAACAATTTTTTCACTGCAAAAAAAAAAGATAAAATTTATCATAGAAAAGAAAAGGCCTTACTTAACATAATTTTTCCAACTGTTCGTGACTATAAGAAATAGCATAATCAACAAATAAATGGAGAAAATAATAATAGAAGAAACTTGTAACAAACATGTCGAGTTTTTAATAGCCGTGCACATTTAAATTTGCAGATATTTTCATTTATTCTTACATTCAATTTTTACTGCTCTGAAAACGCATCTGGGAAGCTGAAAGTGGGAAACGTCCACAATAACTTATTTCAATAATAATACTTACAAGTCCCACTCATTAAATATGAGCTATTTGAAATTTTTCAACAAATAATGCCAAGCAGTATAAGTCATTGAAAAATTTAGGACTGCTTCAGTCCGGCCCCCTGCCCACCATTATGGGATCATTTGGAGGAATTTGTAATCATGACATATAATTTAAATGTCATTAATCATAGTTTGGTATCAGCATAAAATAAAATCACCCAAATAAAGCGAGTTTTTCATTATTATCTAATTTTCGTGATTAAGGAAGGGATTGTTAGGAGTGGTAAAAATGGAAGTGGATAAAAAATAAGTTCATAATCGTACTCAGTGGACCCAAATACCCACATGAGTTCATTAAAACCACCTTTGAATAGGCTACTGAAATGCAAAAATCGTTCATCTCTAGATAATTGCTTTGCTTTCTACAAGAGATGAAAGTTGGACATGTTTTGCAAAAACTCAAAAATATCAAAAATTAAAAGTCTCTCCTTATCCCTGAGAAATCTGGGGAGAACTTATGGTGCTTTTTTTACCTATGGCGCAAAACTAACTTGGAAAAAAAAATAGCGAAATCGAAGACTATGAAGTAAAATGCTAGGTTGAATTGACATGGAATGACTCTACTGACGTGAGTCAGTTGGTGATTTACTTTCTAACAAAATTCATCGCAATCTGAGTTTCCGAGTACAAATGCTACTTTTGTAAACAAATCCTATTTTTTTTTTCAAATTCGTGTATTTTGTGCCTTACATAATCAAATATAGCAAATCATTTCGCAAAAAAGACTGATTTGATGGTAAAAGGTACAAATCCACATTGCTAGAAAAGATCTCTCTATTGGTAGGTAAATTTCTTATTGTACAATTTAAGACTACTATACTTCATTTACAGTAGTATTTACTATCATATTGAAGCCTTTATCATATAAAACATAATCTGACCGTTTTTCAAAAAAGTCCACTAAAAAGACCTCTCTCTTCTTACCGATATAGAGGAAGCTTCTACACAAAACCCACACAAAGACTTGCATATATTACTGCAGCATTGGCCAATAAATCATGAAAGGTTTGAAACGTGAAGTTATAAGATCGCTGTCTCTTCCAGCCACTCTTTCGAAAAAACAAGGCTACAATAATTTAGTTTTTCATTAAAAATTCATCTAAAAAATTGGACATATGCCAATCAACTACAAATGGTCTGGATCGTAAAGATATGCGGTCTCCTTCACCCAATCTCGCTTCATTTCAGATTCGAATTCAGCGACTCAAAACACATATAGTTCAACACGAATGAATGACTTATTTCTTTAAGCTAATATTTTCAAAAATTTTGCTTTTTTTGGGCTTTTGGGGCTTTTCAAGAAGTTGCATCACAAAAAGAATTTCAGATTCGAATTCAGCGACCTCAAAAACATATAGTTTAGCACGAATGAATGACTTATTTCTTTAAAGCCCAATATTTCAAAAATTTTGCTTTTTTGGGGCTTTTGGGGCTTTTCAAGGAGTTGCATCACAAAAAGAATTTCAGATTCGAATTCAGCGACCACAAAAACATATAATTCAATATGCATAAATAATTTATTCCCCTGAAGCCCAATTTTCCAAAAATTTGGACTTTTGGGGCTTTTTAAGGGGCGAAAGGAAAAAACTAATATCATATTCGAGTTTAGCGACTCAAAAAACATGAGGTACGCTTATTTAAAAGTGAAAAAGTTACATTTTCGAATTTTGTCCACCTAGATTTGCAATCGGCCCCACTGTGTGGCGCAAAACTAACTTGAAAAAAAAGAGCGAAATCGAAGACTATGAAGTAAAATGCTTGGTTGAATTGACATGGAATGACTCCACTGACGTGAGTCAACTGGTGATTTACTTTCTAACAAAATTCATCGCAATCTGAGTTTCCGAGTACAAATGCTACTTTTGTAAACAAATCCTATTTTTTTTTCAAATTCATGTATTTTGTGCCTTACATAATCAAATATTGCAAATCGTTTCGCAAAAAAGACTGATTTGATGGTAAAAGGTACAAATCCATATTGCTAGAAAAGATCTCTCTATTGGTAGGTAAATTTCTTATTGTACAATTTAAGACTACTATACTTCATTTACAATAGTATTTACTATCATATTGAAGCCTTTATCATATAAAACATATCTGACCGTTTTTCAAAAAAAGTCCACTAAAAAGACCTCTCTCTTCTTATCGATATAGAGGAAGCTTCTACATGGTTATTGGGGATAAGTTGTATACCAATTCAACTTCCATACATGATGTTGGAGGGGGAAGGCGGGTTATCAACCTAAAATAGTGGTGGGGTACAGGAGGGGCCGAAAATTTTTTATTGCTGTGTCATACGATAAAATGAGCCCAAGTGACAAACCTATTTTGATTTTAGCTTCCTCAGTGATTTTGGAGGGGAGTTAGAGCAAAAAACAGCTTTTGGAGAGGAAATTGCTGCAGGAAATTTCATGAATCTTCCATATCTCATCACAAATCGCCTAGAATGGTCAAACTTTGTGTGTAGGATTAGTTTGTGACCAGAATATACCTCTTAAATTTGAGTCAAAATGGATCCAAAATGGCGGATTATCAAGATTTGAAGATAATTTGAGGAGCCTCAAATAGTTATAATTTGAGAAATATGTGTTCACATGATTATTTCATGGCAAGAAATACTACATTTGTGCCAAATTCAACTTCTTAAGTGTTTTTGGAAAGGATAGGGTAGGCGTTTTCAGACTTGGTATTGGGTGTGGCCTATAGTCATGAATGGTTAAACAAGGTTATTAGTGAATCAAAACAAGCTCCAGTTAAAAACTCAGCTCCAGTAATGCGGCTTGGCTGCTTACGTTTTTTTAACGATAATTGGCATCGCGCGATTAATTGTCGATTAATCGAGAATCGTGACACCTCTGGTATTTTAATATTCATTGGTAGGTAACACGTGTTTTACAGACGAATGATAAGGCGACAAAACGACGATTATTTATTTTGGGCAATGTATAAGACATTTGAAATTTTGAATATATAAAAAAAAAAAAAGAGAATCTGAAATCGCCCAATTTGCGATCAATCGCCGATGCCAATTTTTAGTAGCCAAACGAGTACTTCGAACAGCCCAATTGGCGATAAATCGCCCAATCTGGTAACACTGACTATAACCTAATGTGCGTCCGATTGCATCCCATATAGACAAAGCACCAAATTTCCTTTTCATCAACAACCTACTAGATATACCATGTTGGTAACACTGATTTTTATTTTCACAACCAATCACAATGCATTTATAATATCTATCACATGTTGGTAACACTGATTTCTATTTTCACAACCAATCACAATGCATTTATAACCAGTGATGTAATATGAAATTATTTTGAAATATCATAAAAGGGAATTTGCTGCTTTGCCTACATGGGGTTCAATCGGACGCACGATATATTTCATAGTAAAATTTGTAATTCAATTTTGTTTATTGAAAACTATAGAATGAGGCTGTGAACTCAGCGAGTTGGATGGTTGGAAAAACATTGAGAATGACGCTTGGCAAATTTTGCTCAAGTGTGCTGAAATGCTCGAGCCGACACTGTACAACGGATTCGACTTGAACTTACGCTGGAAATTTTCCTTCGACCCTACAAACGTATTCTTTTTGAACTTGTCGATTTCTAATGTGAAGCTCCATTATTCTTGCTTTTTTGGTCGTTCGTCCGAATAACAACAATCCGCTGGTTAATCTATCCAGACGATGAATTGTGCGTAAATTCTTTAGATTGTATTCCTTGGCCAAAATAAATACCACAGTATTGTGCCGGTAACGTCCGCAAGGATGAACCTGTGAACAGATAAGATCGCGAATTAATGTCGCTATAAATTTCCTTTCTCGTTGAATGAGCGCTGATAGACCTATTGAAATGTTTTGGATTTTGTTTCAGGAAGATAAACGCAGTTAATTATTTCTACGTGCAGGTCATGCTGATTACATACATGTCTTTGGGTAACAAATTAACAAAACGAGTACTCGTAGTGCATCATTTACCGTTACTATAATTATCATAAATATAGAACTCGACCGAAATGAATAAATTCAACATGCATTAAATTAGATTGGCAGTCCTTTATGCCACTTACGGGAATGGATGCTGGTTTATTAACGACAACAATGTCTTCATCCATGTGGATTATGTTAATCGGGTCTGCCGCGATTGGTACTTCGTGTCTGAAAGCACATAAAACACTCCGCTTAATAAGTCTCGTCGGGGAAATTTGTCGTCTGAAAGCGCGATTTAATTTTCTCGAGGTGCGAGCTCCACTACCCGGGCGCGAGAGCTACAACTGTCCGAATTATCAACACTTCTCACCGGCGTATAATTTGCGTCGGCAACACGTCGTCGTTACCGCCTTTAAAATAATACCAAGCAACGTCTGTCGTGAAAAATCGTATTTCGGTTGGGCGCGTAAAGTTCGTCTAAAGCTAGGCTGCGGCTTGCCGGCTCAAAACGAATATCGCGTCGAGAACTCGGATAATTTATTAATTTCCCCCGGTTCCCGCAAGCGTTTACTTTATTCAACGTTTGCTGCCTGTTTCGGACGCCCCGTTGTAATCGTATTACCGAGGTGTATCAACGAGTCACCAAATTAATTACACCGCGTTAACCAAAAAGACAAATAGTTGAAGATACCCGCCATCTCCTCGCCCTTGGTGGCGCACTGTTTTTATAAGTTGGAATGATAGGTGTTTCTGTGTAGTTGGAAAGGCTGACCAATTCTTTTATGTATTATATACGTAGTGCATGTCCAATTCCAAACGTTGGTATATTAAATTTCCACTTCTATTCTCAAGTATTGGCTACAAAACCGCCGAGTTTGTTAAGGGTAAAAAAATTACGGTATCTTGTCCCTTCTCGCATGCGGCTTAGTTTCAAAATTTGTATTCCTTGAATTATTGAATGATTCGCTTTGGCCTTATTTGTGATACCAGTGTTATACTTGATCAAAAATTGGCTCGAATTTATTGGTTGGGCATTAATGCGGTTGTTTGTTTTTGTCAGTACCAATAAAATTATAAAGGCAGCTGTTGCAGGTAATGGTTGGCTGCATGATGTCAATGAATAATCAAAATGAAACAAATTTTTTTTCCTCAATATTAGCACCGCATCGTACACGCTCCCATGTTTGGCACGTGTTTTGTAATTTTTAGCGCTACAGGAATTATGTTACTCACTTGCGTGATTTTCAGTGAAAATGCTTCGTTTTGCGTTGGGTTTTTGTGTTCCAGGTAAGTGATAATGCTTATTTAATTATAATTGTGATCTTGAAAATTCATCTGGTATTTAGATTTCAAAATTAATATTGGATTTGTGAGGTTTTCCGAAAAAAAAAAAGATTTTTATGAAAAATTCTCGCCTTGAATTTTTTGTACTCTATGTTCAAATATTGAAACTTGATTATTAATTTTGTGTTAAGAAATTTATTCATTTTTGGGGAGTCACTGAAAGTAAATATTAAGAAGTATTTAGTGAATGCGTTCATTACGTTTGTTAGCTTTATCACTCGTACGTCTTATATAAGAATAAATATTAAAGTCTGAGTAGGTAGATGGAAAATTCGCCACCAATGAATTCGAATTAGAGGCTCAAGAAGTCAGGAACTTGAATCATTTCTGTTTTAATTTTTTAAAACGTATTTCGACTGCAATTTTTTTAGTCCTAAAAATAAATATTTTTTCAATTCATTTTTTTGTTCAGTTAAAAAAATATGTTTTTCAAGAAATTGTATGTTCTTTATTTTTCTGCAATTGAAAATTTTTTAAAAACTGAAAAAATTTTTCAAGATGAAAATATTATAAATTTTCATTTGCATTCTTTGCTACAGTCTTTTCCAATTAAAAATAAATAATAATTTTTAATATTATTTTTAAAAATTGGTTTTTACAGCACTTGCCATTTTTTTGTAATTTTATGTAACTTCTTAACTTTAGTAAAACGCCAACTGAAATTTTTTTATCTATTTTTTAAAAGGTAGGAATTCGTTTTCTAATGTAAGCATATTTTTTACAGTTTTACCTTGATGGTAAGGATTTTACTTTACATGGCGGCAAATTGAAACTATAACGGGCAATTTTGAAGTCGCGCATTTAAACAACTTTTCATGTCTTATTTGTGCTAAAAATCGCCTGAAAAATTGCCCTACAGTACTATTAACCCTGGAAACGCACCGTGGGGTCCCTGGGACCCCAAGTTCAATTTCACCTTTCTTACAACTTGTATAAGTCCATCTTGTAACGTGCTACCTAGCGCTAAAAAATATTCATCATTAGGCAATTTTAAACCATCTGTGTAAAACATATTGCATAACCTGTCACACTACATGCCTTTTCAAAATTTATTTATTCATTAAAAAAATTATTTTTTCGAATATTTTTTTTTTAAAGTAATTTGTGATATCGTCTTATGTTGGTTACTTCAGAAAATAAATATAAAGGTAGCATTATCAGTCTAATAGAATTTAAGTTGATTTTTTACCTTGGGGTTCCAGGGACCCCACAGTGCGTAATGAAGGTGTTAAAATTCCTGTGCGTTTCCAGGGTTAAATTAAAACTCATTTGCTTAGCTCATTCATCAGCGTATTTTTGGTAACCCTTGTATAATAAGAGAAACAAAAATGAACCAATTAAAAGATGATGTTCTATGGCTGGACGAACCCAGTTGCGTGAATTTTTAAAATATATTCAGGTAGTTTGTCGAAAAAATGGGTGGTCGATTGGTCGATTCCCACCATCATAAAACGCATTATATTGCTTGATAGGCTTTATTTTTTAACGGAGAGCGATACATTGATACCAAAGGATCACTTTGTACATGCAACAGGTACCTATGTGTTAATTGCATACCTACAGTGACTACTCGTCTACGTTTATATCAGTTTATCGTGCATTTTTTGAATAAATAAAATTAAAATGTTGGACGAATTTAGCTCCATTAAGGGGCTAGTGAAAATTAATTCGGTTTGTCTAGATAATTGCGCGTTCAAACTCCATTATAGAGCAACAGTGTTCATATTGCTAACTTTTACTTTGATTAGTACTTATTGTCAACATCTCAGCCAGCCTATACAGTATATTATCGAAGGGTACGAAATTGCGGGTCATGTAATCGACAGTTTTTGCTGGATATCCAGCACGTTCACACTGGATCATCAACAAGATGAAAACAATGTCAAATTCCATTCATATTATCAATGAATATGTTTTGTTCTATTTTTCCAAGTTACGTGCTTCTACTTTCCGCGATACCTGTGGAAATCGTGGGAAGTAGGAAAATTAAAAAACTTGATTCTCAATTTGAACTGCTCACTCATTACCCACGAAGAGAAAGAAGAAAGTTTTAAAAAGCTGGTGAATTATTTTAAAAATAACCTTCACAATCAGAAACGCTAACGAGCCGGCTTTTCGAGTAGATAATTTTTACGACAAAAGCTCCGTAAAAAACCTTCCGCTAAAACACTCGTGAAACCATTTCAATCGACGTAAACTACCGCAAACCCTTGAACATGACTCCACGCTTTTTCAGCCTCTCGCGACGTGTCCTCAAAACGTCGCAATTCTCGCTACACGACGAACCAAGAAAGGCGAATGGGGAAAAAAATTCTACGATATGCAATGCGGACACCGCGTGAATATTGGTTTTTAGGTCATACCGAAAAAAAAAAATTATACGCTTGCATTTACCTGCTGCGCTCGACTACCACATATCAGTCTTTCTTCGACGAACGCGTGCCAAAAAAGCGCCGTCATAATATTTCATCTCGACTATTAACTTTCTAATATGACCGCGTCGCGCAAACGAAATCACAGACGTTTCAAGGTTTCGCCCAAATAGCGCCAGTTTTTTCCCCACTTTCTTTTCACGTTTACCCCCGAAACGACCGAAAAAAATCGCCGCGCAAGAAATTTACGCTAATTTGCGACGATTAATTTATTTCGGCGATAACGATAACATCGCGGTCGTTTGTTGTATGTTCAAAGTTGGGTTCGTTTTATAAATACGTTTAATGCTTTAGCCGTTCGTAATTTTCGGGCCGCGCATTAAGTATTACGGAGGTTTGTTTATTTTCGTATAAAATCACGGGTCGTTGAGCACTACAACGCGCGTCGACCAACGTAAAGTACGCGATTATTAAAAAAATATCGTTAAAACCGTTGCTCGTGCGACCAATTTTTACGGACTAAATACAAAAAAATCCCTATGTAAGGTACAGCCCTCCCCCAACCCTGCAATGATGATTTTGCAATCGCGACGATTTTTGGTAATTCGAGAATCACGAAATGCGCAACACACGCGGTTTTGTGAACTGTTGTATTAAACTTCATTTATTCATTTTTTAACCGATTTTTCAATTAGAAAGGATAGCCAACGTTGGTGCTGCCGATAGGCTGACAAGGCGCGGTCCAAGAGTGGTGAAATATTGGATTTTTTACTTCTATCTTTTTCGCATTTTTAACTGAGTTTTTTTAATTAAAACGATACGACTACTACAGCCTACTTGATTTGGGAAGGAGGTGCGAGGGAGGGTGAGATCTTTCAATCTTTGTGTTTCAGACCATTTGTAATCATCTGGCAAATGTCTAATTTTTTGGTGTATATAATGAAGGGAACAGGGAGAAAAGCAGGCAAGTAACTTTTTTCCAAAAATGAGAAAATGATGTATTCAGGTAGATTGTTTGAGTATAGAATATCGTGATACATCATCATATATATAATAATTATATAAAGCTACAAGAAAAAAATAACAACAAACATAGGGCCAAAAATATGTTATTTCAATCGCCCAGCCTCTCCTAATGGATGAATTTCGATAATTAGCTGAGTTTTTAACAAAACGATAGTTATTACAGCCTACCTGATTTGGGAAGGGAAGGTCGGGGGAGGGTGGGGTCTTCAAATCTTTGCGTTTCAGACCATTTGTAATCATCTGGCAAATGTCCAACTTTTTGGTATATATATATATTTTTTTCCCCCACGCGTAGCGCCGGCGAGTATTCATAAAATTCGCTCAAAATTTGGTGAGAGACTCTTCTTGAAAATGCGCAAAAATAGTTTTTTTGTTTTTTCGATTAATTTCAAAATGGCGGATCACTCAAATTTTGAGGGGGGCTGGAGAAGGGGCAAATAGCTCAAATTTTTCGTTTTTGATTTCATATGAAAGAGTGAGTCACGGATACTAACATATCCAAATTTCAGCTTCTAAGTGCATATTGAGAGGAGTTAGATCAAAAAACGGCTTTTTGAGGAAGTTTTGAGTCATGAAATTTCTTGAATCTTCCATATCTCCCCACCAAATCAAGTTAAAGAGGTCAAATTTTGTGTGTGAGGTTAGTTGGTGACCACAATATGACCTCTTGAATTTGGATCAAAATGGATTCAAAATGGCGGATTATCAAAATTTTGAGTAGAGCTTGAGGAGCCTCAAGTTGGTAAAAATGTAATTAATATGAATTCATATGGTTATTGGGGATAAGTTGTATACTATATCCCGAATTCACTTCCATACATGATGTTGGAGGGGGAAGGCGGGGTTACCAACCTAAAATAGTGGTGGGGGTACAGGAGGGGTCGAAAATTTTTTATTGCTGTGTCATATGATAAAATGAGCCCAAGTGACAAACGTATTTTGATTTTAGCTTCCTCAGTGATTTTGGAGGGGAGTTAGAGCAAAAAACGGCTTTTGGAGGGGAAATTGCTGCAGGAAATTTCATGAATCTTCCATATCTCATCACCAAATCGGCCTAGAATGGTCAAACTTTGTGTGTAGGATTAGTTTGTGACCAGAATATAACCACTTAAATTTGAGTCAAAATGGATCCAAAATGGCGGATTTACAAAATTTGAAGATAATTTGAGGACCCTCAAATAGTTATAATTTGAGAAATATGTGTTCGCATGATTATTTCATGGCAAGAAATACTACATTTGTGCCAAATTGAACTTCTTAAGTGTTTTTGGAAAGGATGGTAGGGGTTTTCAGACTTGGTATTGGGTGTGGCCTGTAGTGATGAACGGTTAAGCAAGGTTATTACTAAATCAATACAAGCCCCAGTTAAAAACTCAGCTCCAGTAATGCGGCATGGCTGCTTACGTTTTTTTTTTTAAATCGCAAAAATTATGCAGATAAATTTTAATCAGAGAGTTGAAAAAACCAATTTTTCTATTTTTTTATTGCATAAAAATAAACGCGTTCGTTACGCGTTGCCGTATCCCACTCCACTTGCTTGCTTGTGGGCGTGGTGTCTGCCGTGCCGCGTTAGTTCGTCCGTTACACGGCACATATCATCATTCATGTTATGTTGTTCGAAGGAGTCACATCAAATTGGCAATCCGAGCGAAGCAAGGAACTTGCCGGGGTTGGGCCGCGAAGCGGCCAGAGGGGGAAGCCCCTAGTATTTCATATTTTTAGAATTATCAAAAGAGCCCCATGAAATCATGTTTAAAGATTAACAAGCAAGTCATATAATGCTGGAGAAAAAACAGGTAAGTCCCTCACGTGACCAATATAAGTTTATATATCACTTATCAGTATATCTCCCTTTTTCAGAAACTTCATACCTCCTTCTTTCCCTGTTTTCACACAGTTATTTAGTTTTTTCCTTGTGCATTATGACCTTATTCTGGTTTTAGCCTTATAACTATGGTAATTTAAATTTTTTTTCCATCTCGTAATATGTTATTCTCAAACGTACATGCCTTAAAACATTTTTGTAATTATTTTTACATAGTATCAAACTAAATTCATTTATCTCAAAAAATGAAAAAAGTGACTTGCCTGCTTATTTTCCTGTACCCTTCATATGTAACAGAAGTGTAATGCGTCACTGGATACAGCCCACCTTGGTAAAACTAATGCGTGATTTATGAAAGTCAGCTCTATATATGGTATCTACTTACATATGGAGCCAACTTATAACTGCTTTTTTATGTGGCTGAGACTGACTTTCATATGTAACTGCAACGATATTGTAGGATTGCAAAAAGTAGGTAGAGAAAACGGCAGAGCCAAAATTAATAGGTAAAAGTAATGGAGTCATTAAAAAGATCGACAAACGTATTTTCTCCGATTCTCGCCTCAAACGAAAAAAAAACAAAAACAAAAAAAATAAAGGTACGAGTCCGATGCGTATGATGGTGCATTCGACCAGATGAGCGATTTATTGTGTAGTTAATTATTCATTTTTGGTACTTCGGCTAAAGACTCTTATTCAAAAAATACACATATGTGACCATGGGGGTGGTACAACTAAATTTCACGCTGCTGGTCTAAGACTCTAAAATTTCTTAGAAGAGAAGTTGAAAAATGATAAAATAAGTAATAAATGCGCATAAGTTATTTGTATGCTCAGTAAATCGTCCGTTGCGGCATTTCGAGTGTCCGAATCATTAGAGAAAATAAACACATGTAAGTTATAATCGACGCGTTCGAAGCGTCGATGGCGTAACATGAGGTGGTTCTTTTGAAAATTTCCCAAATCTGGATTTTGTTCGGTGTTCGTAATTCGTTTTGTTTCGGTAAGGGTAATTTAAAAGGAAAGTCGTAAAAACTGGGAAGATTAATTTTCGCAAATGCGACTATTTCGGGGTTGGCGTTATCAAAAGAAGGTCTTCGGAGTGGTTCTAAGTATGAAGAAAGGCGGAATTTTCGGCACATGTGAGTAGTAAAATTCTGAGAAAATCGCCATCTTTTTGGAAGGGATGAATTTTTGATGGGAAATCTTGAGGCTTGTAAGTGAAGCGAGAATTGAAGATAGTCAGTTAATCTTGAGTTAGTTGGGAGTTGAGGTTGAAGTCGGTTTTCGAAGAGTTGTAGTTGAACTTGGTTTTCGGAGTCAGTTTAAGTTCAGTTTGAGAGATTGTGCGTCGAGTTTGTTCGGTCAAGTCGGTTTCAGACGATCGATTCAAGAATTCGGATTTCGGTTTCGGTTTCAGTGAACGAGGATAATTTACTTGAAGTAAATTCGCAAAAAATCGAGATTTTTGTAATGCTGAGATATGGGTATCGTTAATCCAATTATTGTATTTGTATGTAGTATTGTTAAATACGATAGGCTAAAGTTACTTGGAACCGGGTGGCAGCATGGTGGCCATCCGGAATCACACCCCCCCCTGTCTGCCATTCCCAAAAATAAAAATATAATAACTACAGATATTTTTATGTAATTTTTTTTTTTAATTATATATCATGAATCAAAAATTGGTGAGAGACTCTTCAAGAAAAAAAAAAAAAACTTTCTTGTTTTTTCGATACATCTCAAAATGGCGGATTTCTCAAATTTTGAAGGGGGCTCGAGGAGTGGAAAATAGCTAAAATTTTCGCTTTTGATCTCATATTAAAAAAAGTGTATTATGGACACCATCATACCAACATTTGAGCTTCCTAAGTGTATTTTTAGGCGAGTAAGAGCTGAAAACAGCTTTTTAAAGAAGTTTCAAGTCATAAAATTTCTTGAATCTATCATATATCCTTACCAAATCAATGTAGAAAGGTTAAACTTTGTGTTAAGTTATTGATTAATGAACTCTTGAAATGGCGTCAAAATGGATCCAAAATGACGGATTGTAAAAATGTGAGGATAATTTGAAAAGCATCAAATTAGTAAAAACGTAATTACATGATATGAGCTCATATGATTATTGAGGATAAGAAGCATACAATTTCTTAGATTCACCTCCATACACAATGTTGGAAAGGAGAAGGAAAAATTATCAACCTGAAATTGTAATGGTGGTACATGAAATGTCGAAAAATTTTTATTATGGTTTCATATGATGTAATGAGCATAAGCGACTAACCTACTCTAATTTTTCCTTCAAAATTAAATTTAGAGGGGTGTTGGGGCAATATCGAATTTTAAATGGGAAATTACCACGGTAAATTTCATGAATTTTCCATATCTTCTCACCAAATCAAGCTTAAAAGGTCAAACTTCGTATGTAGGGTTAGTTGACTTAATGACCAGAATACGACCTCTTGAACATTCGATAATCGATTATACACGATTAGCGATAGTTTCAAAAACTATTTTGACTAACTGGAAGTGGAAGTTAAGATTTCTCATTTTAGTTTTTTTACTATTAGTCAAGCATTGGCATATATCTGCAAAGCACGGATGCGCTAGAGGTCGACGTTTACGTATCGTTATAAGGTCTTTACAACCGAATCATCGTTGTAAGGCGGTGGATTGATGAATGAGAGCAATCTAGCGTTACAGACTCTTTATCGGTATTTTCAAAAGCATAATCATATAGTTATGTAAAGCTGCAAGCGAAAAAGTCGGAAAACTCCCGAACTTGTTCTATTGTACCTAGAATGCTATTTTTTTTTTAATCGAAAGCTCATAACGTGTACTATTAGTGAAAAATCCGAAACTACGTATTTTTTCATTATTGTAGCCTGTCGAGCTAATATCTGAGTCTTGTTATAAAGTTTTGAATTTCCCAAGCAAAGATTTCGTATTTCAAATCAGAATCGCCGAAAAAAATCGATTTTATTGTGAAATAAGCGCAAAATATTTCGAAATAATTGTCATTTTGTTGTCCTTCCACAGCACATGTAGTGCTCCATTTGAGTGATTTTAGAAACATTTGTAAATTAATTTAGTTTCTACAATCGACCAACGTTCCTCATAATTTATACATCACTCGTGGACTGCCATTTAATGCTATGTAAACAACGGTGATGCCAACAAAAGAAATTGTTTACGCATATACGTCTGGCCTAGGAAGTCAAGTTTTGGTAAGTGTACAGTTCACGTGTTGAGGAGACACAAGAACTAAATTGAACCATACCAACATCCGAGATGAAAATACGGGTGGTATGGAAAATTCCAATGGCTCTTCGTTATCAAATATCTTGGGAATATTTTACCTATAGAGCCTGGCAAAAAAGGGAGAACTAAATTCCACGAATAAAAAAAACGCAATTGAGAGACCAACATACGTATACGAAAATGTTGATAGATTAAATTCTACATTCCTATTATGATCTTTCATTGGTTATTTCAATGCGTAAAATTCAAAACGAGTCTCATTTTGAGGATCGCTATTCTTTTATTCAAAAATGCCATTTTTTCACATTCTGAATCGAAACATCACCGAAAAACTGAATATTAGCATTAGCTTAAGCATTTTCCACATTCGAAAAAAAACCAAAATTGTTTCGCTCGAGCAAAGAATCCATGCGATGATACTTCGAGTACGAAGAAATTCTTCCCCTCGTTCGCGAGCAATGTTACACTGGAGTCATCCTATTAACGTTAATTTCTTCTGTAACGGGAGTATCGTCTTAAGAACTACCCTTATTATACGTACCTGTTAAATTAACGTCGGAAATTTTGCGTTCTTTCATTCAGCTTGAAACCTCATTACAGCCGAATAACTTTCGACTCAAAGTAAACTCGAAAAGATTACATTTCTACCATGATAATAAGGTTTCGTCGCTCGCTCACCTTGTTATTCTTATTCGTATACTTTCGCTCTCGTATTTCGCGTTATTTCACGGCAACCTGATCTCGAGTGATTTAGCTCGCCGCTTTTAGCCCATCTCGACAATTACAAACCATCATCAAGCGTCTACATCGGCAATAACTCTGGCAGGCGTTTCGACCATAGGGCCTATTAAAGCGTTTCAAGTTTCGTTTTCACTTAACAAAACACGTGTTCGAAAAAAAAACACCATTACGAAACAGATTTAATTAAAATTTAAGTCAACATTACAACGGAAAAGAGGGGGTATTTTCTTCGCAGGCGTCGAACAAAACCAGGCGCGTTTCGTGCCCCGATGAAACTTTCGCTCGACTATACAATTAATTAAAATGAAATTAAACTTACAGTTTTGGCCATTTTCGAAAACGAACAAATTTTGTGAAAATTTTCTCTCATATCGAATTTTTTTTTTCGCTTTCAACGAAGCGTTCGAAAACTTACTTTTAAACTTCGTATTGCCGAACGCCTAACGCAACTTCCGTACCGCTTTCCTCTCAAACAATTTACGCTAACGAAGGAAATTTTAAACATCCACCATATACGGATGATGGTGTAAACGAGCGTCCGGGAAACAGAAACCACAAAGGAAAACTTACTATCGTAATGGAAAACTGATATTACATCAAAACTGTTGATCGATTTTTTTCCCAGTGTTTTATGATAGTCTAGATACAATAGCAAGCTATTTTGAATCCGATCGCGTATATTCAATGAATTTAATATTCATTCATATTACAAGTAAACACAAAAGCAGCTTAGTTTTGGCAACTTAAATGGGTAGAAAGATTAAGATGAAAAAAAAAAAAACAAGAAAATATTTTCATGAGAAAATATTTCAAATAAAGCAAGCACCAAAAAAAAATCCCAGGGTTGGATGAACTTTCAAGGCTGGCCCGGGAAAATTCAAGTGTAACAACCTTTACATTCAAAGCTTTCATGCGCAAATAATACTTATAATTTCATCTAAAAAAAAAGATACATAAATTTGAGGCGATTAAATTCTTTATATTTAATGAAAATTACCATTCTTAAAAAGTAGATAGATTAGTAGGTAAGCACTGATAAAACATTTGTCAAAAAAGTATTTTAAAGTCACGTTCCATTAAAAACTCATAGAACGTCAGCGTTCATAAAATATCTATTTAAACTCATCATTATCTACGCATCGAGGGATTCCATAGCTAATTTGTTCCGAAGGCCATTTTTGAAAACTTTTTTCCGCATCTACTTGAGCGCAAGCAAGAGTGAGAATAAATATCTATATTTTGTTATAAAGAATAACAGCGTATTCAGCAATTTGAGCATCGGTTTCGAGATGAGCAGTTTTCGCCACTTTTAGCAGAGTTTTTATAATAAAAACAATAGCTATTAAAGCCTACCTGATTTGGAAAGAGTAGGTGTAGGGAGGGGATCTTGGAAATCGGTTTTTTTCGATACCTTTCAAAATGGCGGATCTCTCAAATTGTGAGGGGGGGGGGTTAGAAAAAAGACAAACAGCTCAAATTTTTCGTTTTTGATCTCATATGAAAGAGCGAATTATGGACACTGACATACTTAAATTTTAGCTTCTCAAGTCCAATTAAATAAATTCAAATTAATAAAAAAATATAAAGTAAAAATTATTATATAAATTATATCTAAATACTCTATTAAAAATAAAATTAAAAAATGAATCGATCTAAATTCAATATTAAACTCTGAAACTAATTCTGATTCTCTTTCAAAAAAATCAAACGGAATTCGATTTAATTCAATTATAATTCTTACAAACCATTGTGCCCCATAGCTTATCATCTCCTAGGTATCAGGGGCCCATAGGAGTCTCAGCTGATGATAAAAGAACTACTGTGCAGTTATATAAGTGGAATGGTTTCAATAAGGGTCTTATTTCGCAGCGCTAACTTATATGTAACCCTACCACTTTTATTAATAGGATTACCTCCCATTTCATTTCTTACCTACCAGATTCCAAGGTCCCTGATGGAGCACTTGAGCAATCTAGCCTAGCAGGACTCACAAACCCTTTAAGCGCTTTTTCTTAGACTTTTACGTTCATGAGCTGTCATATATACCCGTGGCCAAGGTATGGAAAGTGATTGAAGAAGGATTTGTTAGGAAGGATAGACAACCCAGCAACAGAGTGTGCTTTGGAGCCAATGGGATAAATTACGTCCACTGGAGCTGAGATGTTCCGGGGTTGCGAAGCCCGCTTCCGCAACTATAGTTGCTCTAATACATAACAGCAGGCCGGAGCCCTGGAGAATTGAGAAAGGAATAATTCTGACCTGGAGAAATAAGAAGTGGGTGCCTCAAACTTGCCAGGCTCGTATTCCGAAGATGCGAATCCCGGAGGAGGCATTCGGAGTTAGAGCAAATAACCGACTTTTTGAGGAAGTTTTGAGTCATGAAATTTCTTAAATCTTCCATATCACCTCAACAAATCAATCTAGAGAAGTCAAACTTCATGTGTGGAATTAGTTAGTAACCAGAATAGAAGCTCTTGAATTTTGATCAAAATGGATGTATGATTATTGGGGATAAGAAGTATACTGAAATGGTTGTTATACTACAACGTAAGATGATGTTAAGTAAGGGTGAGAAGAACAACCATCTTGTCAGGTTCTTCGGGTGATGAGCAATGCCAATGAAATCAAACTCATGATTGGTTTCACAGTTTTAATGCAATAACACATGTACACGACAATCTTCGAAGCGCGATATATTAATTAAACAATCATAATAACTTGAGTACGTAATGATCACGCGAGTATCGAAGTATAATTAGACAACGTTTGGTGCCCGTAACAGTAAAGATAATCTCGCTAGTAGGTGCATTAATGGGAGCGCAAGATACCAATGCTACGTATTACTATCTGAGAACAAAAACGAAACTCAACTAACTGCTATCGCATACAAGGTTTCGTACCTCCTGTGCAACACTTATCGCACTAACATTGTTGCCACTAGCAAGGAACCCGGCGTGGGCGAACCTTCCAGTTCAATACAATATCTCCCAAGTGAATTTGGAGGAGAGTTAAAGCAAGGAACGACTTCTGCGGGGAAATTGCTGCAGAAAACTCCACCGATCTTTCATATCCCCTCACCAAATCCACCCACAAAGATTAAAGTATGTATATAGGGTTAACTGAAGACCAGAGTATGACAGCTTGAATTTGGGTCAAAATGGATCCAAAATGACGGATATTTGAGAATCCTCAAGTGGCTATAATTTGAGAAATATGTGTTCATATTATTATTGCATGGCAAGAAATACTACATACATTTGATCTAAATTAAACGTTTTAGGGAATTTTACAAAAAAAAGGGTAGGGCTTTTTAGACTTTGTACTGGGTGTGGCCTGTAGACATGAAAAGGTTAGCAATATTATTGGCAAACCTGAACAGGTCTCAATTAAAAACTCAGCTCCAGGGTTCCCAGCCATTTTCCCGAATCCACTTTTAAGGATGACCATTTCCCCGAAAATGTTTTTCCCGAATGCTGTTATTCCGGATCCCAATTTCCCGAATTCATTGTTCCCCAACAGAAAAAAAAAGTTACATTTTTTATTCAAAATCAAAGGTTAATATTGTACGAAAGTATTCTAAGGTAGTCTAACTCTTGTCCCTCGTAATCTGAGTAACTAAAAACACTCCGGATACCGAAAGTCGTAAATGAGGTAAGAAATTTTTTATTTCTACTTAATCTATATCTATAACCTTAGACCAGCCATTAGTCGCAGCCTGTGACCAAAATCATATTATTTTGATACTAATCAAGGAATTAGGAAAAAGTCATACACTCAAAGATAATCAAAGGGCATAGCAGGATAAGAATGGCGAATCAGGCCCGGAGCCCAATTTCGATGAAACTTGAATGATAGGTAGGTACCCTTTAGAAACTTTCATGGCCAAAGTTTCAGACCCCCTGCCCCCCTCGTTTTTGAGAAATTAATTTTTAATTGAAAAACCAATTTGAATTTTTCTTTCACGCAATAGTCGACTGATTTTATTGGAAATTTAGTACGTTGTACTGTTCCATAGGGGGTATCTTGGAAAAAATCAGCAATCCCCTACCATGATTTTACCCCCACCAAAGACCGTTTTTTAACTTTATTTATTTTTTTAACCCTGATAACGCTCTGGCACAATTATGAAATTGATATTTTTAGATGCCCCCTTGACCCCCAAACCACGTGAAATTTTTTCAGATTTTTTACTCGAGTACGCCATATTGAAAAATGACTGGAACTGATAATGGTTCACATGTTGGTATAGCCTAAGAGCCGAACCTGTCGAAAATATGCTGAAATTACTGAAAGCTGGAACCATCAGTTTCAGTCAGCTTATCAATTCATCATATTTTTGACCTCTCGAGACCATCAACATGGTGTTTACCAAATCCGAAAACAAAATTTCGTACCTTTTTCGTATGGTTTTTTTTTCATTCAAATTTTGCCTTTCTTTCTTCATAACAAAAAAACATAATTACTTTCTTTTGAAATTTCATACCTTTTTGGTAATTTCGTACTTTTTTCGGCTGGTAGACATCATCACTAAACAACGTGTTTCCTAGTGGGTTCAACAAACCCTGGACACTTCTAAGATAATCATTTAGGTATCACTTTGTGAGAAATCTTATGGGATACTAATTCAGTTATTGGTTTCATTATTACTACATTCTTTAGTTTTTTGCGTCAAAAACTAATCAAGAGGACACGTTAAGCTTCCCTCCCGCAGTTGCCAATAGCCCGGAAGATTATAGTTCTTTTCACATCTATTGACATTATTTTGAACGTATCGATGCAAATATTTTTCTGTGTTATTTTTTCACCCTGAACTGTTAAAAAGTATGTTACAATTCAAACATAGCTGAAAAGATGAGAAATAACATACCTGTGAACCGTATTAGCCAAGAGATCATTATGTTTCAGTCTATAATCAACGTCGACTTTTTCATAGTTTACTGTGAGAGATCCGCATCTTATACATTTTTCCTGTGGCAAAAAAAAAAAAAAATGCATGTTTATAGTAAAAGCATGTCGATAATACACATTAAAAATAATTTCTTTCCCTAATTAAGGAGATCTCGAAGAGAGTAAAAAAATACAAGAAATAAAACCGCCGCTCAAAATGATTTACGAGGACGCTACGTCGGCGGAAATTTCTGAAAAGAAAATTAATTTCCGAGTCTAAAAACAACGTAATGAACATGGCTGAAATAAGTTGTACGTATTTTCCTTTTCCATCCACTCGCAGCTACGACGCGGACGTTTTTATACAGAGGAAAAGAACATTCTGAAAAATCGCTTTACATTAGGGCGAAAAATGTAAATAAAACCCACATTGGCCCGCGCCCCCGTCAAGAAAAATTATTACAGTATCAGTGTTATCTGAAGCATTACTAATGTTCTCTTATTACGCGATATACAATTTTCCATTCTTCGCCATCTTCCATGCGTCGTATTTCCGAACAATCGCGCGTGTGGAAAACCGAGGTACGAGTACGCAACATTTGATAGACATTTGTACGCGCGACGATATGCCAGTAAATTGTCGTCGACGTACATTTCCTTTCATCGATGATGGAACAGAGAAATCGGAAATATCTCGGAGAAGGACGCGTTTCGTTTTCAATCTTATTTCTATCGTCGATACAAATTGCGATTATTTTTCACCGCGTTATACGCCGCCAGCCGGAAAACAAACGCGACGAAAACGAAGAAATCTCGTCGCCGGACCCAGCTTATTCAATTATTTGTCTTACTTATTTACCGAACGTCGTTGTACGAAAACTGATGTCCGCCTTTTCAAAAATATATGAACGATATCGGACGACAATAGCGTTATCAAATAAATACATTAATTGGATCGACGCGCATAGCACGTACCAATCGCCTTTCAGGCGGCAGGCGGCGCGCTTTTCGCGTTAATGTGTTAGCGCACTCCGTTTGATACACCCGTCTCTCCCTTCATTCGTCTTCGCCTTTCGTAAATCGAAAATCCCCCCGAGGAAATGAGAATTGTTGCGCAACAAATCCATTATTTTACTTATTTATTTTTTTATTTTTTTTTTTGTTTTCGCAGCAGTGATTTCTACTTATACTCTTATACGCGGCGTGTTACGAAAGTTCCAAACACCAAGACGACGGTTTACGAAAGGATCGTGATTTTATTCTTTACATCGGAAAATAAATTAAATAAAGCAGATTTAAAATGGCGAAAATTTCTCCTCCGTTGCGTATTGGAAATTGAAAATCTTCTATATTGTATTTTATCATTCGTGTACGCGACTAGAATTACAATCGGCCATTCGAAAATTATCAATCTAATAAATGAAACTCCTAATGATAAATTATCGGTTTCATTTTGGAAATTCAAGAACCTCAATTTCGAGGTTTTTCGAAAGGTGGGGAAGAAAAGTAGCAATGAAATACTTTCAAGAAAATTGAAAAAAAAAAGTCAGTCTTTGTCAACTCTAGTTTTCATCATCACTATTATTATAATTAATATATACTTTTCAATTTTTTTTTTGAAAAGTACAAAAATTTTGTAGATTTAAAAGAACCAAAAATAATTAATAAATGCGTAATTCATAAGTGAAGTCAGCATGGGTTCGGATGGCCAAGGATTTCCGAACAATTCAAGCCCAAATCGGTTCAACAGACAATTGACATTCTTTTATTTAAATTTTTTTCCAATTTTCAAAACAATGACCTGAAAATCAATCTTCACTCGCATCAAGTTGAGAGAAACAATAACAATTTTTAGCTGAGTTTTTAACAAAAACAACAGCTATTATAGACTACCTGTTCAGGAAAAGGAGGTTAGGGGAGGAAGAGGTCTTCGAATTTTGCTTTGAGTATTAATACAGAAATATGCAGAGATAAAAGCCATACTCTTAGCATTACGCATCAAGGGACCTGATAGAGTGCGCTATATCAGATGCGAATTGTGCACTTGATGTGCACCAACGTCTCTTTACTAGAAGTCGGACGGAAACGGAAAGTAGTCACTGGTACTCATTCAACACTCCTCTTTCCCCACTAATCTCTGACGTCACGCGGCGGACCTGAAAACGCGTCGTAACGTACAATTTGGCACTGTACTGTACACTAAGTGCACAACTCATTGTTGGCGCTGCGCTATCTATCAAAACCCTGATGGAACTACACTTTTATCTCTCCATATTACTATATTAATACTCAAAGGAATTTTGGCGTTTCAGACCATTTTTAATCATCTGGCAAATGTCCAACTTTTTGGTATATTTCGTTTACTTATTTTCTCCCACTTGAAGGCTAGACGGGTATTCGTGAAATTCGTTCAAAATAACGGATCATTCAAATTTCAAGGAGAGCTGGAGAAGGAGCAAATCGCTCATTTTTTTTTTTGATTTGATATGAAAAAGTAAGTCACAGACAACAACATTTGGAAACGAGTTACCCTAAAGAACAGCTTTCTGAGGAAGTTTTGAGTCATATTCCTTGAATTTTCCATATCTCTTCACCAAATCAATTTTTTTTTTTTATAACAAGCCATCAAGTTACCCTTCAAGGAGGAGGGCAAGAGGGTACAGAGATGGCCAGCTGAGGCCTGTACTAAAAAGAGGGAGAATGTGACAACACCGACTCGAAGTAAACATAGTAACATTCCAAGTTTGAGATTGTACTGAAAAATGATGTAACGTTTTTAATATGATTGGAATGAATTTTTCTTAAATTGTATGAAAGTTTATATGTAATTTCAAGCACAATTATTCTTTGAGTCACATCTTCGAGAGTCAAAACATAGTTTTGGAGAATATAAGAGTCATCAAATCAATCTAGAAAAGTCAAACTTAATGTATGGAGTTAGTTGGTGACCACAATATGAACTCTTGAATTTGGCTCAAAATGAATCCTAAATGGCGGATTATCAAAATTTCAGGTTTTAAATTCTACTTCTTAGGTGGAATTGGAAGAGACAGGGTAGAGGTTTTTGGGCTTGTATTGGATATGGCCTGTAGACATGAAGGGGTTTGCAACATTATTTGCAAACCTGAACAAGCCTCAATTGAAAACTCAGCTCTAGTAATACAGCATGGCTGCTTTTTTTTCTAACTCATATGATTATAAGAATTATTACGTTTTGAAAAAATGAATTTACGTTGCATCATCAATACACCTACTATATATTTTTTTTTTTATTCAACATATAAGGTCTAAATTTATTACTATAAAAAACTAAAAAAAAAAATTCTCAACTAAACATTTTTGTAGTCTTAACATACGCTGAAACATTCTAAATTACCCAAAAACCCGTTTTTAGAGATTTTCCAAATTTTAAAAACTTACCTATTTAAATTTTGAAACGTTTAAAATTTGAATCTAAAGGATAAAATTTTCACCTTCTCTTGACGTTATTTACCAGTTATTCGTCAGTTACCCCTTCACGTCTTCAAAAATTAAAATTAAATTTGGCCCAATGTGATGTGGTTGGGAGGCAAGATAAGTTACGGTTGGTGAATAGAGTCTCTTGTATATTTCCCATTTGCCCGATAGTGGGCCTGATTGACCTTGGGTGAAGTGGATACTAATGAGCTCGATTTCAGCTTTTTACGAATCACGAGACAAAATATGTCTGATTATCTTGCAAAGATTACAAAAATTTGAGTCATTTCGTAGTAACACCCACGAATGATAGAATTTTGAAGCCAAGTTGTGATAATTAGAAAACCACTGAGAGGTGAAAATATGGCATATTTCACTTCTCGAGTCTTAAAGATTCCAAATCAAGTCCAAGCAACGAATATAATCTACATTTTGAAAAATATGACTTTGGGCAACAAACTGTAAACCTTTCGAATGCAAAAAAAAATCAATTGCGAAAATAATAATCATTTTGAAATTATGAAAAACTTTAACCTAATTTCAGTCTAGCTTCCATCAACTTTTGAGGACATAAATTTTTTTCACGTACCTAGAGAGTCATTTAAAATTATTTTTCTAAACTTCTTTGAAAAAATCGAAATTTTGTTTATAGGTCAAAAAGTGAAAAATTTGTATTTGAGAATATTTCAAAAATTCGACCTTAATAACTTTTTTTTTGACACAGAGATCACATCAAGTTATTCAAGGACTTGGAAGAATTTGGCGATTTATTACTTGTATTTTTAGTGGGTTTGATGTCACATTAATTTATTTGATATACATAGGTAATTATATTTCATGCATACAATGTACTCATAGCAATTAGTATATAAGATTCACTTTTGTTCTTTTCACATTAGAAAAGTGTGTCAACTATAATATCATAGTTGATGATAAATTATTGTAATCACTCTGAGAACCACTAAAAGACGAAATTTTTGCATTATACTTTTGAGTTCAAAACAATAGAAAAAACTAATTTCGTTACTACTAAACTTTACTCTTATTCAATACAAAAATCACCACATAAAAAATTTTCAAATTCTCCAACCCAGAGTTATTTTATATAAACCTCGCACAATGAAAACCTCTTCATCTAAACACACTGGCATTTCAATTACGAGATTACACACGAATTTATGGTAATTTTTTTGCGAGCAATTTTTACAAAACGAGAAACATCGCTATATAATTCCCATCGCGTAGGAAGATTGTTAAAACATTTTGTAAAGCCTCGTTGTAATTTATTTTTAAATAAACGTTAACAGTTTTTCTCTGTGTCATTTCTTCAATACCTTTTACACCGGGGGTTTCTCTCTATTTTTTTGGTAGAAAGAAAAAAACCCAGCTCTTAATAACGCGAAACAAACGACGCGAATCCATTTCGACATTTTCCTCTTCATTTTTAATAAATGAGTTGAAATGAAAAGTTGATAGAAAAAAGCATAGTATTAAATCATTCGTCGATGATTCTTTTTGCCCTCCTCCTGCATCTTGCGTATAAAAGCATTCGACTCTTTATGAAAAATTTCGCGCAATAAATTTTTCACAGATAATGTATTTTCTTTTATAGTCAATCTCTTTTTTATCATCCTACATTTATTTATTTGATCTTTTTAAAAACCCATAAATACTCCAGCTTCTAGAGCTTTTTACAGTTATATCGTTTATTCTGACTGATGGAGAGAAATTTTGCGAAAACTTTTCCCGCCGAAATTTTATTTGGAAAAAGGTACGGCTATTGTTGAGCAATAGGATTTCATTTCTCTGAATGGCGAAAAGGTCGTGGAAAAAGTTTAAAATAGAAATACAAGTCGACGGGTATCATACGATATTCCATCAACGTTTGCCCACCCGTAGGTCATAATACCACGGTAAGACCACTATTGGAACTATATTAAAACCAATACTCACATATATTTCTACAGGATGGGCGCGAAATTCTCTGGCGAACACGTCTAGAATCTTCTCACCGACCCAGCGACCTTTGGTGAAGGTGGTGAAGGTGAAATAATAAGGATAAACTTTTCTCAAGCCTGTAAAACCAAATATTTCAAAAATTAAATTATAGCCATTACACTACCGCCGTTACTGCATTACTCCCACTACGCTAACGAACCGGCTCGCTTCATTTAGGTGTACACCAAGCAACACGACTTTTCACTCTGTTCGCGAAATAATAATTCATCTCTATTGCCCCGCGACAGGCAATTAAAACCGCGCTAAAAAATTACATTTCGAATCGAACAAGCCGCCGCACGTTCGATCAACTCGAACGTAAAACCATCCATCATACCAACGCATCCCTTCGCCTGACTCTGTTGCACCTGGGAAAAAACGACGCGGCGCGTTTTCCCAGCTTTTTATGGTCGCCGAGCGCCACCAGAATATTCTTTAACATATCGTAAATTACGTCGTATACTTCTTCATTCTCCCTGCGTCGCTTCTTTCATCGTCGCCGTTCATAACAAATCGTTTATCTCGCCGTCTCGTTGCGTATCGCTTTAAATGGCTTTTACGACGTTACGCGTAAGGCCACGTGTGCCCTCTTTTTTCCCGCCTCTTCGTGCTGAGGGCGCGTGAAAATTATGAAATATTCCGACTTCGCGAGCCTTCTCTCGTTATTGCACCATCGTGTTATGGCCGTCCGTCCGAACTCCGAGGACTCAGGGCGACCATTAAGGGATCTAGAATTAATACGTGACGGGCTCGCCAGCCACATACGAACAACGAATTGTTTTCATATTATTCCCCCTGGCGGCGATAATTACCGAGCTCCAATGGCCTAAGCAGTCGATCGATAGGAATTTCAACAATGACTGAATATAGCCGAATGAATGAATTGCGAAGTAAGTGTTCCATTTTCACCTTGCATTTTTGTCGGTTATGTACGTTCAATTTTTTTTTCAACTTAATATGAAAGAGTAAGTCACGGACACCACTATATCCAAATTTCAGCTCCCTAAGTACATTTGGAGGTGAGTTGGATTAAAGAAAAGCTTTTTGAGGAAGTTTTAAGCCATAAAGTTCTTTGAATTTTCCATATCTCTTCACCAAATCAATTTTTTTTTATAACAAGCCATCATGTTTTCATAAGGGGCCATGACTTTTCTACACTACTTTTAGGGTTTTTGAGAGTCGGTTATCCCAGCAACCTGGGAATGTAGAACGAATGGGGGAGCGGCTTGCTCGAGGGAGCAGCTTCGGCAAGCTAGGGCTCCGCTATGGCCTGACCTTTTAAGGAGGAAGGCCAAGAAGAGGTGAGTGGAGAGAGGCAGCTCGCTCGTGAGAGCAGTTCGCTCAAGCTAGTGTCGTGCCACAAGACGAAAATGAGTAAAGATTTTTGGTGCCTGAAAGTGAACTGATCGACTCGAAGTTCTCCAGGTAAGTAGAGTAAGTAGAGCTTGAGAATGGGCCTAGATGCCTAGAGCAGAAATAATTTTTGAATCCTACGCATACATTTATCTCGAGATAAGATTTGAAAGTTTGAAATCGAGTTAACGTGGATGTAATGACATTAAATTTTCATAGTAGAGTCTAAATACTGTATGAATCGGAAATGAATTGACGCATGTAAAGTTGAGCTTATTTTTGAAATATTCATTACTCAAAGAGAAATTAAGTTATCAGAATTTTTTTTACAAAGCCTCAAGTCAACAATAATGTTTACATCACATATTCTTTTTCATTCACTTCTGACCTAGTGAAAAATCCTATTGCTTGAAAATTCTTTTTTTATACCACCGCTGGCTCTTCAAAAGTGAGCATCTCTAAGACTATGGCACTAAAGTAGTAATATCCGGGGGGGTTAGGGAGAATGAGTCACCCTCCAATCATAAGAGTAGTCGACAAAATCAGGCGAAATGAAGAAAGTTAGCAAATTCTCAATTTATGACGACACGACAATATAATGTAAACAAAAACCGTTGACGGGCTGATAAGATCAAATCGAGAATGAATTGATAAGTAAAAAAAAATACAAATAAAAATAAATAAGTAAATGAATAAAAAAAGCACCGGTCTCCATTTGGTTTCAACAGGGTTAGTTGAAAAGAAAACCTGGCTAACTGACTCGCATTGTCGGTGGAGAGGCGTACTTGAGCGAGACGTTTTGCAAACGAAACCCTTCGACCATATACTATGGACTGCTAATGTTCGTACAGAAACGAACACAAAAGTGAAGCAAACAATAACAACATCATAGATGAGCTCGCGCATGCGTAGTGATATTTCAGGAATGAAAATGACAATTTTCAATGATAAGAATGTTAAATCAACATCAACTACTGATTTAATTTCATTAATACTACTCAATAATTAAAATTACGTTAAAGAAAGTATATTAATAATTATTTCAGTGAATCATAACTGTATAAGTTGATAAGAAAACTGAAACTACGCATGCGTCAGCGCATCTAACTACTGTTGTTGTTGGATTCAATTTCTACCATTTGAATTAGCAGTCCATAGTATATGGTCGAAGACGAAACCACCCTACCTTGAGATTATGGTGCACTGCCGCACTTCTATGAACATTACCACGAACTATATTTCCTTCTTCATGTTTCAGGACTCATTTCAAAGGAATAGAAATTTATCCTGCAAGGATAAAAACCATTGAAAATGTAACGATAGGTAAATACCTAAATCTCGTTCGTTATTATGTGCGGCTGGGACCGGTGCTCCGATACACAAATCGACACCTTAGTGCATGAAGGTTGTAAGTGCACTTTTAATCAATTTTGAGGTTTTCGCATATTCTTGATCTGTGAAACATCCTCTATAAGGCTACATTGACAAAAATGAGTTAAAATTGTTTAAAAATTAGTAATTATTTAAAAAATAGTTGGTGGTATGCTCCAGTTCAGAAAATTTTTTACTGTATAAACGTTGTATGTGCATGTTCTTTATTCAGCGTTCGCGGTATTTCAATCATATTTTGTAATTTTAGTTTATTAGCGTTCTTTATTGAAGTAATTTTTCATACGAATAAAGATCGAATAATGCATCGCCATTCAGGTACACTTTTATAATAAAAAAAAACACGATTTCTGATCATGAAGATTCATACCATAAGCAGAACTTTGGTATTTCAGTTATTTTCACCGAAAATGATTGCAATGATTTCGTTGGTAAGTGAATTTATAAACTCTATTTTAGAAAGAAATCAGTTTTGGCGTACGTTAATCTTGATATACATATCTACTTTTTTTCACACATAGGAGAATACGTCGTCGTATATAACGAACAGGATATCGCAGAAACGAGAATTCTTGAAGAGGACGAAGAAAGGCGAATTGAAGGGTCGGAAGAAGCTAGAATCTCATAGCTTGAAGAAGCGAAAGTGGGAGAAAATGAAGAGGTTGAAATTGATATAGAAGAAAACAGCGTTTAATGGTTTGTTCACTCATTTACGCGTCATAACTTCTTCATTATTTGATTTTAACGGGTAAATTTCTATCATTTTCATATTGTAGATCGTTTGAATGATCCAGAATACTCGCCAACCACGCCAAAAAGATGTCGAAATGAGAGGCCAGATTTATGGGCAAGAAGTATTAAAAAAATGAAACGTCTTTCTGGCCACTCGTATTCAACCACAACTACCAGATTTAAACACGTGAAAATTGTGCCACCTAAAGCGCTGAAATATATTAACTGCTCCTGTAGATTCAATATCACCGAAAGATTGACGAGGAAACTCAAAAACGGTTTTTTGATACGTATTATAGTTTGAAAGACTATGTTAGACAGAAAACGTTTATTAGCTCTATGATTGAAGAAAATCCTGTTAATAGACGAAGGGACGAAACTCAAGAAAACTATAGACGAAAAACTTTCAGGAGTTACTTTTTGCGTAGCGATAATGTAAGATGGAGAGTTTGTCAAAAATTCTTTTTGAGCACATTCAACATATCTCTTAAAATAGTTGATACTGCACTCAAGCACATTGTAAATGATCTAGAAAGTGATACCTAGAAGCTGGACTGAATCTAGCTACCATATATCGAATGTATAAAGAGGATTGTGAAATTAATAATTGGGCACCTGTGAAAGAATGTACCTACCGGAGAATATTTAATTCGTACGATCTACCGTTATCGTTTTATATCCAAAAAAAGATCAATGTACTGTATGCAATACATACCAACAAACCACTGGTGAAGAAAAAAACAAATTAAAACCATCATTTGATGGTCATATACAACGAAAAGAAGAAGCGAAGAAGTCTAAAGATTAAGATATGTTGGAAAGCTCAAGTATAAAGAATGATCATCAAATTTGTATTTCATTTGATCTTCAAGTAAGGATAATAATATTTTATCCTTATAGGTTTTTTAAATATCTAATAATTATTTTATCTTCAATCTTTTTTATTATTGTAGACAGTTCTGTCGATTCCTTGGGCAAAGGATGGACTTTTATATTATAAAAGAAAATTATCATCGTATAATTTCACCATTTACGATTCCAATCGCGATGGTCATTGCTTTTTTTTGGGAAGAAACTAATGGTAACCGAGGTGCGACTAAAATAGCTACTTGCATCTTCCAATTTTTGAGAAGCTTACCTGAAAACATCGACCATGTAATTACGTATTCAGATACGTGCGGAGGGCAGAACAGAAACAAATTCATGTCCAGCATGATGCTTTTTGCTGTAAACCACCTGCCCAATATCAACACTATCGATATGAAGTTTTTTGAAAGCGACCATTCTCACATAGAAGCAGATATGATGCATTCATGCATTGAGAAAGCTAGAAAACATATCAATTTATAAACTCTGGATGAGTATGTGGTAATTTTAAAAACATCTCGTCATAATCCTCGCCCATTTATCGTAAACCAAATGACGTACGAAAGCTTTTTTGATTTTAATGATTTAGGGTGAGTGCAGTATTCTCTTGAAAAATAATAGTCTAAACACTTTTTCATTTACTAATTTTCATATTTTTTTAAATATCCTTCCAGAAAAATCCTCAATTTTCCTAAAAAAGATGTGCAGGGTGATAGTGTTCACTGGCTAAAGCTGAAATGGATAAGATTTTCGAAATTTCAACCAGACGAAGTCTAATTCAAATATAATTTAACTGATCTAGAATTTAAAACGTTCCGAATTGGGAATTCTGAAAAACTGAAGGATAGTTTGAAGCAAAAGTACTTTTCGCCAATTCCTTTGTCAACAAAGAAGGTTGCGGACTTGAAAGCACTTCTGTCGAGTGGAGTAATACCTGCTAGATATAAAAGTTTTTATGAAAATTTACCACTGTCGAAAAATGCAAAGGATGTTATAGAAGTACAACTGGACGACGATGAGGATGGTGAACAAGAGGAAAAATATCTTTCTGCAATTTCCATAAAAAAAAAAGCGATCAAAAATTGGGTATTCAGATCTTGAACGATCATTAACATCGCACAAGTTCGTTCAAAAAGTCTCATCAAAATGTAAACATGAAGTATCCCCTTTCATTCCTATACAACAACTTGAACTACCAATAAACATTTTGATTTTGGTTTATTTAGTAGGAAGGTCATGACCTAATATCCTACCTATGGTATAGCAAAAATATTCTCTGCCTTCACCGGGTTTTTTCAACGACATGAACCATTAGGTCATTTGTTGTACAAGAAATTAAAGTATATTGGCGTTCTTAATTATCAAGCAAATTTGCCAATGATGGTTTTGGAATATAGTTAAATAATGAAATGGTTGAAATAGTTGACAAAAAAATCCCTCGATATATAATCGTACGGGGTAGGTGTAAACAAACTTCCTGGGAGTTTGAACTTAGACTTTCCTCGACTAAACCAAATTATATCAAGTAATAGCGATACCAACATAACAAACAATAACAATACAAACAGCGATGATAACAAACCCAACGAGGCAATGAAATGCGCGGTAAATTTAGAATTAGACCTTTCACCCTTGCGTTATCCTGTGCTAGAAAATGGTATAATAAATAAAAGATCGTAAATGCTGACACGTTACCCATATAAGTAGTTGACGATTTATAATTAATTACGCCGGTGAAAAACAATGAGCGAAAAGACGAGGGTATGCTTCGGTATTTGCGCTTAGGGCATGCGTCGTTAAAATACCTTTTAAAACTACGAACAACGTATTAACACTTGACTCGAACACGTTAAATTAACAAAAACAATTTTAGATTGTGAAGTCTACGCCTCAGCAAAAATCACGAAAGTACTTTTCCATCAGTTCGCTAAAGAGCGCGTGGTACAGTGACAAATAATCTTTGCCATAATAAAAATTAAAAATCACTCGTAATTCTATTAATTATGAAATTACAAGAAGTCTCAAAAATAAGATAAGTAATTAAAGTAACGATCTGCATAGGCATCTCTCTCTCTTTGCATCTTTTTTTTTGTTATTACTTTTTTATTTAAAATAATACATTAAAAAATCCCACCATATTACGTTACTTATTATTCCGTAATTTCAACTTAAGTCGTCTGTCCAAGAGTAAACTCTCCCTACCAAAAATTACCACCACACTGTATGTAGGGTAGGAAAATGTGGTTTATTTCAACTCTTCAAAGAGCCCCACCACACTGCACTTCTGCGTGGTGCAATGGCTTAGCACATATGAGATGTCACTAGACGTCAAAAGCGAGTCAACATTTGTAAATAATATACGCCGATGCATTGGAAAAATTTCGCCACTGAGCGCAAAGCTTATGAGTTTTGCATGCTGAATATCGCTTTTCTTTAACGTTTTTCAATTTGGGTTCTAGCTTGAAATTTCGTAGTTTCACTTTTTCTTAATTGTTTCTTAAAAGCTACGCATCTGAAACGTACTAACCATTCGATCGTAGTTTTATCGCGATTTCACAACAGGATATTCAAAACATATTCCTTTATGAAGTGTGTAATTTAAAGTGTATATGGCTGCTTGTACAGCCAAATGCTATAAATTAGCGGGAAAGCCCAAGTTATACATTAAACTCTTTACTGCATTTTTTAGTTTTCTATTCCATCTCTCTGATTTCTCATTTAGCTGTTGAGTATCTGGAGGAGAAAGATCTTGTCCTGTTTTCTCTTCATCGCATATTTCTCAAAATTAACCATGTACATAAAGTACTCAAAATTTGTCAAATTTTCGCGATATGCGTATAATTACTGTATTCGTTCGAGAGATGAAGTTGCGAGGTGTTTCGAGGAATTCCTGATTGGTGCTAGAAATAAATTAGATTTGATGAGAAGGTATGCTACTTGAGATGTGATGGCGCGGAAGAATATGTACATGGTCTAGGTTAAAAATATATTTTGGGTAGGTTAAAAATATTGCATCTTTTTTTTTTGTTCGTAAAATTAACATACACATTAACACATTTTGTAAAATAAGTAAATTAATTTATTTAATGAATAACTAGCTGAAATTAATGGGATTGAAAATTTATAACATTGTACATCACAACGCACAACTTCTTCTGATAAACACTCTACACAATCAGCGCTAAAGTATATCATAGTGAACATCTTACATACGTATTTTTACCCCATAGGGATAAAAATATTCTTTCAGAGTTGTTCTACCTTAGTGAATATCTAAACATGAGGGGTCTGACTTCGCCAATTAGAGGGTTAAGTATCGAATCTGAATCCGAACATGCATGCCATCCTTTTCAATCTTTTTATTCCAATAACTCATCAAGTTTAATTTTATGAAGAAAACGTAAACAAAAATACCAACGCTGAGATAGTTTTGTAACATACCCATTCAATCCAAAAATTTAAATGATTAGTAAACAAAATATTGCGCCAACACAGAAACGCTACGCGCTTTCGTTACATCCTTTAATCGTTTAATACTCATCTTTTATCAATATTTACCCTAGAATCATATTAAATTTCGCTTCTTCGGAAAAATGTTGTATCAACATTGAAAGCGAGATTTGCTCGCGATTATTCATTTTTAAAAGCTTTCCAGCCTTCTAATCCCCTTCCTGATTAAACGTAAAATTCCTCCATTTTATCGTACATTTTGAAATTAAACTACGCGTATGTGGTATTTCGACAACATCAAGTGGTTCGCTATACAGTAGCCAAGTATCAATATTAGTATAACCAATAACCATATAACACATACCATACAGCTACTATTAGTTGATGAGTACAATTTTGAAGAGTGTATGATGATGTGAAACGTTGATAATTCCTCCATAGATTATCATTATAATCGTTTATGAAAGCAAATAGGGGAGACCAAAAGGATAGAAACGAAAGGCAGATGAAGCCACGCAACCAAAGCTCGTGTAATTAATAAGCGTCCTCTTATATAATATCCATTCATATGCTTAAGTGTTAACAACTTTCAGTCGTATTACATAATATCCATTCATATGCTCAAGTGTTAACAACTTTCAATCACATAAATATTTAGTTCATACAATAGAAATCAACCACCTCCTATAGAATAAATTTTTTTTAATCAGAATCACTAGAGTGATTCAATATCGCTGATTAAGACGATAAAAAAAATACGCTGAATCAATCAAACATTTCAGATCATCAATCTGTGAGACAATGCTCGGGTATTTATTGGCGGCGAGAGAAAAACACGTCGTTCACCCATCATCCAATTTACCATATTTTTTCCTATTCATCTTCATCATAAATCGAATGATACAAATACATCGCGCGTATATCAAATGCAATTTACCGATAAGCCCGTATAAAAGGGAAGAAAACGTATAACTTTGACATAATCAAAAAATATAAAAACGCCGGATCCGGCTACGTGCTATTTTCGACGCCAAATAAAACACCATTTTGACACATCAGCTTTTCTAATCGAGCCTTCTTTTATCATTCGTTTCGCCCGCCACTTTCTATAAAGATACGCGGCGAAGTTTTACAAGCTGACAACGTGATGAAAAATACTTTCTGGTGATGTTACTTCAATTTTGGAAAATTCTCGTCCGTGCCCCACATACCGTGACGGTAAACAGGCCCTATCATAGCTGCGACGGAGAATGGTTTTAGCGATGTCTCTCATTTACACTTCTTTATTCCGTGCCTTCCCCGTTCAGAGGTACACAAGCGCGAACAAACTTTTCACAATATATAACATAGTTTTGAATTTCCGCTTGTTATTGTTAACGACTGATAATTTTTGTAGAAAAGTTTCCTTTTCTTTTTTGGTAATTATATTGTCGAAAGCGACGAGTTCATTGTGTTAGCTAGTTCGCAATTACTTGTAAAATTATTAACGAATTGTTGGATTTTGCGCTTGAATTCCCCACTTCTTGTCTGTGAAGCACGTAGAAAGCGAGTTCGAAAATATGACGATAATTGCGCTAAGAGAGTTTTTAAAATTTTCAAAAAATCATGAAACGTTTTTACTCCGTAAAATCAGAAGATATACTCGATTGGAATACTTCCGTGAAATAATTTCTCAAATAAAATCAATTTTTTGAGTTTCTCGCAAAAATGTCAAGAACTGAAATTAAAAATAGTTGAATCCCGTGTATAAAGAGGTTTTACATGTATGTATCTACGCGTATATTTGAGGTAAAAATAAGAATACGTTTATGCGTAAAAGTTGCTTTCTACATGAAGTGCAGATGCAGAATAACACAGTTGGCTATAAAACATAATTTTTAAAGGTTCAAAATATAAAATGATATCATTAAGTTTATCAGTTTCTCAAGAATAGGTAGATTCAAATTTACTGTTATAATTTTTTGTTAGAGGTTTTAGGCCGAGTAAACGGTGCTCCAAAACATACAAATAAACAAAAAGCTTTTTATAGAATCAAAGTAGGTTTGAAAAAAAAAATTGTAGTAAACATTCTAAAGAAGAACCCTTCAAATTAGAATAAAAAATGATACGAGTGAACAGTGTTTATTCATGTAGAGAAAAAATAGAGAAGGAGGTACAGAGACTAAGATATGCACGCGGCGCAGTCTTATAGTCTCATTCACGACACTAACATCCAGTGTTACCAACCAAAATTCCCAAAAATCCGTACAATCGCCAAAAAAAAAAAAATTCGTACGCAAAGAAAAAATCCGTACACAATTTTGTGAGCTTTTTTTTGCTTTCATTGTTTGTTTGGATACCAAAAATATGAAATTATCAACGCAAATATTAGGTATATTTTCATTTTTCAAACATATTACATTTTTCAAATTTAACAAATTAATGAATCATAGTTTAAAATTTACAAATAGCCCAACGAGGAATGAGTTACTTTTTTGGCATTTTAGCTAAGCGTACGCGTACTATTTATGTGTAAAAATCGTAAATTGTAATAGAAGTCAACATTAATAGTGCCAAAGTCATTTTTTAAATTTTTTTCAAATTTCAGGATGAAAATTATTATGATTCATACAAGAAAACAAAAAAATCCGTACATTTTGCCTATTTTTCCGTATTTTTGAAAAATCCGTACGTAAATCCGTACAAAAAATCCGTACGAATATGAATTTTTCCGTACAATTGGCAACACTGCTAACATCAGTTACCAAAAATGAAAACAAATGATGATACTAAGATTCGAAATCGAATGTTGGAGTGGGAATGTGTAGGGGAATTAGGGAAAAGAGAAAAAGGTCTATACAACAAGATGTAACGCAGTGCAAAGCTCAGACTATGTTGAGAAATCGCACTTTCAACTGAATTTGAGATATCGCTCAGAAGTGCTGAGAATAGCACAGTTGGTGAATTTAAAAATTATTAATATGGCTTCACAAGTAGAAAATAATTTGCATATAGAAAGTAATATGGAGAAAAATAATGCTGCTAATACTGTAACAAACGCTTCTTCAACATATACAACTACAAGCAAAGAAGATAGTAATGTTTCCGGGTATAAACGAGTCAATATTAAAGATCTGAATCGTAATTCTCAACTACGGGAAATTTGGGGAAAAATTATCAGAAAATCATAGATTAAACCTTACAATGGCGGCAAAGAACAACGTTTTGAGTGTACAATAGCTCATGAATCTTCTGAAATCCGTATGATAGCATTCACTGATGCATGCAAAAAAATTTTTCATAAGATTTTGGTCGGCGCGACCTATAGTATTAAAAATGGAATTGTATGAGACATTTATTCTATGGGAGGAGAGGAAATGGTAATTTCTAAATATACTATTATTGATGAAATTAATCATGAAATTGTACTTCCACCAGAATCTCATCTTGACTTTAGTAAAATTACTTCCATTCCCGAATATAAGAAAAAAATAATGTCATAGGGGTGGTAACCATGATACGTAATCCCACAGTAACTCCAAAAGGGAAAGCTTTACAAATCATGGAAATTGTAGATGAAACGGGGAAAAGCAATGTTAAATTTTGGAACGAAAATCTTTTCAATACTTTCTCGATTTACCGCCAACTTGCTTGAATTAAAAAGAAATAGAAGAACGACTACACCAAGCGAACAGTGAACTATTGGATATTCGACGACAGGAAAGAGATATCTACATTAAAAAAAGTAGATTGCTGGATGAGTTGAGATGTTTAGAAAATAAAAAGTCGAAAATCGATTTTGATACGTGAAATGAAGGAACGAGAACAATAGAATAAGAGTATATAAAAATGTATAAAAAGTAAAAACAAAAATTAAAATGTTCAAAATAGAAAAAACAAAAATAAATAAAAAGTAAAAAAAAAATTTAAATGTTGATAAATGGGGAAAAAAATTAAAATGTGTTTTATTAATTAAAATTATTATCTCCCTGAGTATGATGTAGAAGCATTGGCAATTATAAAATTAACTTTATAATTTTTTATAATATTTTAATTAAAAAATAATATATAATTTATAAATTTTCTAATATAAAATTAATTAATATTTAATGATTAAATTTTCTTTACAAAAAAAATTTTTAATAATAATTTTACATTAAATAATTTTTATTCCATTAACGTGCCATATGCTGCAACATAGGCCAGAGGCACGGACGGAAGGGGGGAAATTAAATTTGGTGGAAAAGGTGAGTAGATTAGCGATTGTGGAAGGATTGTTGTTAAGAAGACTATTTAAAGAGGGGGGAAATTATCCTGTTATCCCTAAAGTAATTTTAAATTAAATTTATATAAAAAATATTTATTTTTCAAGTTTAATAATAAATTAAACTATTAATTTTACGCCAAAAAAATAAATTTAATTTATAAAATTTTTAGGATCTTTTTGCCTTTTAAAATTATTTAATCTTTTTAAATTAAAAATTAAATTTTATATATAAAATTAATAAAGTTCATTTTTTATTTATTCATTCATTCTATTATTCAATTAAAATACAATTTATTATGCTACTTTAGTATAATGTTTATTATGCAATTCATTGATAAAAAAATAAATAAGTTACAAAGTGCCATTTGGAGGGCAAAAATGAAGGGAGTGGGTTGTTAATTTTTTCTGAGATGCCCCATACCATATCTGTAACGTAACAAAAAATTATGAAAATCGATATTTGAATTTTTTTGAAAAAAATTTTTAGTTGGTCTCAAAATTGGCAAAAACGTGTAGGATTGAAATCAAAGCTTATGGTCAGGCCCGTTTTAGGATTTCCGTATGGGGGAGGTTTGAGGTTTCGATAGAAAATTTGTTGTTGAAATTTCTGAATTGGTGGTGGCGAGGGAGGGGGGTAGTTGAAAGTTTTGCAAGTAATGTTCCAAAAATTGCCAGTCAGCCAGTTTTTGAAAAAGCTTCGCGGTAATTCTCATTTGAATTGTAATGAAATAAATTTTTGAAATGAAAATTTATTTTGAAATTTATGTACGGCTTTGCACATTATTTAAAAAAAAAAAGAATATGAATTTTTATGTTAATCGTTTTGCAGGTCCTCAATATTTATACTTTATTCAAGAAATACAACAATTTGAAGTACGATGTATTACACAGTAGCCCGCTACTAGCGGGCTACTGTGTTTTTGGAAGTATTACCTGTTTTGTTATATGTAAGTACCTAAAAGAATTTAATAATTATCTTTTTTTTTTTTTTTTATTGTTAATAGAAAAATATGCCGAAAGACGCTGTGTATATACTGGTAGCCGACACGGCCCTTGAAATTGGCCGTGTCGGCTACAATGCCTTTACAGTCGCGAGAATATTAGCATTGATTGCCGTTTCGGTGAGTACCATATCTTCAATGAGTGATTGTTTCCTTCCCATCAGAAGTACCTGTCAGAAAGTTCCGAAATACCGAATTCGGTCGAGGTCAACTTTACCTGATGTTGAATTTTAATGCCGATGGTTCACAAAGATACAAAGCACCATGTGAATCAATTATAACAGCAATTTCATTTTATTTGTTGGATACTTAAATTTAAAGATTTACACTGAAGTATGAAGTAATAAATGAGTTATGCAATATTTTTATTTATTACTTAGCATTTGAACTCCATATTGAATAAATATTATTTCGATTTCTTTTAGTATTGATTCATTTTCACTATGGAAAATATTCAACATATATATCTGACCGTAATAAGAAATGTCAATAGGCTGATAGAATTAAGTTTCACCCGTTTTCATGAAATTTTCCCTGAACTGATCGAATTGCAGAATCAAATGAACCGCGCGGCAAATCACCTAAATAATGCGCCGGTATTGTTGTCCGCTGTATTACGATTAGAAGATGACATCCATATTGTCACTGACAAGCTGATGGAACACTTCAATGATAATGAACGAAATGCGCCTGAGCTTTTTCAACTTTTAGATCAGATATGGACGACAGTTGATGAAATACGCGAAATATTAGTTTTGAATGATACTGAACCCTTCCGATCGAATCGTAGACGGATTGGCTCATGAACCTGCTCATTAACGAGATCATCACAAATCGTAATTGCTGATCGTGAACATTGTAATTTAAAAGTATATCTATGTTGTCGCTGTTTCAATAGATCTACTAAATGATTGTTGCAAACAGAAGCGTATGTTGTGGCCAAAATATGAAAATATTGATTTTCCCAGGCAAAATCAATATTTTCCGAACAAAATTTTTCCAAAAAATTAATTTTTTTGTAGAAATAATTTTTTTCTCATCACATGTTTTTTTCAAAAAAGGGATAAGAAAGCAAAGTTTCGATTGAAGGAGTTGATTTTTTTAAAACTTAACCTTAGCTTCATAGTATTAAAGATTATTTTGCTATTTTCTTAACGTGTATGTTGTTTTATTAGCTGTTGGTATAATAATTATGCGTATATATTAATGTAGTAACAGTCCAATAATTTTTTGTAAAAAATTTATTTCATGTTGAAACAAAATGTAATTGTATTTTTAAGTTTTGTAAAAAATTTCTGGATTTCTTTATGTATCTTGGTTCTATCTATCGCAAATGAATAGAGACGCGTTTACATTTAAGGCTTATGCCTCTGTTGTAAAATAGACCTCGTCACGTATGCACCTGTCATTGCTTCTGTTGCTGAACAAGTCAAGTAATATAGATATGCTTTGGAATAGTACAAGGTGTATACAATATACTACCTATCTGTGTAAGGACTTACACAGTAAATAACGCTTGGCTAGTTGGCTTTAATTTGTATTCTTCATTTTTCACGACATAGGTTGCGTGGCTACACGCTGTATGTCATCTGATTCGCTCTCCTAAGTTTTCGAGCTTTCCCTTATACACCTTACCTCTGTGAGGTGAGGTGGCTAATATGATAGCCTGTACATGCGTGGTATTCATCGTGCGAGCCTACTAATTATACTTATTTAAACCTCATCTTACCCGCACATCCCATACGAGCATGTACAGTAATTTATTGTGAAAGGGGTTTAAAAGTTAGGAAGGCAACTACATACTGTTGTGTATGTAGATGATATGTTCCTGGAGAGTAACAATATAAAGAAATTATGGGAAATTCTAACAAAGCCGAGTAAAGTGTTACAGATCTATGGGAATGAAGAGATTTTTAAGCATAACAATAAAAAGAAATAGTATGGAGAACAACATAAAAATTCAACAGGAAAAATATGTACTGAACAAGTAAACTTGCTTTCTCTAAAATTTTTCTTATGTGCCACTTCGGATTGATTATAGATACATGGGTATTCAGTTACATACTTGGTTTTAAAACCAGCGAATTTTAGATTTAATAGCGAAAGAAATCGTGAAAACCAAGCCAATGGTATTTTAAATCGGTAAAATGGTAAACTTGTCACAAACAGGGAACACGTGAACGTGTGTTTTCACTTACGCATGAAAGAGTTTTTTTTCTAAATTGTAGTAATCGGTGTTTGGAGAAAAATTGTAGCACACGTTTCTTAATCGCTTTAATCCATCCCAGTTACTTTAAGAAAAAGCGGTTAAATTGAAGTTTTGGTTTGGACATGAAACAATTATTTCAAAAACGACGCATATTTCAAAATATTGTATACTTCCTGATAAGAATTATGATAATTGTTTGCAGAAAACCATATAGAACGACTGAATAATGAGAGGAAAAGAGAAGTCAGTAAGAAGCAAATTAGGCATTATTTCGTGAATACAATTTTTCTCAAAGAAATATTTTTAAAATATTTGGATTATAAGAGTTTCTTCTCACAACTGGGTACTCACGATATCACAAGCTATGCAATACATCAATTTTCTCAATTGTTTCTCACTTTGTTCCAATCAAACGAATAATTATAAGAAAGGGTATACCCGAATAACGGGTGATTTTGGCCCTAAGCGCTTTTTGGCTCCTATACCCTACAGGTGGTGTGCCTAGATTAGAAATAATTTTTCGCCAAGTTTTGCACCCCTACCCCACTCCATTCCATCCCCGTTCCACATCCATTTTATTATCGTTTTTTCACAAATTTTTCATTTCGTTCCGAATGAATGAAATTTTTTGTTCTTTCGCATATAAATAGGTATCATAGTGGTGTATCTAAGATAAAATTTTGAGTAATTTTGGTTCATTCCTATGGGGTTTTGGCTATTTGAAATTTTCAACTTTAAAAAATACCTCAATAGCGAAAAACGACCACTTTTTAAAAGTATCCTAAAAACGTGTTTTGTATGTAGATTTATCTAACGTATTCAGTTTTGAGATTTAGGAATGTCGTGGACCACCAAATGCGAAAAACGTATCATATAATCGATTTTTCCACTTTTCGGTGCTAATAATTTTATTTTTCATTTAAAAATTTAATACACCACTAATACGAGTAACGCAACATTAAGCCCTTCACCTCACTCCCCTTCAGCCAACAGTGTATCATAATGATTTCGTGTTGAAGAACATCTATATTATTTGTATAATATGTAGTAAACGTTACTGCTGGAACATATTTTCCAATTCCATCGCTTCCTCAATACATATACATGCATACATATGTATATACTGTATATGTACATAAATTTACTTATAAATAGTTCAGACAACATATATGTTCTTATCTTTTTCGAATATACGAGTTTTTAGACAGACCTGTGTTCCTGTTATTCTATTAGCTTCAATTCAACAGGTTATGGGCGTAGGGCACGCTTCCCTGCGCTACACGGTACCGTAAGTAAAAATTTGATCATACGCTTTATTATTTTCTTTGCCAGCAAATTTAAATCGCTTAATTAACATTGCCGTAATGATAATTATATTACTAAGTAGGCCATTTGAAAGAAAGCCGAAAAATTTTGAAAAGAAGAATGAAGCAATGCTATGGCATATAAGATTAGGTCATGCTTCACTAAATTATTTAAAAAGGCTACAGATGATATAAGGAAGATTAAAGGAAGTAAAATTCGATGAATTTATTCAAAGATGGAGAAGTTACCATTGAAAGATAAAGAGAGCTGAAAGACCATTACAAATAATACACACAGATATTATGGGACCAATCAAACCTATATCACACCCTAGTCATAAGCGCCTATATCACACCCTAGTCATAAGCGATTTATTATTGTCTTTATTGATGACTGTACTCGATTAGCTTGTGCTTACTCAGTCGAATCAAAAGATGAAACAGGCAATTATTTAGAGAAATTTATTAGATCGGCTCGAAACTTATTAAGGAAAGATGTAAAAATTTGTTATATTCGGTCTGATCAAGGCACCGAGTTTATGGGAGGAAATTTTTTAGAGGTGATGGAGAAAGAAGGTATAGAAAGTGATGCAGCCCCTCCATACACGCCGGAACATAATGGAACGGCAGAAAGGTTTAATAAACTATTCAAAATAAAATTAGAGCACTGATATTTGATTCAAGATTACTTAAAAGTATGTGGGAGTTGGCTGCTGAGGTAGCCGTTCATGTATATTATCAAACTCCACATAAATCAATCAATTTTAAGACGCCATTAGAAAAATTTGCACCAAGTGTATATAATCATTTTAATCGTATTCGAAGATTTGGATGTATTGCTTACATTAGAGTTCCAAAACAGTCAGCTCAATTTGATGTAAAAGCTATCAAATCTGTTCTGGTAGGCTATACCAATACCGCATATCTCTTATAGCATCCTAACACAGGAAAATTCCTAGAATCGAGTCACGTGAAATTTAACGAAAAAATCGTGTACGGTAACGTTTATAAAACAAATGCTATAAATGTAGAAGAAAATTTAACACATTCAGAAAATTGGGAGTGAATAAAAGAACTTGAGGAAAATGAAAAAAAAGAAGAATATAAAGAAGAAAGGGTTAAACAAGGAAGAGGAAGGCCAAGAAAGGTTATAAAGCCTGAAAACTCTAAGTGTATATAGATGATAAAGAGGAAGAGGAAAAAGCTAGAAGGAAAAGAGGTAGGCTAAGGAAAAGGTCAACTTCGAAGGGAGTAGATGAAGCTAAACATACATAAATGAAAATCAGATAGAGGATGTAAGCTTTGCGTATTTTACAGCAACCTATATAGATCTAGCTAAAATCAACTTTGAAGATGTTATCAATGAAGGTATTAGAAAATGTAGTTTAGAGGAAGAGGAATTGAAGTATTTGTTCTTCGTTTATGTAAATAAAGATCCGACATCATATGATGAAGCTTTATCTATGTCTGAGAGAGTAAAATGGAAAGAAGCTCTAATAACGAAGTCTGGAAGCTTGTAGATAGACCAAAATTAACAAAAGATGGGAAGAAACCAAATATAATTGACTCGAAATGGGTTTTTAAGAAGAAAATTTCTAAAGAAAATTTAATAAGGTATAAAGCAAGACTAGTACTAAGGGGGATTTAAACATACAAACGTGTATGATTTAAAAGAAACATATGCGCCTGTCTCACAATTGATAGTAGTTCGCGCGCTATTAGCCATTATCAACAAATTAAATTTAGATGTTTGCCAACTAGATATAAAAACGGCATTCTTAAATGGTATTTTAGAGGAAGAAATATACATGGAAATACCAGAGGGAGTCAAGTGTACAGAAGAAGAAAGACAGGTAAAAGTATGCAAACTGCAAAAAGCCATTTACGGGCTTAGAGTCAGTCTGAAAAAATGGAACAAAAGATTTACAGAAGAAGCTCAAAAGCTTAGACTAGAGAACGATTTGAATGAGCCTTGTCTATTCCCTTGGAGGAAAGATAGAAAAGTGGCTATATTATTATTACATGTAGACGACATGTTAGTAGCCAGTAATGACCTGAGGAAGTTGGAAGAAATAAAGAGTAAATTGAACGAAGTATTTGAAATGACAGATTTAGGCGAACTTAAAGAATTTCTAGAGATGTCAATAGAGAGAAACAGAAAATAAGGTTGGCTAGAGATTAATCAAGAAAGATACATTTTAAATATACTTCAAAAATTCAACATACTGAAGTGTTAGGACTCATAACACACCGATAGTGACTAGACAAGTATCTCAAAGAGCAAAATGAGGAAAATGCTGCGATTCGAAGGGAGAAGGGAAAAATCATAAAAACAATAATGTACCATATAGAGAAGCAATTGGAAGTTTATTGAACTTCGCTGGTGCAACAAGACCAGATATAGCTTATGCTGTAAGTTACTTAGCGAGAAAACAGTTAGAGCCTACCGAAGACGATTGGACAGATGTAAAAAGAATATTTAGTTCAGCAACTAAAGGTGGATATGTCATCCGATTATTCGATGAAACTATTGCTTGGCGCAGCAGCAAGCAACACTACATTACATTATCAACATGTCAAGCTGAACATGTGTCAATGAGTGAGGCATGTCAGGAAATTATATCAATTGCTAAGGCGATTAGATTTATTCTTGGACGTACGCTTTATCCTGCAAAATTATGGTGTGACCACAAATCAGCTATGGATTGTACAAAGAAAGATGGTAATCACAAAATGAAAAACTTTGATGACAGTACAGAAGAAATAGAGAAAAACTTAGAGCATAGAGAGAAAACTGGAAGTCGAAAACACATACATAGAGTTACTGTAAAATAGATACCAACGAAGGAAAATTTATCAGATATTCTCACAAAACCTTTACCAACTGAGGCCCATATTTATCTCAGAGACAAATTGTTCAATTTGATGTAGAAGTAGATTACACTTAATTTAAATTATAGATGTATTAAATGCTAATTAAGTTTAATTTTTGTTCACAGTGAGTCGCAGATGAAAACGGAAAATGAAGGGAGTGCTGGAACGTATTTTCCAATTCAATCGCCTTCTCAATGTCCATCTTTTTCGAATATACGAGTTTTTAGACAGACATGTGTTCCTGTTATTCTATTAGCTTCAATCCAACAGTTACACACGTTTTCTACCTTTATAATATTATAAGTATTAGGGTGGAAAGAAAAAGAAAAAATGTTCTTAATTTTGATTAAATTTCGGGAGGTGGTTATCCTTTAGTTGAAAGTTTCCATGCAAAATTTCAGAACTCACAGATCATTTGGGGGGGAGGATAGGGGTCCTCAAAATAGTGTCATTTGCGAAAGGACATGGTTTTTTCTCTCTATAGCCTATGGATCGATTCATAACCATAACCACACTAGGTTATTAGAAGGTCCCAATTTGAGTTTATACATCTCACTAGCCCATAAGAAGATCGATTGGAGGCCATCCTGATCGTCCTATTACCTAGTGTTGGAAAAGTTGCAGATTGATGATTTCTATATACATGAAAATTTTTCAGCAACGTTACCAATTTTTCACCATCGGAATTGTCAATTTTAGGATTTATGCCCAAAATCTTTCTAAAATGCTAAAAAAAAATAGTCGGTAACACCATATTATGAGAAGTGGGAAAGATTTTAAAGTCTTAATAAAAGAAATTTCAAATTTTTTTGGATTTTCAATTTGCAACTTTTCAACTACTAGGTAGGGCGATCAAGATGGCCTCCAATCAATCTGCTCATGGGCTAGTGAGATGTAAAAACTTAAATTGGGACCTTCTAATAGCCCAGTGTGGTTGTGGTTATGGTTATGAATTGATCGAGAGGCTATAGAGAGGAAAAACCATGTTCTTTCAAAAATAACCCTATTTTGAGGACCACTATCCTCCCCTCAAACGGTCGCATGGGAACTTTCAACTAAAGGATGGGGTATAGGAGTCAAAAAGCGCTTGGGGTCAAAATCACTTTTTCGATATGAAAAACTGTCTGTTATTACTCGTGCTCCTGATGAAAATAACTACGATTTATGTTCTTATTTTTATTTTAAATACTTGGACAAAGAATAAAACACTGAAAAGATGTTACCAATCAACATCAATATAATTCAGATAAACCATGTTAGTAATAATCCATGCCACTACATAAAATGTTTGTTTAGCTTTCAGCGCGTTCCGATCAAATTAGCCACATTTTCATAAACTAGATAGGTTACAAAGCAATAAATAAATATATCTTTTCATATACGACGAACCAACGTCACGAATTTATTTCAACGTCATCCGTTGTATACACACGCTACGACATCAAAGGGAAATTAGTACTTTTTTCTTCTCGCCTCGTTGCACCTCTTTAAAGTCGCCGCAACATTGTTTCTTTCTCGCATTCCCCGTCACCGCGCTCACCTACATGAGCTTTTTTCGAGAGCAAAATAAACATTACGAAACGTGTCCGAGTTTTCAGCTAGTATTTTTCTTTTCCTCGCTAAATTGATGGGACTTGTTGGAAAAGCTTACATATCCCAAAGTAAACAAATGATGGACGAAAAGCTTTAGTGGCAAAAATTTTCAGAGTTTTTTTTTATTCCACGATAAACCTGGCATGCTGGAACGCTGCTTGGCATATATATTCTGAAGATAATTCAATTAACAAAATTATTTTAAAAATTGAGTTAGTACTCTAACCTCGTATCCCGTAATTAACAGAACTGGTTAAATACATTCGTTCGTTGAACACGCTAAGAAAAGAAAATTATTATAATATACACCCTTTTCGCTTGGGTTACAAATTTGTACCATTTACATGTACGTTGAGTGTTTAGCGACGCTACCTCCACAGAGAATTTTTATGCTATGTGTTATCGGTTGTAGAAAATGATATAAAATTTCAAGCACAGATGATTTCGTTTAACAATTTATATGTAAATCATGAAATATTATAAAAAAATTTCAAAAACAAAATAGAAATTAGGGAGGAAATGCCATATTGTCTATAAGGTTATGATAGGCAATAATACGTCATAAATGAGATATTTGGAGGAACGAAGTCCGAAGGTGTGAAATTTATAAATATAATGCATATGTATTTAATTGATAACTATTCAATCCTGAATCAATCATACAAATGAAAAGAATTAAAACACGTAAACATTCTTATGCATTTGAAGAAAAGCCAAAGAGCAAATTCGCTCAAAAATCAAAGAGAGCAAGTAGTATTAAATCGAAAATGAAAGATTAGAGAAAAGCAAAATTTATTTAAAATGAATGTCCAATCTAATATTTTACAAGAAAGCGTTAAAACGATCACTCTAATTCACATAGAGGAGGTAGAAAATTCAAAGTGACGTATACTATTTTTCTACACGATCACTTCACGATATGAAATAACGAGAACAGTTTTCGCTTCAAAGAGTCCTTAAGCAGTTTGAGTTCTTTTTTTCTATTTTCATTTCAAGTATTCATTAATTCATATAGTAATCAGGCACCTCATTAACAACCTTGACTATTCATGTAAGGGCTCTGCTCTCGGCAGAGTAACACCAAAACCCCCCAAAATCTACGATAAACCTCGACCACGAGTAAATATCCACTCGAAACGGCCTTTCGTTTATTTACCAACCAGCGAAACGATTTATTTTCTCAATCTGAGACATTGTGAAACCGCCGAACGTGCTTTAAATTTCTATCTTAACTTTCCACCGCATCGAAAACCACACCGTAAAAAGTTTCTAGGCGACCGATGGAATAACCACGCGTAAAATAAGCGATTGGAAATCGTTCGTTAAACGCGAAACGCTCAACAAGATTCGGACTCTCGGAGTTAAACCGACTTCAGGTCATTCCGAGTCGATTGTTTCGTCATTCTTTTACCAAACTTGGCGAATTGATTAGTCGTGTTAAGCGAAGAAGAAAAACCGCAAACGAGCTAACGGCGTTCACTCGGCCCATCGTTAAGAAACTTCAGAGGACACGAATTAATCGGGCACGAGAGTTTAATGGACATCGTAAATGTTCGCGAAATTATATCGAATTAACCAGCTCGCGTGCTCCTCGGCCCAAAATAAATCACCGCGCTCCTTACTTCAAACGCTAGAACGCCGTTTTCGTCGCGACGTCCAATATTTCAGCGCAGAGGTAACACGTCACAATAGAGAACATCATTAGCATTAAACTCGAATCAAATTTATATTCCGAATTTTTGGCATCATTACACGTACGGCGCGCGCGGTCGCGAAATTCTTCCCCTCTATCCTTGAGCTATATCTTCTTCACGTTACGTGTAAACTGTGAAGTTTTTTCTCGTCATCGCGAACTTTATCTCAACGCTTTAGAAATTCAATATCATTACTCGGTTCGCCAAAATGCCACGATTTTTAGCCTAACCAAAAATCATCCCCGTTAATGTATTTTGAAAAATGAACATTTCCTGTAGACGAAGTGGCGGGGGGAGGGGGGAACCGCTTAATGGATTTTTGTTACGCACCGTCGACAATGAACGATGGAGACTTTTAAATAACTCCGGTCGAGTCGACACCGTGAGCTGGATAAATTGAAAATATTCGCTGCAAGGAAACCGTAACGACATCGTCGCCAGCTTCGGGTCTCCACCGAAGGCTGACACTTTTCATCCGACGATAAGACGAAAAACAATGGCTCGTTTCATTTATGCAGCGCCCGAAGCCCCGTAAACCCTTTGAATATAGTGGAAAAAATTAAACAGTTAATGGATTTACAACGTTAAGTGAAAATAAATGTTGGTTTTTTCCCCCTCACTCGCACCCCTCATCGTAATCTTTTTCTCTCGGTCGTGCTCGACAAGGAGACAAATTGATTTTCTTTCGAACCCGAGGCTCAACAACAGGTGTATTTCAGGCATTCCCGCGTTCCGCATCGTACTCGAGTATTAGCGTTGATATCGTGAGAGAAAAAAATGAGCATCTTTAGCTCGAGTCGTCATCCCGAGAGACACGTATCGCGCGCTAATTTCGCACAACGACGACAAAAAAGCAACGCAGACATTTCTATCTCGAGTATCTATTCAATTCGATGGTGAAACGTACTTCATACAATTTCAAAGTTCACTCATCCATACCATACACGTGAACGAAACAAAGAGCTGTGAGCCTTTCATACGCGTTCCTGGGTCCCAGCATTAATCAATACTCGCCAACAAAATGATGGCTTACTTTATTACCGTACGTCGGTCGTCCACGAATATTTATCATTAAATCCGCACACCGTATATCCTACAAATCCTAAAACCCACCGAAAAACTTCTTTTTATCTTCCACATCAAATACGGCTTTTCCGGCCAAAACGAAAAGGGCTAAACGAATACGCCCGCTGGCAAATTGCGTACACTAGTTCGTTTGTTTTCTTCGGCATTAACGTCTTCGTGCGGAAAATATAGGAAATCACGTCTGCTCAAACCAAATCCGGCTCACTTACAAACGGAAATAGTCGTATATTCGATAAAAAAAAGAGCTCCGTTTTATATTCAAATAAGTGACCGTCCATAATACCCTCTTTCCTGTCGAATCCATCTTTTTCACTTTTTTGTCGCTGTATTATTTCGCAACTTTGGAAGTCTGGCCAGTTTCATATACTGACCCCAGCGAACCGATGACGCGTATTTTCTTTCCACTATCTGCGCTTTTCTATGCATTTATTCTTTCACGGGCCTTTCAAAGAAAACCATATTTTTATTGTTCCTACAAGCGCTTTTCTTTCTATATATTATTCACCAGGGTACTTTGGAAATAGATTGAAAAGTGATAGCAAGTAAACAAATTCTCTTCACATCTATTATAAACCAGCAAATAATGTACTTTTCCATCTTCAAGATGGAAGATCTTCCAATATTTGATTACCAGGATATTGTAGTTATAAATGGAAAGAGACCTACTCGTAAACAATACAAACGTCTCACCTCATAACACATCAAACATGTTACTACTCATCACTTTATTAATGTATTTCTGGGAATATCGATTCTTTTACAAAAATAACTTATATGAAAAATATGTTGAATTCCCAATCTTAATCGATTTCATTCGATGTAAAATAATAGATAAAACTACTGAATTGAAATATTCCCACAGATCAGCAATTAGCTGATTTATTCATTAAAATTCTACCATTACCGAATATACTACTCCCAATGTAGAAGGAAAGGCGAAGTACGAGTGTTTACCCACCATTATCCTTCCTCAATAGAGTCTCTCTTAAATACGCCTCTGCACCGACAATGATATTAGAAACGGCTGTTCACTGACAAACGGCGATGATGCGTGTTAGTGAAGAGCCGTTCCAGTAGTATTGTCGGTGGAGAGGAGTAATTGAGCAAGCCCTACCTTGAGACCAGTTGACAGTGCATCGCCTTACCTGAACGTACATTTACGGTGCACTGACGTACTTCTATGAACATTACCACGACTACATTTCCTTCTTCATGTTTTAGGACGCATTTCAAAGGAGTAGGATTATATCCTGCGAGAATAAAAAGAATCGAATCTCCGTCCAAAATCGCAATTTAAAATTTACTGTGATCTCTCTGATACAGTATTAGAAAATTTAAAGAAAGAAAATATAAAATTTAATAAGGAAAGGAGATCAGCCGCCCATCCGGACAATAGAAATATAGAAAATTTTAAATCTGAAGATGCGCGCAAAAATTTAATTTATTTAAACAAACAAAATTCTCTTTTTCACTAAAGGGCATGATGGGATAAGATAGTCGAAAATGCCCCCGAGAGCTTTTCGAACGGTTCCTAGAGCGAAAGGTGGGCCACATCGAAAAAAAATTTTGACAAAAATTTCAGGCTCCAGTTGCACCTATTTTCGGAGAAATAGGCAAAAATAAGTTTTTCGATTAAAATTTTTTTTCTCACCTTATTATAAAGATGGAAAGTTGAAATTTTATTTATAGTATCTTGACAATAAAAGGTTTTTTCAGTAATTTTTTCAATTTTTTTCGATCAATTTTAAAAGAGTTATGCAATTTTTAAAATTTCAAACCTCCATTTCTATGGCAAGTTTTCGAGGTGCAATCATGAAAAAATTCCCTAACCTTACAAATTTTATCAATGTTAAAGTCAAGAACAAGTACCCGTAAGTACCCCATATTAATGTATTATTTTCATAGAAATTGTTTTCTCACTAATTTTTTGTATTTTTGTATCAGCCAAAAAGGGCAAAATGCCATATGAAAATGATACCCTCGATCTCAGCGATATTTCCATGGTTTATGGTATGTCAGTTGAATTGTAATTGATAAATAGGGAATTTAATTCAAGTTAATTACATCATTTCGGACTTTGGTTTTTAGGAACTCCGCCTGCGGATCAGATCGGAAAATCACCAGAGCTTTTCAGTTCCCAGCAGCCAACCCAGCTTACGGGAAGTAAAAAGAGAAAAAAAACGCAGACAACAATATTATATACAGTTGAAAAATGTAAGAATGAATTTGTATTTGCACTTTGTGGTATATTTTCAGTTCTCATTTTTTTTTTATGGTTTCAGTGCAAAACAGAGTAGAAGAAGTAAAACCTCCATTTCTATGGCAAGTTTTCGAGGTGCAATCATGAAAAAATTCCATAAAATGTATGTTTTACCACCAAACATACCATAAAAATTTCAAAATTTTTGGAGTGGTGCAACATGGTCAAAAAAAATAAAAACTATTGCAGCGCGCTATAAACCAAGCGGTTTGGTACTATGCGCGCTGTAGGCCAAATGAACGTTACACGACGTTGCGTCGCCGCCTTAACGGTGCATAAAAGCTCAACTCATCTTCTCGCGCTTAAAACATTACTTAGGATTATATTTTTTACATTTTGGTTTACTTATAAGTGAACTCCTACAAATGATCAAATCAATCAATAAGCCTATTCCGTCTGTTTATTTGAAATTAGCGTTACTGAGGTAAAATTAAAACAATTTAGAGGGGTAATTTATATCAATATTTCCCCTTCCCCAATTTTAGTGAATAATTTAAAAAAAAATTGAATTCAATCAGTTCGTTTTTTTCCGAAATAGTCGAAGAAATGAATTCATAACTAAAAAACTTACCATTCTCTATATAGTACGTAGTTTCATTATATCTTTCATCAGTAAAGCCCGGTCTCTTGGCTTTCAACGCTTTCGTTTCTAATTTCGCCTAAAAAAAAAAAAAAAATTGCTTGTATTCGTTCAACCAACGATTATAATTAACCCGAATACCTATGTATCAAGGAACACGATACCTGTTACGATCGCGTTCAAGTACGAGTCGTTTTTCGTCGGCTATACAATTAAATTAACGTCAAAAGATGAAAAACGTCGTGTTTAGTCGTCGTGCTTCCATTCAAGCAAACTCGGGCGAAACGCGAAGGATTTTCAATCTCGAAAAACGCCATTCGCCATTCGTTACCGCCACTGTATCAAAATTTGCCCTTAAGGTCACCATCGCAACAAAGCAAAAAGCTAACATTTTTTGACGTAATATTACGCCCGCCGAAAATAATATTACCTCGTGAAAGAACACATGCGAGGTATTCCTAGCTCGGGAGTTTTTTTCACGCTTTACGCGTCACGCTTCAAAAATGAAATATCGCTCTGTTAATGTTTCTCATATCCTACCTATAAGGCTCAAGATATCGTTTGCAGATCCAGTTAAGATATTATTTAATATTTACGTCGAGGATTGGTGGCGAACGTGACGTTAGAAGGAAAAAACTCGTCGCTAGTTAAGCTCGACACACGAGCGTTACTCGCTTCGCTAAAAAAAAAGGAGAAAAAAGTTATTTCAAAATCCTCTCCACTATCAGCTGCTTAAAAAATGGGTACAATTTTTTCGGCGTTAACTTGGCCTCCGATGTAGTCATTGGAAACCTGTCCACGTTTGTTACATTCACTCGACACCTAACGCGTTAAAATTCGCGTACACGTTACACCACGAGTTTCAATATATTCGCGCAGATGACTCTGAATGACAGGAAGGTTTCATTTATCGGTGCACATTGGCGTCGCTCCAATTCGACCTACCCCTCACTCGTTGCGGATGTCATGTATGACTCGAATGCATCGAAAACGTAATCCAACAACAGCATATAGTAATATATTCACCTATATGTTTTTGACGATCCATTTCCCCCGAGAATAAATATGATCGAAGAAAGCTCATCGCGTCATAGCAATTTAAATTCAAATAATTCAGTGTTCGCATTTTCAGAGTAGACAAATTAGATACGTTTCATTCGTTATAAACACGTTTTTTCAATAATAAGCGCAGGTAGAGTAAACATTCGCCACAATTTAATGAAATTCATCGAACGACAAAAAAATATAGGTAGAACATAAAACCAGAATCGTTTTAGTCGTCGGTTACGATTTATAAATCGCTAACGACGTCGCGTCGCCTTCGCCATATATAAATTAAACGAGACATTAGTTTCGACCATTTTGTAATTTGTTCGCACAGTTTCCCAACACTCGTTTTGATCTACCAATTTCAATAAATCGTCCATCACTTCAATTTTAACGATCATCATTCGTAAATAAAAATCGCGAAGTTCTAACGCCTAATTTATTCCTTCATCACCTAACACATTTTGCCAAAATTGTTTTTGAAAATTCGACTGGAAGTTGTAGCATAAAATCCAACAGCGTTACGAATATATCTGATAAATTATTGAAAACTGAAAGTATCCCCAACTAGCGGGCATAAAGTTGCGGTATAGTCCCAGGTGAATAGTGCACGTGACAAGATGCTATATAAGGTATTAAAACAAAACCGACGTTATAAACTTACAATATCTTCGCCAGGTCGGTTGACGAAACGTGATAAGGGACGAGGTTTCGCTGTCAACATTTCACACTTATTCTACCATAGACATCATACAAGAATAAATTCAACTACACCGCTGTCGTCCACATTAACACAAAAGGAACACACCAATTGCAAGCTCCATTTTTTCCATAGGCTGTAAGTACTATATTGTCTTAGTAACCAAATGCCTCATTTATACACTCTTTGCTATTGGTAATAAAATTTATTTCAATTACGATTAGCCCACTGCAGTTCCAAGCAGTACCGTACATACATACGTTCGCACACGATTAAATATAACACCCATAGTCAGGCTATGATTCAAAAAATGCACAAATAGGACATCGAAGTTCTAATTGGTGTAGTCGATAATTGGCTCGCCGCGAAACCCTGTGTTATTCTGGGACGCGACTTTCTCTTCCAGCATTTTCTGCATATCCAACGAAAAAATCGTCGTATGCACCTATCCGACGACATACCGCTGAGTTGGATTTTAAGCGGACGTTTCGAGATGTTACTCGATTTCTTGAGTGGTGAACGTGCAGACACGTCGCATATCCGGATCGTAAATAAACAAACCAACTTTGCCCTTGGGTTCATGTGTTCGTGTATTTTTGTAAATCATGGAATTTTTCGCAGTTTCGAATTATTAATTTTTGTATTTCGTTTTGTTTGTTTTTTTTTTTTCATTTTTAGAATTAAGATGTTTAGAAACCGGAATGAGACTTAACGTATGTTTTCGATAGTTGATATTTATGTTCGTGTATGTATTGTTGTATTCTGATTTTTGAGTAACATTTTCGAATTTGGAAATTTTGAATCCCTGTTGTCATCAAAATTACTTTTCAAAATTTTGATTCAAGAAATAAATTTTTTTAGTCCATTTGAAAAAATTCCGATTTTTGATTTTCATTGTGATTTTTGGTTTTTGTAATTGTTTTTTTTTTTCAATTATTTTATCGATTTATTGAAAATAATGTAGTAGCACGTTAGATAGGCTACTAACAGTAGGGTAAATAATATGTAATTATACCCCTCGCCCATACAGTACATGCGAGCCCGGACCGTAGTCTGTGCTAAGGAGACTGTTATAGGATTATTCCCCTTGCCCGTATAATACGTGCGAGCCCGGATGGTAACAACCACCACTACTACAGCAAGAAATTGAGACATTAACCCCTTCTCCCTCATTAGGGTGCGTCAAGTCGCATTTTTTTTGAAATTTTGGGGTCTTACCCTTTAGTTTTGTTCCTTTTGATGAAAAAATGATACCCTCAAAAAATTAAAAAAAAAAAAATTTTAGAGGTGGCGCTTTTGGAATGAAAATTTAATTTAGAATCCAATATGAAAATTTTCTGAAATTTGACAAGTTAAGTTTTTACAATAAAAATTAATCTGTTCATCAACTACAGACTAATTACACGTCTCTTATCAGTATTTTTCTAATTATCGTTTAAATAATAAAATATCTGGCTCGCCAGATGACCCAAAAATCGTATCAAGTATCTACTTTGGTTACAATCAGTTTCAAAACGTGATGTCTAGAAGTCAAATACCCTAGTTCTTTATCTAATTTCACTTCTACTAGGTGACACGCTTCTTTAGATTTCTCTGTTGTTTGTATTTGACACGGTAGTACCAAAACCCATAAAATTTGCTCGAGAAGTTGAATTCCACTGCTCTAAAGTCTAAACTTTTTATATGGGGTTAGCTTGTGCTATGCTCTTCTTTATAATGTTATAATTTTTTTGAATCGGCATACATGCTTTTTTCTAAAAAATAGAAATTTCATCGCAAATAATTCTAGCGCTTTTTGATATCAGGTGTTTCTCATTATAAGTTTGAAGTGTAGTAAAAGGACTTAGTACTTGCGGATTTGTTTGTAGTTTTATTCTTTCAATTTTTTCCAAAGTTGTAGGACCTACTAAACAAATATTTCGCTTTGATTGCTTAGTGAGATCATGATGGCAGGAAAAAAGCATATTATAGTAGCGCACGTTTTAAAAGATGTTCAATTCGTTATTGTCAAATTTGTGGGAACTTAAAACTTACCAGTGGTGTAGAAACCTCTGGTAATTAGGTAACAATTACCTTTCAAAAACAATTTAGAGGGGTAATTTATATCAATATTTCCCCTTCCCCAATTTTAGTGAATAATTTAAAAAAAAAAAATTGAATTCAATCAGTGTTCATTAATTCAAATTTTAAAAAAATCCGACAAAATTGAAACAATTTGTAAAGATTTTCGTAAATGGTCTGAAAAAAAGATCATCTTGAATGTTACACTCCTAAAAAAATGATTCTACGCCACTGAAATTTACTTCTTCGACCTCAGTGATATCTTTTTCATTTTTATGGACAAAGAAATATGAAAAAATCGCCATATAAACAAAAATAAGGTTTGGCTTTTCAATATGCTACATTCAAGGAGCAAATGGTTATTGATAGGCTATCTTATAGTTTTCAATTCATAGAATTTTATTAGCTAGTGCGCTACAACCTTAACAGGACTTTTCTTAAGTTATATATAGCACACCTAATATACCTAGTAGATGGTGGCAGAACGGCGACATCCCAAGATAACATGTTTATATGCGAATTATGCATATACCCATGCGAGGTAATGTTTTCAATATTCAACCCTGAAGCGCCACCTCTAAATACCTTTTTTTTACCTGAAATTTTTTCTGTGGTTTTTTTTAAGAAAAAGGAACACTTCTAGGGGGTAAGACATCAAAATTTCAAACTTCAAATTTTTCGCATATAAATTTGACGCACTCTACCCCTCAAAAAATCAAAGTTCGGAAATTAGCATCCGTACGTAGGCACACATAAGCACCCTTCGCATACATTTTTTGAAGAAGTATTAAATGTGGTGATATTTCCTGCCCTGCGTTGAATTTATCGTATAAGTTTTCATTTTTTGTAATTTTTCAGTGGTATCATTAAATTAATAAAGGTATATTTCATTCCCTCAAATTTGAAGATTTCAATCCTAATTCTTTTCATGATGATCAACTAAACTTTTTGCTTTGATAAAAGTAAAGGAATGAATCTCACATATATATAAATTTAAAGAAAATAATTTCGTGAAAACGAGTAGTGTTGTATGGTTAAAAACAAATAAGTCATTTCAAGTCGTAAGTTTTGAAGTTTATTTGGGCCAACTTACGCATACAAATCGAGAAAAAAATTCATTCATCGATACGCTCCACACGTCACTTGGCATGCCCGCAAAATTCAGGTTACGACGTAAGTACGTAACAAGTGTAAAAAAATTTCGACGTTTAAGGTCAAACTGATTTTTCTTATATGCTACATTAAGCAACTAATTTTTTCCCATGCAAAATTCTCCTTCGACCGATACTGTTATAAATAGAAATTTGGCCGTTTTAGAACGACTACCGGCAACGCATTACATGGTAATCATCTGCTCGGCCTCTTATCTAGACCAGATCCCAATATTGTATTAAATCTTTTGTTCTTTAATTTGCGACCGAGGCTACCACATCGCCTAAGATAGACGTTTATTTTTAACCGTTATTCCTTTGAGATTTAAATTAACCGAATCTCGTCGTCTGCCATTCTAATTTAATGTTTAAATTTTCGCTTTAGCGAAACGCGTTCCATTATTGTTATTCCACGCTGAACTACCATTTTTCTTATGTATACCCCGTATTTTCAAACTCGTACACGCGGACGGGTATATTTTGATATATTATTTAAATTATCGCAGTACTTTTCGTTTATGAAACACGTCCCAGCGCGCAGGCTATTCGCGTCTTTGGCAAATGTAAACCTCCTTTTACCTTATTACAAACGACATTTTTGTAATTACCATTAGACAATGGCCGTATCGCTCGAGGCATTTTCTTTCGCAAATTAAAAGTAACCCGACGAAAACGCAATAAATCTGTCGCGTTCGCGATGGCATTTTATTAACACACCGCGGACATTGTTTTCTTGGCAAGACTACCACGTTCCACCTATGTGGAATACATTTTTGGCGGAAATATAAGAGAGAAAAAAATCGACTCAAAATGTCAAAACTTAAAACAACGCCGAGAGTTTTCCGTAGTATCATCGGCGATAAACAAGACAGTAAATCTGCCGAACTAACCTCGTCCCAATAACACCAGTCCATCGGAGCGGAATACGTCAATAAAATCGCCATCGGCGGTTTATACGTTTTGAATTTTGATACACTCGGTTCATTCGTTACTCGACGAAAACTTTCCATTATATCACAATAGAAAAAAACTAATATCCATTCGTGCCCAAAATTCTGTCAATTCCCTCGTCATTCGAAACAGTTGCCGGAGTCACGCCCACGTATAAAAACCACGATTCGACATACGAATCGCGTATAAAAACGCACCATTCGGCGATAAGTTTCATCGACACAGTTCATCTTGCTGGTAAAGAAGGCGTTTTAGAATGGAAATTCAATTTCAAAGGTCTAACGTTGTATGAGATAGCCAAATACACGCGTAAAAACGACTACTTAAGTTGTTATTTGCGACTCGACTTGTTGCCTATTTCCATCGTACCTTTTCTGCAATAAAAGGGCGTAAGGAGTCCGGCTCCATTATGAGATTATAAAACACCGTAGGTATTTTTCACAACACCCCTCTACATTCCCTTCCGTCGAACCATTTTCGCCCGCGTTAAAAAAACAACATTCGACTTCAGATCAAATAAAAAATCCGTTAATGGCTACCGACCAGCTTACACGTAAAAGTTAATCTTTTTAACATGGAAATTTTCGCTCGAACCGCTACCGCCGACGTAACGCGTTAATGGCGTATTTTTATTATACTTAACGATACGCTCGAATACCAAATTCATCGGGCAGCGGTAATTTTAATATTCTCGCCTGCGCCGCCGTAACGAGCGGAATAAGATGAGAAATCTTTTCATCTATCGCTAACGGCGCCCACAGCGACCGTTTTTTCCGCGAATTCATTAACGAATATCCTAAAAAGCGACCGTTCCCTCGATACAGAGTCAGATAGCTTCGGCACTACGACAGGTGTGATTTCGCGGGAAATTATAAAAAGAAAATTGGTAACCCACCAGATTTCGTTTTAACCGATTACGCTTAATATAAAATGGCGCTCTGCCACCGTACGCGGTCTCCCTCGCTTTAAAAACCGAATTATATCGTGTTCCGCTAATAATCTTTAGCCTTAATCTATGAAGCTTCGACGGCAAGTAAACGACTTGATTCTCGAAGGGTGGTACGTGAAAGCTTACCACAGCTCATCGTTCATAACCATAATGGGAAAGAAGACAGTGGTTGTCTTCATTCAAGCTTTCATTCAATTTATAAATTGAAGGCGTAATAATTTTGGATACATTTGATTCAAGAGTATACACGCAGACTATTTTGATCATTTCGCTGGAATATGCTGTACAGCATCAAAACATGAGATCAAAAAAATGAGGAACCGGTTGCAATGGAGTAACAAATGGATTCATGGCGGTATATAAGAATTTTACAAACGCGTTTCCTCACATAAATTAGTTCTGAACTGCTTTGAGTAATCAATATTATTAATGGAAAAGTCGATTTTTTGTTGCTGGATCATGCCTCTCCCACTGAACCGAGTGTTATGAAATTTTGGCATTACGTTAGTACCAGTGCGGAGATGGTGCTCCAAAAGCTCTTACGAAGCATAAATTTCTCAATTTTTTGCGTAAAAATCTCATCCTGCAACTTATTAACCCTTAGGTAGGGCAAATGCCTCCAATCGATTTGCTGATGGGCTAGTCAAACTGCACCTTTCTAGCCCAATGTGGTTGTGCTTATGAATCGATCTGTAGGCTACAGAGACGAAATGGTCGATGGGGTCTGAAATTTTGCATGGAGGACTTTCAACTCAAAGTAAACCATCTCCTGAAATTTAATCAAAATTGAAGAACATTTTTTTTCCATTTCAACCTAATGTGTAGTTATTACATATTATACTTATGAGAATGGGCGACCCTAGCTGTAGATTTTCTTTCAACACGAACTCATTAGGATACCATGTTAGCTGAAGTTGAGTGAGGGAGGGCTGAATGTTGTGCCACTCGTATTAACGGTGTGTTAAGATTTTTTTAAGTATTAAAATGAAAAATAAAATTATTAGCATCCGAAAAGTGGAAAAAAATCGATTATATGATACGTTTTTCGCATTTGGCGGTCCACGACATTTCTAAATTTCAAAACTGAATACGCAAGATAAATCTACATAAAAAACATATTGTTAGTGTACTTTAAAAAAGTGGTCGTTTTTCGCAATCAAGGTATTTTTTACAGTTGAAAATTTCAAATGACCAAAACCCCATGAAAGGATGAACCAAAATTACTCAAAATTTTATTTTAAATACACCACTACGATACCTACCTATGTACGAAAGAACAAAAAATTTCCTTCATTCTGAACGAAATGAAAAATTTGTGAAAAAACGACGATAAAATGGACGTGGAACGGTAATGGAGGGGGATAGGGGTCCAAAACTTGACGAAAAATTTTTTCTAGTCTAGGTACACCACCTGAAGGGTATAGGAGCCAAAAAACGCTCAAGGCCAAAATCATCTCTTATCCGGGTATACGTTTTATTTTCAAAAGTTTTCATTTTCAAATTTACTATAAAAAAGATTTTTTTTCTAAAGAGTATTATTTGAATTCAAAATTGACTTTCATTAACTTAGGATTTCATACTTCAGAAAAAACAACTTATCAGAATACAAAATTATGAAAATCATTAAAAAAATAACAATAAACATTTTTCGAGTAGGTACCCATACTTCTGATAAAAGAATTAGTTTTCAAATTTAAAAAAGAAATTTGCGATATTTTTTGATCTCATCGTTTGAAACTTTAATGAAAATTGGCTATTTAAAAATTTTATGGTGAATTAGCTCCACCTTAATTAAATGTTTTTATTATCATTATTTTCACGTGTTCCTTATTTTCATAAATGGTTTTTTATTTTTTTACGCATTTTGTATGCAGTTGCTAGGTTATTAATAAATAATATGTGCTTCTATAGATAGCAATTTTTGTCGATTTCAACTAAAAGATTGGCTTTTTTTTTATTAAAAATTTAGGATTTATTGTAAAGATTTATCGTTAGTTTGTTACTTATGAGTACAATAAATGAATAAAAAATATTTTTGAACGTAATTTGTATGTTCATTAATGTAATTCGAAACTATCTGCTGAAATAAATGTGAAAAAAAATTATCCATCATTATGCCATTAGCTTTCACAGCTTCACTTAATAAGAAATAATTTTAAAAAAGTAGCACACCAGTCGAAAATTCTACAGAAATAATTTTCTATTAATAATTGTATTTGTGTTTCATATGCAGAAACAGCATATGCAGAAACAGCAAAGTCATGACGTTCGAAAATAATTCTACAAATTGGAAATTTTAGAATTTATCATTCGTACAAAAAATTACCAAAGTATTAATGAACTAGATCTTTGCCCTCTAATCGTCAAGGTTCGTACAAATTTTAAATTATAAGGGAGAGTGGAAAATTTGGGTTCAGTTTTTCAGAAAATGGTGATGGAAAACGCTACGTGTTGCGTTGAATCCCGAAATCTTAGAAGTAAATTATTCATACCAAATATTTTTGTTTTCTTCGTTCAACTTTATAAGATTTAAATATAAATATCTACCTAGGCTACGTAAATGAGAAAATTTCAAGCTCCGACAAAATTTCCTTTCGATGCGCTAATGGGTTCTCTACGTTACCTAACAGACGCAACAAGACCAGATATTGCGTACGCAGTCCATGAGCTCAATACAAAATTGAAACAGCCAACCGAATTACACTGGATGAGAGCGAAGCGAGTTTTACGTTATCTCCAAGGGACCAAAGACTTATGTCTGGAGTTTCCCGTACATTTCACCCCAAAATTCATCAGGGCGGAGTTTGGTTGTTATATAACCAATTAAAAATGTCATCACTGGTTGGAGGGCAAGATGCTATTTGTAGCGTAATACGCATAAATTACGGTAAAATACCATATATTTACAGGTAAGTGCTAAGCGAACTTCACTGCTTCATTGCACTAACTTTTTATTCGCATAATACGACGTGCAGGTTGCTTGTCAATAATACGTGAAGGATAAGTTCACAAAGCGGCGTTCGCGCAGACGGTCAAATGCATTAATGCACCAAAATTTTAATTGAGCAGTGGGCAACCAAACCAGAACAAAAAAAATAAAAGCACACTTCTCTATTTAAAATTTTTACAGCCGGCTGCGTGAATGACCAGCGGAAATTAATCAGCTTAAAAACGTTCATATATGTAGAGGTATGTTTATTGCAGGGCCATAAAACTTGACAAGCGATCACCAAACCAAACACGTGTTATTGGAATTTGTCCTTCGATTTATCACTTTTCCGTCATATTTCTGATAGTCAAAAAGAAATGGCTCTTTTTTTTTCCTATATATTATGTTATGCACTTTACTGGCTATTACATCGTGTTTGACTGAGTCATTATGTTAACTGCGTATTTTAGGGTAGGTATAACTTTTTCAAACCATTTGATTTTTTGTGTCGAAGAGAAACCTAAAATGTGCATCTGGTAATTAACTATCGTATATATCGCTTAACGATCACAAAGCGATCTTTACCAAATGTAAAATATAATGCAATCAATAATAGTACGGTCCAAGTGTTGGACAAAAATATTGGATATTTGAAACGTGCAATGTTCACATTGTATGACTATTTCTACAATAACGCACATTTATTTACATTTCGTAAATGTTAAAAAATTCGAAAGACATGCTGGTTGAAACGTATATTTCGACGAATTAACAGTAACTAAACTCTAAAAAGACAATCTTAACATCTAAGAGTCTGAAACTCAGCCAGTTGCCACCCCCGACTCATATTACTTCGCTCGTAAAAATACCTTAAACGTGACATTTTAGGTAGCCGAACACTATCGTATCTTACATAAATTAAGGCTATTCTATACTGCTCTACGAACAACAAATTTCAACCTAATGGTGAAAATCACGTGACGGTTTTTAACCAATCACGTTTCGAATTTTGAACCCTGACCCGCTCCCATCCGAATTTAGATTCACTCTATCTCTGTCAATTTTCAAATTTTTTCAATTTTTTTTTGTTGAGATGTTTGTAAATGAAAGACGAAGACGCATACGAGTCAAATTTTTAATTTATTGTTTCTAAAAGAAGTTATAGCACGCGCGAGATACGTTGGTTGCACCCTTTCTAAATAAAAAATTAATCAATTTTTCAAAATTGTCTCAACAGTCACGTCTTCTTTAAACATTAATAAATAAAACAAAACGAACCCGAACAATGCAACTTCAATATTCGCGAAGATATAATGCATCTAAATCACCCCTCAAATCGAGCTTTTCTGTTATCAGTTGTAAACAGAGAGAACAGCCTTGACGAGAATTCCCCACTTCGTATTTATTTGAAGTTTTACAAAAGGATGTGTGTGATTAGATGGGATACCGGTCGCCAACATCAATAAACTAGAAGAGGTTATCCAGAAACCCGTTTTACGCGAAAAACGGAGAGTCACGTCCCTCTTTTCCCCACCGAAATTGTGACGTCACTCGGAAGAAGATTTTCAACTATACCTATGGCGTAAACATATTTTTTTACAGTTTTTTCATTTTTATGACGAAACCATGAACTTTATAAAAAATTTGAAAAGGACTTAATTTTAAGAAGATAAAAAATGCTATCTGATGTTTTTTTTTTTTTATAAGCAAATAAATCGGATTTACAAAAATTTTGAAGACGACTTTATTGGAAATAAATAAAAAATTTCATTTAGTAAAATGACGAAAGAAACTGTTGAAAAAAATAAGTTTTTTCATTTTTATGACGAAACCATGAACTTTATAAAAAGTTGAAAAGGACTTAATTTTAAGAAAATAAAAAATGCTATCTGATGGTTTTTTTCTTTTTTTTTTTAGTTAAAATCAAGTGATTTACGAAATAAAATATTACTGTGTATGTGTTGTTTTTTTTTTTTTAAGCAAATAAATCGGATTTACAAAAATTTTGAAGACGACTTTATTGGAAAAAATAAAAATTCCATTTAGTAAAATGACGAAAGAAACTGTTGAAAAAATACAGTTACTGCAATTTTTTCCATTTCATCTATAACTTTAAGATATGAAGCTTCATATTTATATGTACTATTTGTTAAAGGAAAAAGTCGACGAAAATTTTAAAAACTAATTATCTTTAAAGGAAAATGCGAAACATCACTTCGTGAAATGAAAAAAGAACTGCAATTTTTTGAATTTTCTTCCCTTTATTTGCAGGAATTATTTGTAACTCGTTCTCAAGAAGTTTTTTTTTTACTTTCATTTTTTTTTCACGAAAAATTCTGAAGAAGTTTATTACAATAAACTGAAAAAAACAATAAAAATTGAAATATACAATCATACAATTTTGGAAATGATTACGTTTCTTAAATTATGACGAAAAATCCGTTCATTAAGGGAAATATTTCAAATATGCAAAATCAATATAGGTGTCTTCAGAAAGGATTTTTTGATGAGAATATCGTTCTACAATCAATTTCTATCAGTTTGCGACAAAATTCGCTGAAAATTGAAAAGAACGCTCCTCAAGCAATAAAATTTTATCCTTGAACAATTAATCAAATTACAAAAATAATCAATTTGTAGAAATGTTATTTTTTTTTTTTTTTTTCGACAAATTTCTAGCCACTATTTCGAAAAGTATATGTTTAGAAAACGTGAAAAATAGGCAAGTTTATAACTTGCAGATTATAAAATTCTTTGTTTTTGCTAAAAGAAAGTTTAAAATTTGCCACCCCAAAAATTTTATGGATGGAAATTGAGTTTTTTTTTTTGTTTTCAAATTTTTCAATAAATTATTATGCCTACTTCCTGTAGGATCCAAAGCTGCCGAAATAATAAAAAAAAGAACCCGGAGCTACACTTTCATAAATTTCCTAAAGATAAACCAATCTGCGATTCATGGGTACTAGCATGTCGCAGGAAAGATAAAATCAACACAACTTCAGGTCACTATCATTTCTTTTATTAAATAATAACTTGCATTCCAATAATTATAATCACAAAATGATTGTAGCGAGAATATGCTCAGAGCATTTTTTTCCTACTGATTATGAGCGAGATTTGAAGACCGAGCTTCTAGAACTGAAACAAATAGAAAAATTACGTAAAGTAGCTACTTAGATATAAGCATTTGTTATTCACTTACCTTAAAAAAACTGTTATTGTCTCTTTCTTGAATAATCTTTTGTTCTCGTTCCTATTATCAATCATTAATACGAAAATTGGAAAATATAAAACAAAGGCATAAGAAACTGAAATAAAATTACAGAACTCTGATAAGAAATTGAACAAAATTACATACATTTCACTATATTCATCATCACACAAAACGTTGAATTTTCAAGGAATCACTTTCATTTTTTTTTTTAACGGATAGCTTCTCCTATCCTCTAAAAATACAGCAATATTAAAAATTCATTTACTTTACAAATTATTTACAAAATTAAAAAACTGTAAAACTATACTGTTTATTTACATTATTCAATGCAAATGATGTTGCCGGTCGCGTCTTTCCATTTTTATTTTTCTAAATGAACATGGTACAATAGGTTCGTTTTCAAAAAAAAAAAATTGTAAGTACCAGTGTCAACAGATTTGTTTGTTTCAGGTAGGAAGAGACTATTCGCCGTAGAAATTCCATAATTTCGTCGTTGAACCACTCGTACTATGGGTTCAGTCTTTTGACGATTGATGGAATTCAAATGTGGATGTTTACATTTAGCTCATTTATGTGCATATCAGGTACATTAATATTCAACGAATAAATGAGTTAGGACTTTTTAACGACTTTTGTAATTTGTATGACCTGTTACACACCCTGATTTGGAGAAGTGTTTCTCATTCTTACAAAATGTTCATCACGAATCCGTTACAAGGCTCTACGCGAAAACAATCTCCATATTCCCTTTCAAAAAGCATTATAAAATAAGCACAAATCAGCATTTGGAACAGCTCGCGAACAAAAAACGAGCACTCTAAACAAAAGGTGAAATCTCATCTGAAAAATACGTTGCACCCGAAAGCACCCGTAAAGCCCATAAACCAATCTTCTCAATACTCATTTCTATCGTAAAACTCTCTCCACCTTTCCAATTGACTCATCGATAAAAAACCCAATCTAGCGTAACGCCATTCGCGACCATAAAAGTAAAATGTGATTTACAAATGAACCGTATTGCCGTGTTATTTTATTACCTGCGTAAAATGCAAATTCAAACAACGATAAAAATTGATTGCGAAAAGAAACACCCTTTAGATTACGTCAGGTCCGCCAACAAACGTACAGTCTATTCGCGTCCAGTATTCGTACAGAAAAGGCGATTATGGCTATCTCCCAAACCGAAATACGTCCGTCTTTATCAATATTACCACGTAGGTAAAATTTAGTTAAATTGAACGAAACGTTTTATTCGCGCATATCGTCCGCCAGCCCACGCCGTCTTTTGAATTCGACCAAATACAACAAAGTTTTTTCAAATCTTGATTGTATCTCAATTGTGAATTCCGCTTCGACGCTTTTTCGTAAAACGGATATAGATTTTTTTTTTTTGTTATGATTGTACAAAATGTGGCATTCGAAAAATCTAATATCAAAACAGTCTATATATGCGACTAGGAAAGTCAAAATCATTGCTCTTTCTATATCCAAACCAGACACCATATACTTTGGAAGTATGAAATATTACATGCATCGCCGGCTTTGTAAGTATTTGAGAAATTGATTTTTCCTCTTGTCATAAATTTCGTCTGTACCCCCTCGGTGGAAAATGGGGTTGATAATAGATAACAAATAATTTCATTATTATTATTATTTTTGCTTTAGTTCAGTTCACGAAAGGATGATGTATACGTGCTAATTATGGACACGGCTGTCGTGTCAATTATGTGATGACCACCTATTTGCTCTTCAACTGAAATTTACAAGTAACAAGTTACCGAAATCACTGGTAGACGGTGGCACTGAATCGAATTCTGGCAATAATTGGGAGACAAGTGCATAGAACGAATCGCTTAGCACTTTACCTGTGTAAATATATGGTATTTTACCGTAATTTATGCGTATTACGCTACAAATAGCATCTTGCCCTCCAACCAGTGGTGACGATGAAACTGTTTATGATCTTTCCACCCTGCAGAGATTTTAATTGGTTATATAACAAACAACCAAACTCCGCCTTATGAATTTTGATATCTCCTCTCGATTATCTGTTTTGCTTTTCAGTTATTTACGTCAATTTTGCAACTTCCGCAAGATGGATTTTCTTCAATGCCGATAAACAATTTGTTCGAAGAAGAAAATCTTCGGAAACTTTTCGCTATGAACGAAAATAACAAAAAACACTTTTGTTTCACCTCAGACACCGTTCGATCAATCACTTAATCAATCAGTGTATTTAATGAAGCAGAACAACGTATTGCATAAGCCTACCGCGACTCTGTTCTCCACCGGCAATACCGATCAATCATTCTTCGCCTTTTATTCTCCCAAAGGCGTAATTTATTTTCACTTTTATTAGACTCGGCATCGCTAATTTCATGAAGTTCGCGTCTCGCGTACCATCCGCATCATTTTTCACCGCGCAAATCGAAGATGAAAAATTCGCTCGGACGTACGATAAACCTCTCGATGTTACCGCTTTGTTATTTGAACGTCGGCCAAAACAGCCAAGGATTAATGACAAGGTGTTTTAAGCACATGTTAATCATTTATATTTGCGCTCCGCTTGTCAAACTTTAATCGCGTCGTATTTATCATTCATAAGCGTTGATACTAACTTTTTTCTTCTCAGTGCTTCTGCGCGCAAGCCTATCTTCGCGTTTGATTCGCGTAAAATTAACTCGACCAGTCAAAATGCGAAATATTTGTCGTTTGGTAGCGTTAACACGATTTAAATGGCTAATTCGACCGCCGCGTTGGCCACTATAAGTATGTACATCAATGTCGAAATAAATTTTTTACTAATTTACGCTGTGCGTACATTAACGTATATTAACCGACGCCGCGGTGGTCTCTCTAAGTGTTCGTTGTATTACGATGCATCGTTATCGTCGTAAATGTTCGCGCTATGTGGCCTCAACGATTTTTGCGATAGTTCACGTACATTCTGTATCTTGAAAACAAGAATGGCGACTTTCGTTTTGTAATGATGATCGCGTACTAAAATGCCAAGAGCTTTTTAAAATAGCACATTTCTAGTATGTGATGACTCTCAACAATATAAGAACAGCGTTCGAGATCAGATATTTCGAGAATATCGAACTTCGTCTTAAGATTTCGAAAAATATTTCTCAGTAGCTAATTCAGATTTAAAATGAAGAATCACAATTTTGGACTTTAATTTATCACATCACCTCATGATGGGAAATTTGGAGTTTTCAAAAATATTTCTTTTATAGGGGGGCATACTAGGGTGGGTCGATTTTCACTTTTTTTGGAAAATTAAGAATGTACCTAGTTCAATGGTTGTAAAATGATCCCAATAGAATGTAAAAAAAATTTCAGCCCTCTAGGTCAATATTTACCCCTCCCATAATTGAGTCAAAGTTTGTAAATAAGCAAATTTTTTCAAAAAATTTCAAAAAATTTTGTTAGACCTATTTAAATTTTTATTTGCGTTTAAACATCATGTTTTGCCTTCCCAACTTCGAAAAAAATTTAAAATGCCAATTTTTCGTCCATCTAGGGGTTTCCAAAAATACCTATAAATATGTGCTAAAATACCTTATAGTTACCTGTTTTCCATTTTATTTAATATCATTTATTAGCTCTTAATAATTAATTGATATTGTGTAAAAGATAGTAGCTGAGTACAATTATGTGGTATTCCCCAGTAATTTTATACTCAACGAAAATTTTAGCAATTTTTATTCTTATTTCGGATCAGGGGCAGGGGAGTCGTAACCACAGTCCCACGACGAAAGACAACTCCCTCATCAAGTATTCCGGGGTTCTGAGAACTGTATTTGAAGCGGAGAGCCTCATTATGGAGCGGTATTCGCAGGAGTCTTTTTGTTTTCTCTTCCCGCAAGGCCGACGTCATTGGTGCATAGATGGGACTGTTGGAAGGCACCTTTACCATTCGAAGCATCGTAATGCGAAGCCTCGAATTATTACTGAGCCGACGAGCGGGTTTTCACGCCTCGTGTTTTTCGCCTCAGCATCAACTGAGCCGGGGGAAGAAATCCTTTGGGATTATGGCGACAACCGCCGTAGTGAACTAGTACATTTATTCGAACACCAAGACCCATTAGCAATCATGATCATAACGAATATCCAGGGAGGCGCAAAATTTTTATCGGCACATCTTGAAGTAATTGGGTAAGAAAACGTATGAAATGAAAAATAATTGCATGAAACTATAATAATTGTGTTTCTCTTTAGAACGGATTTCCCACTCAACTTTTCAGCTAGAAGAGTTGGAACTGAAAGGACATTCAAACAAAATCTTCACAAACCGATTGATCCTGGCGTAGCAGCCCTGTTGGATGAGCAAAAATAGTATCGAGCGATGCCCACAATGCATCGTTGTTATCTTGAAAAAAAAAAAAACAATCAAAGTTAGCCTACAAAGCATCTGCAGATATAGACAATAACATACCTGTTAAAAAGATGTATCGTTTAATTTTGTGAAAGACGAGGAAATATCAACTTCATAAACCGGATAAATAACGACATTGAAAAATTTTGTACAGCAGCTTTTACTAACGGAGGTCACAACTTTTATTCAATGTATGAAAACAATTATCAAAATTATATAAAAAACTTCATCGTATTATCATAGTCTTTAATTACATGATAAATAGCTATCCTGCCAAAAATTTCACTCAACACGAGGCGATTACTTTACGGTTTCGCTAGGAAAAGTCAAATTACGGTTGAATAAACTACCCTGTTCGATTACGTGTTCGACATGTTAAAATTTCAAAATTTAATTTGGGGGGTTCGTTCATCCGTATATAGAGTATTTATAATGACTGGTCTAGGTTCTAATTGGTCATATGTTACGCGTGTAATGATCAATCATAACGCTAGAATGTGATAAAATGTAGGTAGTTTCAGTTCTACCTTCCGAAATGATATCGTTCAGTTTTCAGTGAACGACTAAAATTGCGTTTGTGATTTGAATCATCAGCTGATTTGTGTTTTTATTTTACGAGTTAGTCGAGGTAAATTTGCTACATTCCAACTTGCTGATTGGTTATTACAGGCGTGACCTATGACCAATTAGAACCTAGACCAGTCATTATAAATACTCTATACGAAAAACACTGTCAACGAATAAAAAAATCTAATATCGTAATATAAAACTCCAACCAATAGCGAATCAACAACAACGGCGTCGCCCTACTAGGGTGCATCGCCGGCCTAGACAGCAAGATTTTAGATATATTATGTTAAATAGGCGTGGAAGAGTGAGCTGACGTCATAGTGGCGCTACCTAGCCTAAATGTCTTCATTCGTACCTTTTAATGTTATATAATTAATGCACAACAGATTTGTACAGCGACTTATCATAGTCAATACTCATGACCTCGCATTTCATCTTTCATTTCATTATTAATCTAAATCTAAATCTAATAGTAATTCAATCCTGGGTTAAAATCTTATCCCCACCCCTTAAAAATTGCACCTCGTCTATTCGCTCGTACAAAGAATGCTATTGTCAACGAAACATAATATATTTAGGAGCTGCAACGAGCTGAGTAATTAATAAGATGAATTGCAATGGCCTTTGTCCAGATTTTCTTAATTTTTTATCTGAACCATTAAGTGTTATAAATTTGGCACGAGAAGGTAACTTGGCCCATTATAATCTTTATCTATTGTACAGGGCCACTTACTAAAACGGCCAGGAATTACAAAGAGTGAAAATTCGAACGTTAAATTTCACCATCAACTCAAATTGAAACTATTGCAAACCACAATTGCGACTAGTCATGGTGAAAAATTCGTTGTTCGTTTCGTACATTCATCAGTCGAAAAAACCTAGATTTCGCCAATTCACAGTCACATTAATACTTTTTGTAAATTCTAAACACCTTGAAATTCCATACAGTTTAGGCGTATTTTACGCCATAATTCACGCAATCGACAGTTAATCAATACGAAAGTAACTCGATAAATTCAAACAATCCTTCGATACAAAGCTATTCATTTTATTCGACAACCATCTCTGTAAATCCAATTCCAATGGTAGGAAAAAAAGCCGAATTTTACCATCTACAAATGCCTGTCGACAGTTTCCATCATCAATTCGTCGGATAAGTGAATAAATAAACGTCGCGATTTCATACGAATTTTCTCGTACGCCGGTTGAGTTCGAAGATACGCCTCATATATTCCGGCGTCTAATCCCATACAATGGATGACGAAAGGTATGTTGAAGTGTTAGTAATTCGCTATCTTTTTTTCGTTCGTTCGTATCTTCTTATTGGATTTGCTAATCGAGTTAAACATTTACGAGGCATTTATGTTCGTAGAAAATCAATTCGGACGTGAAAATTCGAACGTCGTGGCCGATAAAAAACCGCGCCAAGTTGACACCGACCGTTTACCTAAAATTGGTCGCGAATTGTGAACTTCATTCGACCCGCATCCGTCCCCATGTCCGACTATCGTGTATATTCTCGTTAATGCTTTCCGAATCAACGAACCGTTGCCAAAAGTTTACTTCACCGATGGCGATCTTTCTGTACATGCATAATTTTCTTACCCGAACCCAACTTTCTGGTTGACCAACTCGGTCGAAGGAATTAAACGTATTAAACGTCGCGACGACACGCGATCTCCCGCTCCCCTACATACCGCAGCGGTATTGAAATTCTCATAATTAATAGCGGATTTCGAAATTTCTCGCCATTCATTACAGACACCAATTATAAACGTAACGACGTGTACGCTGGATTTTTTCCAAACTGTCATCGTCGCTTTTCCTCCCTTCAACTCTGATCCCCCTTGGTTCAAATTTACGCGAATTTTACGACAATTATTTTGATATTTTGTTTCGTACGAACTATCTCACCTTGATAATGGATTGTAATTTTTCTCGACGTCGTTTCCACCCCCGCCAGCGCTAATGCGGTCAAATTAAACTTTCAACCGGCGCGATCGCAGTACTTTGTCAGCTGGCTACATAAATACGCTTCGTGACCTCTTTCTTGTTGACGATAACGACTGCGATTTCATTTTTCAACGCTACTCGACAATGAGTGTGGGCAATGGGCATATAATTATATCGAATGGAGGAATTTTTCGACTCGTTCGGTGTAAATTCTTAGCCCAACTGATATGCGATGCAACCTTCGACCGATCTAATAAATTGTCGCGAACTTGCGGGACGAAATCGTGACACTGAAGGTTGCACGTTTCAAGGTACCCGCACGACAATACCGCACGCCCGATCGATAAATACTTCTTAACAGAGTTGATAATAGGCGAAAATTCGCGTTGCGAAATTTGGCCGTCGAGAAGCCCAATTTCGTCACCCCAACGACGATGCATTCTTGGCGACATTCTTGCCATCGTTTACTAAACGAACGACGAGTATACGGCAAATTTATTGTCGTATTAGTTTCGTCGACTTGTAAGCCTTAATTGTTACCATATTATACGATAAACCCTTACCAAGTCTTTCATTTTGATAACACTGCACGATCTTAAATATTTTGATCGATTTTTTTTTGTATTTTTGGCTGAGTTTGCAACAACGTGCTCAAGTTGTAACGAATTTCATAACATTACCCTAATTTCATTTCCAATTTCTGAATTCGTTTCATCATCACTTTTACCAAATTTGATACTTAACGTAGCTATGCTGTACTTCATACTGAGTTCATTTTTAGCGCCAATACCAGGGAATAAAAAAAGAGCTCATCCGTAAAATCCGAAAATGGGAGCCTAACGACAACATACCGAGATACACTATGAAAAATATTTTCACTAGGATTCAAAAACAAAAAAACGTAAGTAGCCATGTCGCATTACTGGAGCTGAGTTTTTAACTGGGGCTTGTTCAGGTTTGGTAATAATAACGTTGCTAAACCCTTCATGACTATAAGACACACCCAATACCAAGTCTAAAAACCTCTATTTTATCCCTTCCAAATAATCACCTGAACACATATTTCTCAAATTAGAACAACTTGAGGCTCCTCAAATTATCTTCAAATCCTTATGATCCGCCATTTTGGATCCATTTTGACCCAAATTTAAGAGGTCATATTCTGGTCACCAACTAACCCTACCCTCAAAGTTTGACCTTTGTAGGCCAATTTGTTGAAGAGATATTGATGATTAATGAAATTTCCTACAGTAATTTCTCCTCCAAAACAGATTTTTTACGCTAATTACCCTCCAAATTCACTTGGGAAGCTAAAATCAGTATAAGTTAGTCACTTGGGCTCATTTCATCATATGACACGACAATAAAAAATTTTCGACCACTCTTATACCCTCACCACATTTTACGGTCAATAACCCCCTCCTTATCTCCTCCAACATCATGTATGGAAGTGAATTGGGAATATTGTATACTTTTCATCTCCAATAATCATCTACGTTTATAATAATTACATTTTTACCAATTTGAGGCTCCTCAAGCTCTACTCAAATTTTGATAATCCGCCATTTTGGATCCATTTTAACCCAAATTCAAGAGGTCATATTCTGGTCACCAACTAACCTTACCCTCAAAATTTGACCTTTGTAGTTGATTTGGTGAGGAGATATGGAAGATTCAAGAAATTTCATGACTCAAAACTTCCTCAAAAAGCCGTTTTTTGTTCTAACTCCCTTCCAAATGCACTTAGGAACCTGAAATTTAAATATGTTGGTGCCCATAACTCACTCTTTCATACGAGATCAAAAACAAAAAATTTGAGATATCCATTCCCCAGCACCCCTCAAAATTTGAGTGATGCGCCATTTTGAATTTTTTCAAAAAAAAGTATATTTGCGCATTTCTAGGAAGAGCCTCTCACCGAAATTTGAGCAAATTCCATCAATACCCACCGGCGCTGCGCGCGAACCACAAAAAACAAAATTTCCTCAAAAAACTGGTTTTTGCTCTTTTTTCAAAATGCACTTAGGAAGCTGAAATTTGGATATGTTGGTGTCTGTAACTCACTTTTTTACATGAGATCAAAAGCAAAAAATTGAGGTATTTGCTCCTTCTCCAGCTCCCCTCAAAATTTGAGTGATCGGCCATTTTGAATTTTTCCGAAAAAATAAAAAATATCGTTTTGTTAGATTTCTATGTAGAGGCTCTCACCAAGTTTTTGAGCGAATTTCGTGAATTCCCGCCCGCGCTACGCGTGGGGGAAAAAAGTATATGTACCAAAAAGTTGGACATTTGCCAGATGATTACAAATGATCTGAAACGCAAAGATTTGAAGACCCCACCCTCCCCTTCCCAAATCAGGTAGGCTGTAATAGCTATCATTTTCAAGTTAAAAACTCAGCTAAAAAGTATACGCTACACAACAAAATCATTCGAAAATTCATTGAAGACTTTTTAATCATTCGAGATGGTGGCAATATCCGATGTCAGCGAGTGCATAGCCTTCACTTTCATTAGTCAAATAGTTTTTTACTAGATCATGCGGGACCTCATAACATCAATTTGGGAGATTTCAGGAATCACTCTGTGGAGATAACAGATGAAAAAAACGTTCGCAGGAAAGCGAAGATTAGGCTCAGTATCATATGCTCTATTCGTGGTCATCAAATCACTGAACCTAAAAAACGTCTGTAACAATCTGAAACATCAACACCAGAGAAGGACGATTCTGCTCTGTGCGGCGGCCATCGCGCTGGATGGGGCCCTGCTGGGCTGGAGGTTGCGGGGTGGTGGCTTTTTGGGGGATGGGAATTTCACGATAAAAATTAAATTACTAAATTTTTGGACTAGAAATTATGAGACAAAGATGGGTAGTGAATACCCAATTATATTGACTAGTAATAAAGACATTATTAACAAATTATTCAGGACAAGTATTTTTGACCAGCAAAACTAGGGTGATGGCTAGTTTGGTGGGATTTTAACTATACATCGATTTACGAAAGGCGAAAAAACTTGTAGTTTAAAAGCCTGGAGCTAATATTTAACGACGAATATTGAAGTAAACAACTTTTCTTCATATTCTGAACCTGGAGAACGTGATACTAAATGTAGACACGCTATTATAAACATAATTTTGCATAAATAAGTTCAAAAAAATTACTAAGCTGTCATTCTTCAAAGGCTCGCTCGATGCAACCAATTAGCACAAACTACTTTGGCGGACTCGGATAAAATTTATGAACTCATTTTTCGGCATGAGATCGACGACGCAATAACCCGACGTCATCAGGGCACCAGACGAAATAAAAAGCCTGGCGTCGTCGATTCATCTCTCGTCGTTATTTTTTCCTCATTTTCGCTGGTACTTGCACTTAATGAAATTCTCCCCGTATGACGTCGTTAATGACGTTCCTCGTTGCTATTTTCTTTCCGTCGTCTCACTCATCTGAATTATCTCTTGGCTATCTCATTGTCTCTTAATATGGGGTCGCAATTCATTACGAAGCGACCTATTTTCTTGTAATCCTAGAGATCCAGCATATGCATCGATAATTCGTAAAAAAGGCCAATCTTCATAGCAATCATGATTGAGAAGACACATTGTTTACATACACGAATTCAATTAAGAGAGAGAATGACATGGGAAACTCGCTTAGCTCGATAAAACGCCTTCGCAACGAGTAAAAATTTGCACGACGCCGACGCGGAAAAGTAAACTCATCAAAACTTCGCCGCTACAAAGATGCGATATTCGATTCGAAAACTTCTTAACCCTCGCTCGAAACGTGTACAATAGCACTCGAAGCACGCGCGCAGGAAGTTAGCTTCGCCACTTCACACATTCCATCATCTAGCATATCGACAACACAAAAGCCAGGAACTATACGATCTCGCGTCAACCTCCACGATAAGGAAACTTCGAATATCAATACGATTCTTCTCCGCAAGCCCAAGTCGTACGTACATACCATATACAATTTCGCAATGTAAACTTTTCAAATTACCGGCTTGATCTCATTGTTAACGGTTCGTTTCATTTTAACGCGCTAAAATAAAATTAACATTTACGGTCGAACAAACACGCCGTCGAAAAAAGCTTCGAGTTGTCGTATCGAGATGTCCAACTGATCGTTAATTCGCGTTCCTTCTGTGAATTTCGCGATATAAGGAAAACCATCAAAGCAAGGTGTGTGGGAAAGTACTTAACCTGCTGCCGCTACGCACCGCAGTGTGAACCATTCCATTAAATAAGGGGGATTACAGTCGAACGAATAATACTGCGAATGACACGTGTTGCTTCTTTTATACGCGGAAAGCCATTACTACGAAAGCAAACTTTTACCGCACCAAAAACGTTTTTGTTTGTTAACTATTCTACTCAAACTATATTACCAACAACCGCCCCTTTCTATCTTACCGTCGCTTAACGCCGATTAAACTGTTACTTCGCGCTCTAAAGAAATATCAACCTGTAACGCGTCTAACATATTTTCAAGGGAAATAACTCCAAGTACTTCATAGAAATGACGAAATGAGTCGATTGCCAGTGTATCTGCTTACTGGTAATTACCTCAGTGTCGTCAGATTTGGCGAGTTGAATGGCCATTTTGTAACCAAAAATCATCTTTACAACTAGGAAAATTCTGATCGATTTCATTTTATCACTTTACGTGGCGATTGAGATGGGTTTTGTTTATAGTAGTGAATTCTCTATTAACACACAGATTCCCAATTTAGCAAACGTCTGACTCGACGAAAAAAAGAACTGCACGTTGGTAGATCATTATTACGTAAATACGTATCATCAGAAAGGTGCATAATCAAGAGGAAATGAGTCAGGGTCCTTTGTTTTTGAAAATTCAACAAATTATAGCGCGCAAATTTCAACATAAGGAAATACTGCTCAAGAGTACTCATACCTTATGTACTATTAAACATTTCTATTTCATATTTAGATGTTTTTTTTTTCACGATTTCAATTTATGCTGTAGTAATAAATAATAACAAGGCATGAAAAATAATATTTTTAAATAAAAAAATAAACGCGAATAAAAAAGTATACACGAAATCACGCAATATTAGGGCAAAATTGCATCGTAGTTGACCCGACAACTACCTCCGACCTCTCGAGAATTGCGAACCGTTTCGACCGAAACTCCGAATCAGTTGGCCACATTTACAAACGGTACGTTCTCCAGAGAAAAAGATACCGAGCGAACTTTACGCGTCCTATTAATGCTATTATCATTGGTGCGTGGGTTAAATTTTCATCAACTTAATTTCTACCAGGCTAATGTCGATTAAAATATTAACTAGTCGCCGGTTTTTCGGCTAAAAATTACCCGCATTTCGATTCCTCTCCAAGCTGAAAAGCAAATCAACGCTCAAATAGGCGTTCTTATTTCTCGAATAATTACGCGCCAACTAGCGTAATCTTTTCGACGATCACGCTTTTGTTTATCGTTGGAAAACTTCGATATTCGTTAGGTTGCGAGGTACCGTCCGAAAACCGACCGTGTTTTCGTTTTCTCTCGGCTCGTTATTCTTCGCGCAACGGCGTTCTTTTTTCCATCTTGTACTCTCCTTCAACTTGCCATACAATATAAACTTCCAAACTTTTAAATTGCCGAATTTCGATGTAGCAACAACGCTACCTCCGCGCACGAGTTATTTCGCCGTCGTCGGGTCGTTCTTCGCATCTTTTACAAATCTAATTATTCGTTATCGCTTTCCCACGCATCGTATATAATACGAGCGAGTGTCGCTTCTTCAACTCGTAACTTTCGCCATTTATTTCCACTTTTCAACTGGATTGCGATGTTAGTATTGATCTTCTCGACTAACTTCAAATTCGACGCTTACCTACAAAAAACCTAATTAAAAGCGCTTATGTGGAAATTTCAACGAAACATTTACATTCCAATCATTCTAAAAACGAAGGACGATCAATTCGAATTTCGAAAGGGAAAATCGACGTTTCATTCACAAAGAAAGGTAAGCAAATAGTGAATTTTCTTTCTTTTTTTTACTTTCTTTTTTTGGAATAATTAAGTGTAGTACGTCATATAGCTGATACATTAGTCGAAAATTTTACCGTTACCAGTACCAGTGGAAACCACAGCGATTCTTTGAAACAAGTCAGTCTCCGTAGAGCTTTTGCGAGATACTTACTAGGAATTAAAATTAAAAATGTACGAATAAGTTATCAATGAATCAACGAGAACTGATAAATAGAAATATTTTTCTTTAAAAAGAAGATATCGATTGAAAAGAGTCATACGTTTGGTATTTTCCAATAAAACGAAATATGTATTAAAATCATACCAATGGGAGAGGCTCATAAAAAAGTGGAAAATTTCAAATTACCACCACCAATCTATTGCAAATTTAACACTCTTCACTTTATAACTGAAATGTTTTTCACGTAGCAGTGATGACAAACAAGATACTTTTAAAAACGAGCAATTATTTTAAATTTGGAATTTTGATTTTTTTTTTTCAAGTGTGGATCCCCAATCCCAGCTATGCCCTGCTGGGTGAAATCAATTTATTTGCCAAATAACATACAAAAAATAATTACTTCTTAGTGCCTGTCTACAGGACTTTTACGCAGTAATAATATAATAATTAATTTTACTGAATATAACTACAACTTATATATATTTAGGAATACAATAATTTATATTTATATAATAAGAGCACTTATTAGATAAGGTATAGAAGAATTAAATAAATAAATAAATAAAAAGAAATTAATTAAAAAGAAAATTACATAAATTAAATTACAGTTTAGACAAACTTAAAACTAAGGGAGATGGCACACCAAGATCTCTATCTCACTACCATAGAATGAGGTTTAAGAGCACTTCAATAACTCAAAACGTATGAACCGTAATAAAAAAAAAAATCATAAAAAAAAGGATAAAGGTAAAAAAGGCTCCCTAATCTTTTTCTTATTTGGAAAAAAAATGAATTCTGAAAAAATATTTTTAATTTTTTTTTTTTTTAGGAAGAGAAGAAAGGGACGGAGAAAATATCGATATGATTTTTTCAAAATTTATTTCGAGCCAAAAATTTTTCTCCGTATTTGTTACTTTTTTCTCGAAATATAAAAAAAAAATTTTGTTTTTTTCCTTTTCCAATAATTTTTTTTTTTTTTTTTTTTTTTTTTTTAGGAAACATATGGATCACTAATTTTTTTGGAAATACCATTTCCGGCATTGTGTTACAGGTTTCCCCCACAATTATAATACTAGCCGCAACACACACAAAAAAACAAATTCCACCCTTTTTGAGCGGGCCTCCAAATTAAAACTATGTGAAACATAAATTTTACGTTCATTATCATTCAACTGAAGCGCTTTTCCTGTGAATGTTTCGACAAGCAAGATATCTTCAAAAATAACATTTCTGAGTTTGCATTTTAGGCCTAACGGGGCCATATTCTTACGCCAATAACTCAAAAAGCATGGTTTGTACTGAAAAAATGAACAACACCTTCCAAAGCATTTTATTCGAATACAATTTTTCACTTACGACCAATAACATACGAGAAAATTGTTACTGAAAGAGTAATTTTTCCGATAACCCACCAAAAAGCAGAATCACAAAGAGGGGGCAACATGATTTTCTAGGTATCCACCTCACCTTCTGGACTGTTCATCAGTCTTTCAAATCAAACTTAAGATTCTAAAACGTAACTTGTGAGCCAGAATAATCCTGTTCGCTAAAGAATGATAGAGATTTTTTCATTCGAATGTACACAAAATACTTGAATGGTATCAACATAAACGATGAATTGTTCGAGAAATAAGTACGAGTGTCGAAACAATAATTTCTTAGAAATCACATGAAACACTAAGAACGCACGTAATTGACAAAATCCAGCACCCATCAACGAAAAACAAAACTGAGCCATACGCTTCAAATAGTTTTTCCTTTCTCATACATCGTAAAAGTCTACCGTCACGAGTTATCAAACCCGACGTATCCATTTCCACCTTTCCAACAGCTATTTGCTTCATACCATAAAGGCGTATACACGTAAAGTACTCCCAAATCCGAAATGCGTAACAAAGACGAGGTAAGGTTCCAAATCGACTGTCTTATTTTCTCGACTGCTGGGCCAAACCCGTTATCTGAATAACAATCGTATCCGACGTGTTCTTCGCCAAAAAAAAACCTAACGCCATAACCCAACACTCGCTATATCGTTTCGCCGATATCATTTCGACATTTTACGATAAATGTCACGTACCTTGGAAGAGTAACGCGCTACTTCTCTTCAGCTCCCCTCCAGAAAAAAAAAACGAAAACCCCTGCATGGAAACGCCATATAAAATAACAGATCCCGGCTATTGTATATCGATTTGCCAACACACGTACGCCGATATATCAATCTAACGTTACACACGTGATAAAGTGACTGAAACAATCTTGCACCGAGTAGGAAAAATTCAAGTATCACAGGAGCTGTCAAATTAGCACTAAGTTCCGTTAACCGTGTAACTTATAATCGACTGAACTATTTTACCAGAATCAAATACCAATAATCACAACAATAAGTACATATAATGAGTGCTAGACAAAAATTACTGAAACCGAACCAACTGGATCCTAGGTAAGGATCGGAAAAGGTACGCTCAATTGAATGCTTCGAGTAAGTGATATTCATCGTATGAGAATATCTTTGAGTGTTCCTTAATCACCAAGTATGTAGGTGATGGTGCGAAGCCGGACTACCACAAACACGACCCACTTCGCCATCCAAGGTTGGTCAATACCAATAGGTAACTCTTTGAGCCCTACGAGGCTAATAATTAGAGATAAAATACAACCCTTCTGGTTCACAACCATAATCATAATATCATTTTCTTTCATCACATCAACTATTTAAACAATCATTCGCCTTTCATTGTAACAATAAATTTAACCGTCTCAACATTCCTCATGTCATTCACGTGATGTATGCACATGCCCACTCTTTTATCAATGGTCTGGACAACGATTACTACACAGATATAAAAATCATGACGTTAAAATACGTAGTTCTGTTCAAAAAAGGAACGTGAAAAAAATCTATAGTTTCCCCTTTACATTCAGTTCCATCAGGACCTGTTTGAAAATGGAAAACTCCGTTATAATACCACGAACGAACACAAATCGAAGATTTCCTTCAAATGTTACCGTTCGCGCCACCAATAACCATTGATAATTGATTAAACCTACGAGAGGTTCATTTTCTTTACAGCAACTCCATCGGCCACCAATTTCCGGCCTTCACGCCGGCACTTCGTCGACTCGTATCAATCTCAATTTTAAACCAATGCTACCCGGAAGTTAATATAAAATAACATTTTATCGGTAACATCTGTTGAATTTTTATTCGAAGCAATATCGCTCGTCGTCGTTCGTAACGTCTTCGGCGAATGGTTTTATTAAAAGTTACGCCAAGCCTTATGTCTGTCAAAGAAATCGGCGAAAAAACCTGACGTCTTAGTTATACTTCGAAGAGAGAAATGAAAAAAAAACCAACGTGGTGTCGCAAATTTCCTCCTCATTTTCCTCTAATAGTATGTAAACTTTTTAACGGCTCGTCAAAACGGTTGGCGTCATATTGCGTTCCACTTAATAGAGTGCACCGGGCAGCTCTCGTCTTTATCGTCTTCTCCAAATTGGAAACGTATAACGACTACAGATACGCGAAGCAGCCAATTACATGCGAAAGGGGAGAAAACTTCGTCGAGATTTTGCCTTCGTGGTGTATTGTTTCGACTGTGGTATCCAGTTCCATGATCATTTTTCATCGGACTCAATTTACCTGTTCTCGCGTATCCATTAAACGCGTTACCGTACCCAGATTAAACGAACCGCCGTTATCGCGCTGTTTAGCCGAGATAAAACTTCGGACTTCGATGCCGGAAAGCCAAACCGGAAATTCGAGCTTTATGCAGCCCCAACGTTCGTAAGAAAAATATGTACGTTGAAAAATGATCATGTATCGCTCTTCGCCAGCTCATCCTGATTATCAGCTTACAACTAAATAGTTAAGCAAGGCAATTAACGTTAACACGAAAGCATTTTCATTCACTTGAACTTTACATCTATTATAGAGAAGAGACCAGAAGAGTGCAGACCACACCAAGGCTAGTGGCTACAGGTCCAATTAATTTTTTTTTTCAAATCATTCTAACCAAAATTTAAAATAACATTCACTAAGGCTGTTTATATGTACCACATTTTGAAGATCTTCATTATACATAATTTCAAAATACTAAATCAGAAATTTTAGCGAAATGGTGTTTGAAAAAAAAATTAAAATATTGTAAACCTTACAAGATAAGTCAATAGCGCATAAAAATGTTAACCATACTTCATTTAATAATTTCATTTATTATATCACACTAACACGACCATTTCGAGTTAACCAAGCCAAACCAGACCAACGAACACCCTACCGACTAACTGACAACTACAAAGCGTTAGTGTTTTTATTTACCTTTTTTAATTCTTTATTAAGCTCGTTATCTTCGGAAAGTTTGCGTTTTTCGCTGCTACCATTACCACCGATAGCCGAAGCTGATACATCCGCTTCCAAACTCTGTGAAAAAAAAAAACAAAAATGTTAAACCAATTTCCATTTTCGGTTGTCGGTCTCTACCATTCATACAGCTCGTAAAAAAACTCTGAAGAAAAACATCGAGCAAACTACGTATACGAATTTCATCTTCAAATACTTCGACGATACAATGAGCAGATTTATAATATCGCAAATAAATCAAGTAGGCCGAACATTCGAACTAATGTTACAATACTTTGTTCCTATATTTGACAACCGTTCGACTTCAGATGAAATGACCTGAAATTTTCAAGTTCAAGTGTTCGACCAAATACGCAGGTAAAGTACTTGCAAAACAATAAATAAAAATTTCACCAACTTACGGGCGTTGATCTCAGCGCTCAAGTGAGTTTAAAAGAAAATCTTATTACGCGACGATTGGGCGTTGATCTAGCGCTGCATCGTTTAAACTGTTCTAATTACACGTCATTTATCGGATTTGCTCATGAAAAAAAATAATAGTATGTGCGGCTAGATAGCCGTTATATTACGTCCTGGCGAGCCAGGTCCGACATACATGAAGGCATGGGGGTTGAATAGGGAACATTATGAAAATCCGGTGTCGCTCGGGGCACTGAGATTTTAAAAATGAAAAAAATTCTTTCTTTCAAGTTTTTGTTATTCTCTTTTCATTTTTGATTTTTAATTATAAAATTAATTCTCGCAGTGGCAAGATGCATATTCGTGCATCTTCGTCCATCTACGAGGTTCGGTGCCGAGCTGAAAACAACTCGGATTAAAATGGAGGTAGACTCCTGGATCACCGATACAATTTGTACGCCGCGCCGTAATGGTGAATCACGTGTTACAATCTGACCAAAAAAAAATCTTTATAATTGTGATCAACATGTAATTGTTGTAGTACAGGCGAAATAGGACCAAAAAATACGTTTACTCGGACTAATTGCCGTAAAAGGTTTTTTTTCATAATTTCGTAGGTGGAGGTGTCCTAAACAACATACTAAAAGTCTCACTCCGTAACCTTTGTGCGTCGTGTGAAATATATCACAGCGCAGTGCTTTTTTACGATATCTACACAAATATGCATTTTTATGCAAAAATAGTTCAGTGAAAAAATGTTCCTCGTTGAATTTTACATAACCAACGTTGCCAACTGTACGGAAAAATCCGTATTTATACGGATTTTCGAGAAATACGGATTTGTTGTGCGGATTTTATACAGATTTTCCGAAAAATACGGAAAAATTTAGAAAAGTGCGGGTTTAAAAAATTTCTTATAATTTTGTACAAGTTGTAATGATTTTGAATCTAAAACTCGAAAAAAAATTAAAAAAAAGGATTTTGACACTTTCAGTCTTTCACAATCATTTTATCACATAGTACAGGGAAATAAGGATTGAACCTGGAAAAAAATGGTAGTGAGCTGAATTTCACATTATATGTGCAGATTAGTGTCCTTAACAAGGTATAAAAAATTGTCACCCGTAGGGAGTGAGCTAACCCCTGGAGGGGGCTAAAACCCCGCAAAAAACAGTTTTTCAACTATTTTTTGCAAATATCTCCGAAAATAAGGGTTCTACGTCAAAATAAGCTATATCATAAAATGTTCCCCATTAAACTTCTTACAGAATGAGTGAGATAGTTTTCTCAAAACGTCATTAGTAAGCCCAAAATGGGGAGGTCAAAATATACCAATTTTTAGAATTCACTTTCGAAAATCAGTTCTTTGCTTTTATCTTCTATACGGTGCGTGCTACGCAAAAATTGTTAATATTGAAAAATATTCCCTGTTCAATTTTCTATAAGGTACATGAAAAACTTTTCCCAAAAAGTCATAAAAGAGCCCAAAATGAGGGGCCCAAAATACATTAATTTTGGAAAAATTTATTCACATGTGTTCATATCTATCATCAAGTGACCTAGGAAGGTGATGAAGATGAACAAGTAATTTCTCCTGAAGATTCCCCCTCCCCTTCCTCATCCCTCCATTAGAAATCCTTCTCCAGATTTACATTAAAGAACAAAAAAAACTACAGATATACTTTGAAATATTTGTTTCAACTCGGTTCGGAATCATCTATTCCCTCTTCATCACTCATTTCCATTTCGCAAACCGTCCATGGAACAACGATTACCGCCGTTAGCGAACCAACCGCTATTAAAACGACTCACCAATCGGACGAGGGAAAGAATTCCTCAAGTTCGGAAATACCCGAAGAAGATTGCCTGCTGGACGAAGATTTCGCTACTCTTTACGAATCAGAAATTACGATCGCAATACCAAATCAATCCGCGACTTTCACTCCGAGATGAAGAGAGTCACCGAGGCAATGAAGAAACTTGAAATCGTAGTCGAGTCCGCAACCGCCTCAGTCACTTCAATGAGATCACTGACGGCCGAACCTCGACCGAGTACTTCATCCGCTCCGGTTGTCTCCAGCCCTGCTTCTCCGTCTTTGTCCGATCTGTTTCCGGAACATCCTCCACGAAAGAGTACCAGAACGCCGTCTGATCGTCACATCCAATTCGCTTTTCCTGAACAATCATCATTCGAACGTTCTTCTCTCCCTCATCCCAAATCACACACTCAACGAGCGGAAAATCGTGTAATCGCGCATCCTGTTCCACAACCTGCTCAAAGACCGGCAGTTAGCGATTTAATTCCTAATGCCCAGTGGTACACTACGGAGCAACTCCACAATTTAGAAATTGAGGGAACGATGGAAATCTCGTACTACCGCGATTTAACCCGCGTACCGGAACCGTATCCGGATCGAGTGTATAATGCACCGATTTTGTTCTACGAAGAATGCCTAACATTATGGCATAGACGCAATGATCGAAAACCAATTATCATCGTCGATTCTGGAATTGACTGGTCAATGTGCAATCCTGCCGCGATGACCGACGAACAACTCAACCGCACTGAACGCTGTACGAGAGTTAGCCATCAAAACTTTTCAGTTAACGCGTACCAAATACAGGAAGTGAAGTGGATTTCAAACCATACACCTCGCTTCTGCAAATACAGTGAAATTTCACTTAAAGTTGCGAATAAATGGAAGCTCAATTTTGTGATCAACCTTGTAGAGGATTGGAGAATGCAAACACCGACCGTCGTGTTAGGTCAAGATTTTTTTGACCGTCACGTAGTTAAATTCCGGCGTCCAATCCATCACGTCATCATTTCCGACCAACCCGACCCATCGACTCTCACCAGGAGAGGAACATCGATGAGATTCCGAGAAGAGGTTGAATTTTATGTAAGGCATAAATCAGTGTTTTCACTTTAAATTAATTTTAAATTTAAAATTTCAATATCATTTTACTCATTTTAAATGTATTTCCCAATTCCCATATACTCGATTCTGTTAGAATAAAGTTTTTTACCGACTCAATTACGTAATTTACTCGTTTTGCATATTTGCCCACGAAAACTACTCGATTTCAAATTAGTACTATAGGGAGCGTCTTTTTCGGTGGTATTTTCAAATTTTATTTCTTTCTCCCACTTTTCCTTTTTTTTCCCACTTACTCAACTCCGGAGCGCGCAACCGACTCCGGAGATGTAAAATTTTTTTGTTGGAAGTGCGTTTAATGTATTTGTAGATTTCAACCAAGAAAGACCGTTTGTTTTTTTTTTCTTAATCTTGCCATATGAATATTATTCGTTGTATCTTTGAAGTTGATATTGTAATCTCAATAAAAAAAGAAAATAAATGTATTTTTTTTGTGCGTGTAAAACGTGTATTTATACCACAACATTTACAACATGATCGCTGCTCCAGACTTTTTCACTTCACGTCGGTAAACGTTCAGTATACGGCTGAAACCAGCTGTTCACCAATTTCGTTTCGTTAATTCGCGTCATCCGCGTGCACTTTCGATCACTTACTCTGTATCCAAAAATTCGAAAAAACTTACCTCGCTGTTTATAACCGCGTGTACCCGATTATGTCACTATGTAAATAAGAACTTTTTCATTTTTTATTTAGATTTAAGTGCCGATGGAATGAACGCATAAGATGCATTTTTCATTTTTGTTATTTTTTGTTATTTTTCGAAGACTGAATTTTTATTTTTTGTAATTTTTGAACCAGAAGAAATTTTTGTTACCTTTTCGATGTATATACTTACATGTACTTACTAATTGCTATTTCTCCTCGCGTACAACACTTAATTTGTAACCGCTTCATATATCTGTCATCTGTTATTTGTTAGTCACTTGTTACTAGCGTGTTCACATCGCGTTACCCCTTCAACTCGAAATTCGCCGCCGAATTTTCATACCACAAATGTTGATGATGCTCTCCAGCATGTCAAAAGTTTGTCATCAAACTTTTGAACCTGGAGGGGGGAAATATATGTGATATGAGTTTTCGGGGGTACCCAAGTAATAAAAAAATTAAAATACATTCGCGCGTGATTACCGGTAATAACGCACATTATTACCGAGTATTTCTCGCACGTTTCGTGTGTACCTATCTTACAGTAATTTCTGCCGATGTCCCCGGTGAGATTCACGGTGAGATTTACGATGAGTAAATCATGCACCGCACGAAGTTCACGTCCGGACAAAGGCAGTGTGCAAATGGCGTTCGTAAGTGAAGCACACGCTCCAATGTAACTTTTCTTTTCGATGTGATTTTATGAAGATTGAAATATTTGTTTCAACTCGGTTCGGAATCATCTATTCCCTCTTCATCACTCATTTCCACCTCCATACTAGGTTTGGTCAAAAAATGAGCTTATTTCCCTGTACTAACAATTTTATTTTATGCTGCACGAATAGTACACTCCTGAAATCCCAAATCTGTAGTGAATTGTGAATGCAAGTGCGTATATGTTATCTGTATCAACGTAATGAAATGATAATTGAAAATTGAAATGAAATACAAATACCATACGAGATATGAGAATACGGTAATTTATTATTCTTGTATCATTGTTTTTATCAATTTACGAATTACAATCATTCGATCATCGATCATCATCATCTTAAATTGAGATTTTGACAAAAAAATGATGGACAAATATGTTATCAAGCTGAACGTTGGCAAATAAGTAAAAAATTCGTTTTTCTCAATACTGCTGCATAAATTTAAAATAATAAATGAATTAGATTGCTAAATTCGATATATCAGGAGCCAGGATGAAAAACAAAAAACCACAATTAATTCCAACCTTTCTAACCAGTTCGATTTAGACTCTGATTCGGATTCGGCATCGGAAGAAGAATTAGAATTTGATTTATCTGATGGAAATGAGTACGACTATTATGAATTCAAAGAGTAAATTTTTAAAATTAAATTAAATTGCTATATTCGCTATTCATTCTGCTCTATTAGGAGCAATGATGAAAACCCAAAAACCATAACTTATCCAACTTTCTAACCACTTGGATATCGATTCTAATTTGGATTCGCCTTCGGCATCAGAAGAATTAAAATATGATTTGGAAGACAGAGAGGAAGAAGAAGATGAATCGAACTTGGACGATGAAGATGAATGTGAGCCGGAATTAGATTTAAAAGATAGAAATTCAGAAAAGCGCAAACACGTGGGAAAGAGAAAAGAAGAAAAAAGCGAAAACAAAAGTGAGTTATCAATTGTACAGATTAAATTTTAAAATTAATCAACATATTTTTGAGAGAGACATTGCAATTATCTTCACTATACACACCTGTTAGAGTCGACTAATATATGATTAATTCAATGTTTTAGAAACCAAAAATTGTCATACTGGCTGATAATAGATTGCAGTTTTTTAAACTCGAATGACAAAGTAGACATGGATGTGCTTTACCTTCACAAGCTGGTGAATATTTTTGATTATTTTTCTTTTCAAGTATTGCAATTTGAAAAAGTAATGCAGTGCCTTTCTTTTTTTTTCCTTTTGTAGGAACGAGAAATTACGAATGCAAATATTGCCTCAACAAAGCATATCATTGCGCCAAAGATGACATCATATCACTGAAGCGTCATGAAGTATCCAATAAACATTTTGAAAATATGACTGCTCGATCACAAAACTAAGTCATAGAGCAATTAGCTACACGCCGTGTGTATTAATCAAATCAGAGAAAATCAGTATTAGGGATCTAAAATCAATATAATTTCAATTTTAGATTCAGTTTCTGTTTTGCCATTTTGGTTTATAATCAAGAAACGGACATATAAAGGCTAAAAAACTGTCCAATTATGCAAAAATGCGTACTATAAGGTCGAAATATGCACGATCAATTTCATTTGAATTCATAACGATAAAAATAGGTAATTCGATTCATATCCACATCACTATATACGCAAATCATGTGAAAGGCAAAAAGTAATAGAGAAGTCAAAAATATCATGAAATATGAACCAGAGTGATATGAAAGGAGACACGAGGGAATTGACTACACGCTCGAAGTTAACACACCACGTAGACCCTGTAGCCCGCACTCGTTGCCTTGTCTCAACACACGTTAATAAAACTGCATACCTTGTCTTCTGCGGGAGTAAATACCGAACGTTGTCTAAATTTTAGTAAAACCGGTTGAGTATCAATATAACATAGAAGTTCGCAAATAACCACCACTACCTATAATAGAAAGCCTCAACACTGATATGAAATCAGCGTGTGAAATTACAGCCGAGGGGCCATTGAATCATAGCATTATGTTGTTACAACTTGGCATAAGTTTGATATTAGTTAAATTTGTTTAATGTTTCTCGTTATGGTTATAAAATATAATCGGTTTATCCACTTTACTGTACATATTTTAATCGGAAAAATAGCGTACTGCGTACCAGCGTACGCGTATATCAAATAAATTCAATAGTCCTAGCATCGTGACGTCACAAACCCAGTGTTGAGGCCTTCTACTATAGGTGATGTTGAAATAACGTTCTTTCATACACAGTTCATCTATCGATACACAAAATAAATAGTTTTATAGAATGACCTTGAAACTACGTCATAATACTACTGCGGTGGTACTATAACTGTCCTCGTGCCCACAATACATTGACAAGCCGATTTTGCTCACATCACTTCAACTACTCGAACATCCCTGGGAATCGAATCGCGTGCCAACGACTCGTAAAAAATACACCGAACGACCTGCATTTATAATAATTCTGCGTTATTCGGCAACATATTTCGCTTCTTTGCATGTTGTACGCGGCATATTGCTGAGTATTTCGGCAAACGCCCGTATATAAAACCGCTTAAACATAACGATTTCTCCGACTTACCTACAAATCGTTTCCCTATCTATAACGCACACGTTATGGTTTCATCGCGCCAGGTATTCGACGTTACCGACTGATACGACGACCTCTCGCGTTCAACGATTGCCGGCACGTTGCGTCGTTCTGTCACGCGAAATTACGTATTTACAGAGTGAAATCGTACACGAGCCATCTTCAAATGACAACACCCTGTAATCTGACCACAATGGGGACGCGAGAGATGAAAAAAGCTCGCGATTTTTTACAATATTATTTGAAGAGCTAATGAATAATCGCGAATTCTAATTAACAGGTTCTTGGCAGTTTACATTTTATTATGAAACTCGTAAGTATTTACGACCATCGACGATAATGACTCCGCCGACGAAATTATAATATTTTGTAACTAATTATAGTATGGCAACCATAACTAAATAGCGAGTACGAAATTGATTACAATGTGTTGCGCTATTCATATAAATAACTGATTTCTTTTTCCCTTTGGTCTCGGCTTCGTGTTAAACGCCCACGATTCCAAGGTTCTGACGTCATACTGGGTGCTTCTACGAGAACCCTACGTTTTCGCGCGCACGAACATTAGAATTCTTTTTCTCGGCTTCAATGAGATCAAATGAAGCGCGTTTTTTTTTTTAAATTTTTTAATTTTTTACTCTATACGTACATATTCTTTTTAAAAATCATGCAACATCCAATCCCCATTGTGAGTATAATTTCTTAATTTTTAATTTTTTAGATTCAAATTGAATTTTCAAGTATCTTGGGCTCAGCGCGGCCTTCTTGAAAATTCTCGGGCCCGGTGCATTTGCATTCCCTGCAACCCCCTATTGCCAAGCCTGCCTATCCCCACCCCCTCGTTGTATTAAAAAAAGGTGATTTTGTTACAGTACTACGTCCTTCGACCTAATTCCGAAGTTGGTCTTTCTGTGCCCAACCAAAATACAGGGTGTTTCACCACAGGTTGTAGACCTTGCATGGGTGAACGATAGTACTCACTTACAGTTGGACGATCAAAAAATGTTAGATAAAGAAGTTGCCTAAAACTGAAATTGAAGGGGCTATGAGCAATTTAATGTAAATCTTTTTGAAAAAATTTTTTCCTATGGTTGTTGAGAAATTTTTGTATCTTATTGCATGTGTGGTATCAGAATACAGGGGTATCCGGTATTTGGTCTCAAAATTAAAAAATTAAAAATTAAAAAAATAAAATAAAATAAAAATTTGGGTAAGTAGGAAACCGGACCTACGATAAATAGGTAAGTGCACAACCAATCCTATGAATATGTTGGCCAAATGGCCTAGCGGCAGTAAAGCCAAAGAAAAAAGGCTATAGAGTGAATTAGCAAAAATGTGAAGAGAACATATTATGTATATACCGTTATTATATCGTTTTATACTGTATATACTATTATTATATCGTTTTATACTGAAGTACCGTCATTATATCGTTTTGTACTGTACTATCGTTATATTATATCTTTACCATATTTTGAACTATGATGTTATATTTATCTAAAATAAAGAAGTGTTAAAAAGTTCGATTAATATCTCGAATTGTTTTAAGGCTATGTAAGCCATTCCATTTGTGTTTAATCGAGAAGACCGGAGCAAAGGAAGACTAGATAAGTTATAAGTTAAATTATCATATAAAGTAATAATTTCCCAAAGCGCATATCAATTTATTGTCGTGGCTAAATAGCCAAAATTCGCGAGAATAAGAATTATTCAATAAAAAGGCCTTAAGCCTATTCATATGTAATAGCTTTTATAGTTATTACGGGATGACTCATTCCATCAGGTCCTCTTCCAAAAATTAATTAATCAGGCTTTGCGGCCAAATTTGTTTATAATTATTTTGTTTCAAGACGCTGCCGCAAATGCTACTTTTGGCAAACCCACACCCACTCTGAGATGTTTACAGTTTCCAAAGGAAGGTTTCAGCGTGACCTTCCGACAATAGTTATGTGATCAGTTGTCATTTTGAAAACTGATACCACATAACATTGTTAAAATGGCACCCAATGCGTGGAGCTCAAATGATAGTATTTGGCGGCTATCTTTGGGTTGAAAAACCACAAAAGGTTGCGAAAAAAACAAATCCTATGAAATTGATAGGTAAAAATTAAAAAAGAAAAGTTGATAAAAATCCTTATTTCAAAATTTAAATTGTGAAAAAGATGAAAATCCCAAACCTACAAAATTAAACAAAATTTCGAAAGTTAAAACATGAAAAAAACGGAATAACAGAGAAACGAAGTTATTCACGTCATTTTGGTTAAAAAAGTTTTGAGTTGAGAAGTCGGCTGAAACTGGTTTAAATGGCCACGTTTCATTTTAACATTATAGCGTGTGTAAACACTGCTAGTAAAATCACAATTTGATAAGCGCTCATTATGTAGTGTAGCTGTACTGAAGTTGTTGTCTTATGAAACACAAATCAAAATTATCGCAGTGCAATAAACGGAATATTGGCCGAAATGAACCCGAACGTGAGGTAAGAAGAGAATATGTGTTATTATTAATAACCAACAAATTCGTGGCTCTTAAGCCCAACGTTTATAAAAATGGTTTCAAGTTTCAAGTTTCTAGGTTTCTAGGTTTCAAGGCAGAAATGCCGATGGTTGCTAAAGGCCAATTTTAGGTCTCATGTGTTTTAATGGGCTTTTGGGTATAAAAGCCCAGACAAAGTTTAAAAACAAGTTGATATTCGTTTCTAGGTTTCGAACAAACAAAACAAAGGCCGAAACAATCAAATAATGTGATTATAATTACATATTAATGAAATGATGTGTATGAATAAATGATATGTGAATGAATTTATATGCATGATTGATGAGTGAGTAAATGATTTCGAAAACGAGTGTTATTATCTATGATGAGTGATATGCGAACGTGAAATGAGTGATCTGAGTGAATGAATGATGAAAGTGTGAGAGATTGAATAAATGAATGAATTATTAATGAGAAGTATATGTGATAATTAATATGTAGTTAATTCCCTGCCTATGATCATTTATAATTAATTTGTGATGAATTTATGTACTATTTGGATAATGTTGTGCATATATGTGTTTATGTTCCTTGTCTAGCCGATGTAAGAGCTGCGTGTTGCATCATGCCTCGGTTTTTTCGGTTCGGATGCGTAGTTCAATAACGTTCGTTATTGTGACGTATTCGAGGCAGATATATCGTGCGTGATGCTGAATGTGGACACGATGAAATTTGCATTTGTGGATTCATTGTGGCTAGAGTAGAAATGCGTAGCTTTTTGTAGGTTTAGACGAGTGTTAGCCAAATAGTGAAATAGGCTTATGAATATGATGAAAGCCTATCACAAAAATGCGTTTCAAGATCTAACGGTATGTTGCGTTTGTAGTCACTGACTTCACGCGCATTATAACGTTGTGACGCCAGTTTCTCAGGAGGCTGTATTCAATCCTGAGTGGCGCCCTTCGTGGTGGTGCGACGCGCGAGATGCTTACGTGCGGCTAGTTGTGCCAACCTCGACTTAGACTTTTATCTTTCTCTTTGTGCATGCGTGATTAATAAAATGCCTATGTAATTTTTTGTAAGAAAAATTTGAAAAATATTACAAATCAAATTCTATAATGGTTTCGTTTATTTGTTTATTACATTTTTTTTTGGTTAGAATTTTTTTTGACAAATGGAAAGAAAATTTAAAGCTATAGAATTTTTTTTTTTTATTTTGAATTTAAAAATTTTCAGACTGACTTTTATGCGGTTTTTTGGTAAATTAATATAATGATTTGTAGAAATGTTTTTTTTTTGGAACAAATGTTGAAAAAATTGGTGTTTGAAAAAAAAAAAAAAAAAAAGAATGATTTTCTAAAGGCACGTGCACGAGAGAGAATTTTTTTTAATACCGATTACGATTTTTATTCCTGACTATGACATTTATTCCCGATCATGATTTTTTTATATACCCGATTTAGACTTTAAATAACGCCAAGATTGTTTAGAACAAGTACAGATATTTTGATGGCATGTTATGCCGGAATTGATGGTTTCAATGACAACAACTAAATAAATTATTTTAGCCGTATTTATTGATATGTATATTTTTAAAATGGCTGAGCTTCTTAACTTAATCTTGAATTCTGGATGTCCCTTCAAAATTGAAAAACCTTTACCCTTTTATTTTAATTTTTTTTATTCCCTTAATTTATTTGGTTAATTTTTTTTAATTAAATCTAAATTATAAGAGGATCAAGGGATGAAGATTCCCGGCTAGCGTAAGATTATATAAATTAAATTATTGTTAATGATCTTGCATTCGCCACCATCGTCAAATCAATCGCCGGCCGTATTGAAGAAAGGAAGAATGGCTACAACACCTGGTGAGTTAGCCCAGGCTCTCCAGAAAGCCAAGGAAGAAAGAGAGGCTGAACAACAGAGGGCTACTACATCGGCTAAGCAGGCCGATAGCTCAAAGAAAAGTGAGCAAAAACCCTCAGGCCAAAGTTCTAAAGTACAAGCCCAGGAAGATGAATCGCTAGATAAGTCATGGCAGAGTGCTTTGGAGCGGGTAGAAAATTCTATTGATTCTAGATTGAAAGGAATTGTAGATTTAATAAAGAAGAATAACAAGGACTCGAGTGAAGCTTCAAAACAGAGTAAGAAAGAAATAGCCGAATGGAGGAATGATCAAAGGAGGCTAGTAGAGGAATCTAATACGAAAATTTCAGCTTCGATAGCCAAATCGGTCGAAAATCTAAGGCAAGAAATGAATAAAATGTCTAGCGAGTTCCAAAAGAAGCTGATAGAAAATGATAAGAAGTTTGTAGAGAAATGTCAGCAACTAGAAGAAAAGCTCCAGAAAAGACAAGATGAGTTTGAAAGAAAATTAATGGAGACGATAAAAGAGACCAGAGCTGAAATGGAAGCTTTGCGCAATCAACCGGCTCAAAGGCTTGCTCGTAATCAGGCTCAAATTAGTATGGCCAATCAAGCTTTTGTAACAAGTACTCCACAAGTTCAATTTGAAACGATGGAACCTCAGGCTGGAACAAGTCACATGGTCAATGCTGAAATCTACGAAGCGACTGAACAAAGAGGACAGGAAGGTGAAGGAGGCGATCCATCTTCTCATGGAAGTTCAAGTGGCTCCAGCCGAACCAGCTCACATCGCTCGAATAGATCAGGCCGATCAAGCCGAGGTCAAGATGGGAATGGCCAAGAAAACTCTAATGGAAATAGTCAACGACAAAACCCTCCTAACGATGGGAATCAAGATGGGGAACAACCACCTACCAATCCAGGGAACCATAACCAAAGGTTCAATGACCAGCCTCAACGTAGAAGCAACTATCGAGGATCAATGGTTCCAATAGCAGCTAATCTGGTATCAGGAGATGGAGGAAACTTGAACATCACGCGACCAATCACAAATCAATCGAATCAGATTCTCAAAAGGCTCTACAATCAATATTTGGACATTAAGCCATGGAATCCATATAAAGACCAGAGAAATGCAGCTAGGGTACTTCATCAATGGCAGAAGAGTGTTCAACCCTACTGTGAAAGTGAAGGCGATGAGATTAACTCATTTTGTGCTTTGATGCGTGGGGAGGCACAACGATGGGCCGAATCATCTACAAATCAAGGTCTTCAATTCACCGAATTTACTCGAAGGTTCTTAGCACGGTTCTATTCAAATCAGACCCAATTGAAGGAAATGAATTATTTTATGAATTCTGAATACCGCAAGTTAAGGGCGAGACGATTGCTGAATTTATGTCATTTTGGTGGTCTAGACTCGAGTTCAATAATCACATAACCAACAAGAATTTTGTAGATATTATAAAACAGAAAATACCTCGTACATATAGTCATCTTATTGAACTTTGGGTTGAATCAAATTGTCAATGGATAGAATAATCGAGAAGCTTGAATTGGAAGCAGCTCAGATGAGTAGCAGTAAACAGCCAATGAAAATTCCAGTCAGCTGGGTTGCCGAATACACGGGAAAGGCTGTACATATGTCTTCAGAGCCAATTACAACAACGGCTAAAGCAACGATAACTAGCCAAAATAAATTTAAATCGAAATGGATTAATGCGAAGAAAGCATCTATACCTGAAGCCAAAATTTTAGATGAGGCTGAAGAAGGCTACGAATATGAAGGTGATAATCAAGAGTCCTTAAGGGACATTTCAGAGGAAATAGAGTCTGAGATCGAGGAAGAAGAACTCATAGCAGCAGTCGAGCAGTATGTGAGAGCAAAAAAGGCTCATACAAAAGCAAAGGTCTCGGGAAACGCGAGAGGGTTGGTGGCACGGGCTCAACCATCAACCAAGCCAGGAAATGGCAGTCAGAGCCCGAACTCAATTAAAGAGGTCTCTAAATTAATGCCAGCCATCTGGAACAGCTATCAGATTATTGGAGATTCTCACATGTGTCGTTTTGTTAATCAAATGAATTCATGTAAAGGCAGTTACCATCTATGTAAGCCAGGGTATAGGCTGAATGAGCTGTTGAACGATATTAAAGTTAATCCTCGGTTAAGTTCGAATAAAGTTATAATACATATCGGAAGCAATGATGTGTACCAAGCCAATTTTGCAGCTGATGTATGGCGTGCTAAATTCAAGGAGTTACTCAAATTATTAGAAACTAAGAATCCAGAGTTAAAAAGTATATTGCTGCTCAATATAACGCCTGCATTGGACCAAAAGCTAGATTACTGGAAGAACTTGGAGGAGATAAATTCGGCCATATGGCTTGAATCATTAAATTTCAAAAATAAGGCCAAAGTATTTAATCTATTTCGCAAATTTGCACAACGAAAGAACGATGACGAATTTCAGAATATTCGAGAATGGCGATATGTTGATGGTGATAAAATAATCTACGATCCGAAATTAGCCATGTATCAACGAATAAATGCAGCAGGGCAAAAAGATCTTCTTCACTGGAACGAGCAAGGAAACTCCGTTGTTGAATATGGTTTAAAACACTACCTAAAGATGTTACCAAACGAAGCCAAGACTGTTAATATTATTGATAAGTTAACTGATGGCTCATCTGAAGGGAGTGAAGCGGACGTTTATGAGAATAGAGACTTAATTGAGTTATATTCGGACCCCGAAGATATCCTGGATGATACTAACGAGCCAATAGCTAGTACAAGCCAACAAGGAATAGCCGAAATGAAAACAATAGCTTCAGAAATCGAAGATGATGAGGTAGCCAAGCGAAGTATGCAAAAGCTTAAACGAATAGATGGCCGACCTGAAATAGGATTAACTATTGGAGACCAAGAAGAAAGAGGTTTAATTGATTCAGGGGCAAGTCATGTGTTAATCGACGAAAAACTGTTCGAAGACCTGTGTCAGAAAAATAGTGGCCTTATCAAAACCATTGTCCCATGTAGAGGCAGTAGTAAAACTTTTCAGCAAGCCACGGGGAAAGCTCAAATTAAGCCCGTATCAACAGCAGTCTTAACGTTCAAGTTTTCATCTTTACCAACTGACATCAGTGAAGTCTGTGAAACACCAGTAACTGTCATCAGGAATTTAAATGCAAAAATTCTCCTAGGAAGATCGTTCATAGATGACTTTGAAATTGATATACAACACCCAAGGAGGCAGATTGAGTTATCATTCCCAGGATATGAACGAAGACATACTATACCATATATTTGTAAGCAGAACAACGAGATCAACTTGGCAGACTTGCCGACATTCTCAGCAAACGAATGGTATGCTAATACAGCCATCTCTCATGCCCGAGTAGCTTCAATAACATAGACGATGAGTACGAAGTAATGAACTTAGAAGCAGTTCAAAATTTTCCGAAAGGCCTCGGAGGTCGCATCTAAGCGAGGGGTCCGAGGCTGAATCAACTTCGATAGAGATCGACCTTGCCTCCACTCAGTTAACTGCAAAGCAGGCCAAACAGTTGCAAGAGATGCTGAATAAGCACAAGAATGTGTTTAGAAAAGGAATAGGCAAATGCTCTAAATATGTTCACAAATTTCGGCTAAAAGAAGAGCCAGAATTGATCCACACGAAATACAGAGCCCCTCCAATGGCCAAAAAGGCTGAAGTTGATGCCATAATAGCGGAGTGGATCCGGGAAGGCATAATAACTAAGTCCAAGTCACCTCATCGAATAGCGTTGGTCTATGCTTCGAAGTCAAATGGGTCAACAAGAGCTTGTGGTGATTTCCGGCCGTTAAATAAATACCTACATATGCATGCAAATGAAGTGCCAAGATTAGAGGAAATAAAGGCCCAACTAGGAGGAACGAGGTATTTCACATCATTAGATTTTTCAAATGGATTTCTCCAAATACCTTTAGAAGAAGGCTCTCAAGAATACTGCGCTTTTTCATATGATGGCCAACATTATCAGTTTACTCGTGTGCCATACGGTACTAAGGATAGTATGCCGGCTTTTATAGCAGCTTTAAAAATGGTTCTAGCCAATACCGATACCTTCGTAATTTGCTATGTAGACGATGTTCTGGTGTATAGCAAAACTTGGGAAGATCACTTAGAACATATTGAGCAGGTAATTCAGCAGATTGAAGAGGCAAGTATGACTTTGAATGCGAAAAAATGCCAATGGGGAAAAAATGAAACACGTTATTTAGGCCTAGTCATCAACCCAACAGGTGTGAAGCCTGACCCTCAACGGATAACTGGCATTTTAGAATATCCAAGACCACGAAATAAAAAAGAAGTGGAATCTTTCCTAGGTATGATCAATTATTATAGGGGCTTTATTCCAGAGATCGCGAAAAAATCACAAGCCCTATACTCGTTAAAAGATGGCCCAAACAAATTTAAATGGACACTGGAATGCGAGGTAGCGTTTGAGCAACTCAAGAAGGACTTAGCGAACGTCACACTGCAGGCCTACCCAAATTTTGAAAAGCCTTTCTACATATTCTGTGATGCTTCATTGAATGGAGTTGGTGGTGCGGTCTACCAAGTAGATAGCGAGGAGAGGCCAATCCCAATCGCTTTCACAAGCAGAACTCTACACAAGCATGAGAAAAATTATACTATTACCGAACTAGAGCTTTTAGCTATAGTACATACCTTGGCCAAGAATTACCATTTTCTATTAGGCTATCAAGTTAAAGTTTTTACTGATCATATAGCAGCTACGTTCATGAAGATTAAAGATACGTTGCCACCACGAGTGATCAGGTGGTTGCTCTTCTTTGAGAATTTTAATATGGAATTAATTCATATAGCTGGTAGTAAAAACAAGGTTGCAGATGCGTTGTCACGGTTCCACAAAGCTATGATAATGCCAAATCCTCCAGATTTCGCCTGTGATCGTGAAGTAGAGGCGAATATATTCCAAGCCAACATCGAGCCTAGCTTAAAGAAGGACCTGGGAAGAATAGCAGAGTTGCAGTTGAAGGACGACCTAATGAACAAATGGTTGAAAATCCGACCAACAAGGTTAACTATGGGAGCTAATGGCTTATACCAATGGACCGGCAATGATGGTCAATCAAGAATATATGCGCCTACCAAGATTAGATTGCGTCTTATAAAATTCTATCATGACGCGTATTTACATTGTGGAATAACAAAGATGGTTACTCTGCTACGAAGAAACTTTGACTGGCCAGGATTGGTAGCACAAGTGCAGAAGTTCGTAGGAGCATGCTCCAAATGCAAGCTGGCAAAGCAGAGCCGAACATTGCATGGCGAATTGTTTCGTGAGTTACCAAAGGCTCCAAATGAACATTTAGCCATTGATTACTTTGGGCCTTTACCAATTGGCCGAGCAGGACTCCAATATGTATTGGTATTTCAAGACCAATTTTCAAAGTTTACACGGCTGTATGCTACAAAAGGTGCAACTTCCATCGCAGCCCTGAAGTGTTTAGAAAAGTGGTCAAATGATTATGGACAACCAAAAATCATCACATCAGACAATGGCCCAGCGTTTAAAGCTAATGTGTGGAGAAGATTCGCACGCCAGCATAGGCTCAAGTTACAATATGTTGCTTCATATACACCTCAGTCCAATCCAGCGGAGAGAGTGATGTCCGGACTGGCAACTTCACTGCGCCTAGAGTGTGAAGAAAAGCAAGGAAAGTGGCCCACACTGTTGCCAAAGATTGAAGCTAAAATGAATACCATCAGCAACTCTACAACGCAAACTATTCCCAGCGAAATTATGTTAGGAGTTCAACATGTTGATGCTGTTGACAAAGCATTAATGTATAAGCAAATGCGGGAATTTAATTATGATAAGCTATTAACAATAACAGCTAAGAATTTACAAAAAGCTATGAACATACGTAAGCTGTACAGCAGTATGAGTAAATGTACCAAATTAAGATATAACCAACTTGTTTATGTAAAGACCCATTATTTATCTAATAAGCTTAATAAGTTTAACGCTAAGTTGGCTCCAAAATTTAAAGGCCCTTATCGTGTAATTAGGGAAATTCACCCAAATTATTATGAGTTAGCCCTTAAGGCAAATCCATCTGAAAAAATTAGGGTTAATATTCGGAATATTAAGAAATAGGAAGCTCAGCCAGCACAACCAAAATGCTAACATTAATAACCGGTATGGCCTGTGTGTTCATTTGGTATTTCAGATTTTTGAAGCAATCACCGGACGAAGAAGATGGAGATAGGTGGCTAAAGATGAGGTTAATCGTTAGGGAAGAACTCGAACGACTTGAGGGCCAAATGGAGGCAAAGTGGCAAGATGCTTTTAAGGAATTGGCTGACAAGTGTACAGAGATCGAAGAAAAAGTAGATAGAATTTCGAAAAGCCTAGCCGAAGGAGTGTCAGGAGGGCCGGTAGCGGATTTGGCCAGACAATGGAGGCTAGTGGCCTAGGAGATGGTCCAGCCAAACCGATGGAAGTAACCACCGATGACAGTGCTGTAAAACCTAAAACCTCAGTTTCCGAACCAGACAAAACAGATACCACCAAAACACTGGCGAAGCAGATTATTGATCGAGCGGACATTAATGAGGAACAGCTTCCAGCCCATAAGCTAGCGATGGCTAAAAAAGTATTGAAAAAGGCCAAGTATTTCACGGAGAATGAATTGGCCATACTGAGGGACGCTGGCTACGTGGAGGTAATACAATCAGCCCCGGCCAATTTAGAAGTTCCACTGGTGGTTATAGACTGCTACGCTGAGGGTGGCAATTTCCGATTTAAGGCTGTGATAGATGTGGCCCTTCCTATTTCATTAGTGTCCAAGGTATGGCCGAACACCACTCTAGCCGATGTAGCGCCAATAGTAACTGGGGAGACGGACCCGGCAGTCGATCGTCCCAAGCGGAAACTGGTTAAAGTCCCTTGGATTGAGACACATTTTCCGACTTCGACGCAGAGGAGGGTTATTCGGTTCCGGGCCAGGCACTGCCCGATGCTAATGATGGTCGAGTGCCATGAGGTAGCTGAGTGGGCCTCTTACAACACGATAGCGGTTCTGGGCCAAGATTGGGCCAATAGCTATCTCAAATGCGTGGACACGGGAAGCGGTTTGGTGGAGCTTGATGAGTCGGCGCGGGGACCTGTGGAGGACGGGTTTTGAGACAATGTCGAAGGCCGATAAAGTGAACTGGCTGATATAGTCAGCATCCAGAGTAGCTGCGGCCAAGAAGATTTTTTTTTGTTTATTTATCGTTTGTTATTCTTCATCATTTTTTTTGTACGTGAAGATGTAATTTACTTTCTTTTTAGTTTTTCTTATTATTTTGTAATCTTAGTTGTATTTTTAGTATAGAAAGGGCCGATCAGCCAAGAATGTCGCTAACTTTAAGTTTGATTATCCAATAAGGGCCACCATCGCAACTGGCTGAAGACTAAATTAAGGCCGATAAGATAAGATTGTTTAATTACAATTAGGGCCCCTTGGCTGATCACGGGATTGGTTGTGCACTATGGGTAAAAAGTTCGAAAAAAAAAAAAAAAAAAAAAAAAAAAAAAAAAATTTCAAGGCTTCAAAACTACCCTGTATCTGGTACCATTGATTCCTAGTCGGGATAGAAAAACTGTTAGTTTTTCTTCCCTGAGGGGGGGTATGTGTGGTATCAGAATACAGGGGTATCCGGTATTTGGTCTCAAAATTAAAAAATAAAAAAATTAAAAAAATAAAATAAAATAAAAATTTGGGTAAGTAGGAAACCGGACCTACGATAAATAGGTAAGTGCACAACCAATCCTATGAATATGTTGGCCAAATGGCCTAGCGGCAGTAAAGCCAAAGAAAAAAGGCTATAGAGTGAATTAGCAAAATGTGAAGAGAACATATTATGTATATACCGTTATTATATCGTTTTATACTGTATACTATTATTATATCGTTTATATATTATATCGTTTTGTACTGTACTATCGTTATATTATATCTTTACCATATTTTGAACTATGATGTTATATTTATCTAAAATAAAGAAGTGTTAAAAAGTTCGATTAATATCTCGAATTGTTTTAAGGCTATGTAAGCCATTCCATTTGTGTTTAATCGAGAAGACCGGAGCAAAGGAAGACTAGATAAGTTATAAGTTAAATTATCATATAAAGTAATAATTTCCCAAAGCGCATATCAATTTATTGTCGTGGCTAAATAGCCAAAATTCGCGAGAATAAGAATGATTCAATAAAAAGGCCTTAAGCCTATTCATATGTAATAGCTTTTATAGTTATTACGGGATGACCCATTCCATCAGGTCCTCTTCCAAAAATTAATTAATCAGGCTTTGCGGCCAAATTTGTTTATAATTATTTTGTTCAAGACGCTGCCGCAAATGCTACTTTTGGCAAACCCACACCCACTCTGAGATGTTTACAGTTTCCAAAGGAAGGTTTCAGCGTGACCTTCCGACAATAGTTATGTGATCAGTTGTTATTTTGAAAACTGATACCACACATGAGTGAATAATACTCACCTAGACGATCAAAAAATGTTGGATGATGAAGTTGCCTAAACTCAAAATTGAAGGGGCTATGCGCAATTTATTGTTAGATTTACATTAAATTGATCATAGCCCCTTCATTTTTGAGTTTAGGCAACTTCATCATCTAACATTTTTGGATCTTCTGGGTGAGAACTATTCACTTATGTAATAGGATACAAAAACTTTTGAACAACCATAAGAGAAATTTTTTTCAAAAAGATTTACATGAAATAGCTCATAGCCCCTTCAATTTTGAGTTTTAGGCAACTTCATCATCTGACATTTTTTGATCTTCCAAGTGAGTACTATTTACTCATGCAATAAGATACAAAAATTTTTCAACAACCATAGAAAAAAATTTTTTCGAAAAGATTTACATTAAATTGCCCATAGCCCCTTCAATTTCAGTTTTAGGCAACTTCTTCATCTAACATTTTTTGATCATCTGGGTGAATACTATTCACCCATGCAAGGTCTACATCCTGTGGCGAAACACCCTGTATAATCCTGTTTCTGCTACGAGGGTGAGGGGTTCTAGACTACTTTTTCGGACAATTGGTACAGAACTGTTAATTTTTTTGGGGAGGAAGGGGGTAACTATCTAGATGACTTTTTGACCATTTAGCGCAGAATTGATACTAACGTTTCAATGTATTTTTTTCAGAATTTTTTTATTCCACTTTATGGTAGCAATCATCAATATAATACAAGACTTTAACGCAGGTAGGAAATCTCCCAAATACAAAAAGAAAATCACGAGAGTTGCACACTATGCATCAATATGTTGTGCAACTGTCATTATTTATCGCTTAGTCATGTTTTTATACATGCTTCTCGAAACTCCTATCTTTCAAGCCTCTCCACCTCATCCTCACCTTAATGGTCGTACAGAAATACTTGTAAGCCAAAAGTTGTACGTAATTGAGTATAGAACAAAAAAGGACCACACTACTTAAAATCAGACCCCAAGGAGCGCAAAAATCGTTTTTGAGGGGGGTGAAACACCCATAAAAAATTAGTGATATGAGGGGTGGTATTTTTGGGGGTTATTCAGGACCAATCTCAACAATTTTCCTCAATGAGAGCTTTGCTCCCTAAAAATGTTTTTCTTTATGCGCTAATCCTCTACACTTCACAATTTATACTCTTTTTTTTTTTCAGGAAATCTCTGTTTATTTTCACGTACATACACAATGTACCTTATTGCAGGAGGAAGCTACATGAAATTTACCACCATAAGTAGGAGAAATGACCATTACCTATAAGGGCATAGAGAAGCAAAAAGGTCAATAGAAGAGAACCCGACGCTCTCAGTCAGCCGGAGTTTTGAAAACTTAAACTTTGAACTTAATTTCAATTTCTTTTCCAATAAAATAAATAAAAAATTTTAATTCACACCTCAATCGAACGTTGGTCCACCATAACGATCGACTTCAATTTTGAAAAATCTCTCTTAACGACAAGGATACTTTCAAAGTGAAATGTGGGATTTAGTTTCAGACACCATCTCAATTAATTTCAACGAAATTCTACCTTCACATTATCATTGCATAATGCATCAGTATTTCCTTACTACGAATTTTAGAAATTTTTGAACGTCTCATAATCCGCTTAATTGTTTCAAGGCAAAATAATTTCTAAACGTGCACATTCTATCCATTGAGTAATTAATTATAATTTTTAAAACCTTCAAATAGTGTCTTTTTATGGAAGGAAGGAGGGCAGGTTCGGTCATATCAATGTTTTTAAAAAAAGATCTAATATACATTCCATGAACAATGCTTTACGAAAATTTTGAATACTTGCAAACGACTTGAGCGTAGCAACATGCCAAATTCAAACTCCGATAGTTTTGCGTAAGACTGGTAACAAAAGTGTAATAATATTACATCACTCACTTACTAAATTATTAATCCAACACGAGTCATAAAACCACGACAGTAGGAAGTATCCTCCAGCAAACATTTTCAAAATAACCATAAATGTCCTATACAGAAACATGCATCAAAAATCAAAACTCGTGCTTCAACTACAAGAGGATTTCACGCGGGAAAAATATTCTTCACATACGCTCCACGTATACCTTCGATTTCGTGAAACACCGAATGAATTTTTCACCCCTTCATACGCGTATTCTGGAGCTTTTAAAATTTAATACCTAATTTATGACCACCTTCGCCATCTGACGCGTTTTCGTTCGTACCGTTATAGGTGCGCGTGTCGTCATCAATTTCGTTCATACAAAAAACATAGCAAGTAACGCGAAAGAAACAAAATACGTGAATTTCGTAAGCGCTTGTACTATAGTATAAATCGCTGGTGAATTTTTTACTAAACAAAGAAAAAGCTTTTGATATTTTGAAATAATATAAGGAAGCACTGTACATGAATATGTATTCATTACTTTTTCTCCTTGATTAGCTTTTTTCAGGACAACAGGGATAAAGGATCCCAAAGAAATCCTAATGGAGATTATCAATTACCAAAAATCCAATACGAATGCTCGAGCTATAGAAGTCTGAAATGAGTTGAGCCTTTGGTATAACAATATAACGAAGGATGTTTTACCAAATGTTACTGAATTTGAGCATATTATCGCACATTCCAACAACTGTGGGGAGCATCTCTCACAGAGGATGAGAAGGGACATATTCACAGTTAGTCTGGGTACCTTCGAAGGCCCACTACAAGATCCAAAACCACATTCGTATGTTGAAGAAAATTTTCTGAAGTACCAAAATTATCTCCAGATATTAAAAAGTATTAAAAATAATATTGTTTGAAACCTCACGTGTCACGGTAGTAATAGCAAGTTATTTGTAAGCATTTTTTTGGACTGATCCGAGAGCGTGCCATAATTTTCATGATGTAAGATTAAATCAGATTATTTAGAGAAATATGAGCTAAATCAACATTCTATCATGCTGAATTCGTGATCCTTGATCTGAACATCATAATGATTGGAATCTTGCTCATAATTGTTTCGGAGTGACTAGAGTGGAGGAAATAAAGCGAATTAGCTTTCTTTTGATCTTTTACTCTGAATTTTTTAAATTGATAGAAAAACATATTTAAATTTTCATTCTCCAATATTTTCATTTTAGTTGAATTTTTAATGAAAACCATAGCTATTACCGCCTACCCAATTTAGGAAGGGCGCCGGGGAAGGGTGGGGTCCTCAAATCCTTTGTGGCAAATGTTGACTCGTTCGCATCGCACCGTTTAGATCTCTAAATATGAACTATGGAAGGATTGCACTGTTTGGACTTCTAAACACCATTCGCCGTACACGGTAGCGTGATACACAATGGCAGTTTGGACATCTAAATATGATTTTAATTTACTTCTGTAATTTAGAAATCTAACTTTGAAGTTTTCAGAACAGAGACTGTTTAGACGTCTAAAAACTGATGGCAGTTTATACATTTAAACAGGTACTCCTATCGAGAGACCCGATTTAGATTTGTTGATATTCATTTGAAGAAAAAAAAATTAAAAATTAAATTATATGCCACAAACGATGGCAACTTAATACCGTTCGGTCGGATATTCCCTAACTGTCACAGCAATTGTCCATAGAATTGGCTCACCCTTCATGTCTCAAAGAAAAACATCATTAAGAAATATACTGATTGTGGATAAAAGTGGTAAATAATAGGTAGGAATTTCAACGACGCAAACTGTAGTTACCTACTTGGACGACGTGGCACCTCGTGGCACACTAAAGAGCCTGAATATCACAAAACGCTACAGTCCGACCCAATCTCTGCCAATAATATTCTGATTTTCCATTATAGCGTTCTTATTGGTTATCTCATATTTTTAATTCAAAAAAAAAAAATATTATTGCCGCTATCAGAGTTCAACGTACATACAGTGTTAACGTTTATGGGAAATAGGCATTCAATGTGTTAATATAGTAATAGTTCGTTCGAATAATTATGTCTCCTTTCAAATATCACGAAATGTCCAAATTTTGAAAAAAATTTAAAAAATCAGTATAGACATGCGCTGGTTGAATTTTGAACTCTACCGATTTTTTTATAACATAACTTTTCTGACTATCCATACGGAAGACGCTTAATGTGGTTATCAGCTGATTTTGAAATTTTTTCGATTTCTAGGTTTTCCAGTCGAGATAACTTCGTTATTTTTTATAATTAAACAAAAAATTATCGAATTTTTTTTTTCGCGTATTGCATTCGTGATGACATGCTCTATCGCTGATTTTGAAATTTTCGTTTTTTGGGCCTTAATCTACTCCACTTCATTTTTCAGAATGGCAGAACAACAATCAGAAGGACAACCTCAACCTCAATCAGCAGGACAACTTCAACTTCAACCAGCTCCTCATCAACAACCTTAAGCAGGACCATCTCAACCAGCTCCGCAATAACAATCGTCCGATGATGAAAATTTACCGGCTCCACCAGGAGGGAATGCCGGATCATTAGCTGTATCATAACAGTCGAGACAACAAGTGGAGGTTCTATATATCAAAATAAGAGTCTAGGTTCCCCCGTGCTGTCAGGACGGAGCGTTAAGAAACCGGGAATGTGTGACGTCACGTGGTCGCATGACCCTTCCTTCCGCCGGGCTGAGCGGCCATTTTGGACGCTGCCTCACTTGGTTTTTACAGCTCTACTGCTCTAAAGAGAAGCACACTATTCTTTTCTTAGTTCTAACGTTTTGTAAAACCTTCATTATATTTAGTGCGTTTTTATACATATTAATTCGGATTGTGGAAAATTTTTAAAATATTATTTTTATTAAAAATGTTGATTATTAGTTTTTGTTGGATTCAAAGTGCTAACCTCTGTCAATTATCATATATTCGAGTAAGATGAGATAATACATTGGTGAACCAACCTATATGTAAGTATATATACCTACGAAGACGCTGAAATTGCAAAATACGTTCCTACAGTTTTGAAATAAATCCATTTTCATATTTTTATCTACCTCACTAATTCGTTTGCACATGTACCTCAATCCAATCTCGAGAATATTTTCCTTTTAATTTTTTTACGCAATAGTATGGCTAAAAATGCACTGGGAATTTCATTCTGTAACAATATTTCAATTTTATAGAATTTTGTCGATGTTTATATTATTTTAATTCTCAAGTAGTATCGTGATGTGATGCGATAGAGCAAAGTAAATAAATCATTTGTAATTCAACTAATTTATTCAATGATTTATCACAGTTATAAACTTATCCTTTTGTTATATACTCCAAGATTATCTTGGCAGTAGAAAATGAAATGAAGCAGGCCCTACATTATCCAAAACAATCAGAACTCTCAAAATCGATATTTTTGGACACATCACAAAGTTGCAGTGAGATGACGATGCAAAGGTATTTGGTATTCGACAAATACCACTTCACGTTTGTCGAGGAAAAATTCGTCCCACGTGTAAAAAAAATCCTACGAATAAGGCGGCGCGTAACGGCCACCGATGATAAATCCGACACGCAATTTCTACAACGTTTTAAATTCTAATTTGAAATTCAAAGGAACAACTCCCATTTGAACGCGCCGGGCGCCGCGCGCCTTGCTTCTTAACGTAAACGGTTTAGACACAACCCATCCAAAAAGGCGGCTTTAAATTGTTACAAAATGTGTTTCGTGAGAAAGTTTTTTTCATCTCCCGCTCAAATACCTCCGTTCTTCGTATACGAATACATTTCGGTGTATCATTTAAATGAACGACGAACCCTTTACGATAGAACGTTCCGACGCTCGATGAGGAGGAGAAAAAGCCCGCGGCGCTACTTTATATTCAACCAACTTTGAGGATATTTTTCTACGATTTACAGACACCCGTTCACAATCGACGACCGAAAACCTCCGCAACGCTGGTAATTTCGTCGCGCTAGCGCCCTTTTCGATTGTCCAAATTAATTATCAACGCGACCGAGTCGAATGGTAATGAAAATAATGACGCAGGGTACCTGACGCGTCGAGTGAACTACCTTTTTTTTTCCAACAACGTTTTCGCCACCACGTTTTACCTTCGCTCCACACTTCCTCGTAATGCGTGTATTTTCGTTTCAACGCAATGACGTGCTTTTTCTCCCTTCTTGTTTCAGTTTTATTTCACCGCATTACGTACTTGGTACATACATTCGTTTCGTAAAGTACCGCATTTTTACGAAACGAGGTACGACAAACGAGCGTATCAAATCAAATGGGTACACGGAGAACGTTCGGAAAATCGCGTCTAGTGATCATTTTCTATGACGCAGATTATACTTCACATAGTCTTGTTTCGCGGCATCGCGTCATTCAAAATTCAAAACCTTTAATACAAAAAAGCGACCCTAAACAACGTCGAATAATTTACACCGGGCAGCGCGTTAAAATGTAATGTTCACGTCTTGAAACGCGATTTTAAAATGGCGCCATAATTTTCCTACTTCATTTTGCGGCGCTATTTTTTACAAGCTTTTTATTGCTCGATGCGCCCTCGCTCCTGATATCCTTCAAAATAAATATCATCTCGTTGGTGCGTATTAGCCAGCAGTCGAAATAAATTCTCATCCATTAGAGATGAGCGTTTTCATCGACCCTCCGGTACCCGTTTCGTGGTCAGACAAAATGAATTATCGAATTTGTTTGCTTGGGCACGGATTCAAACAAAATCTAGATTTTACAGTAACCACTTCTCAATCAGTTTTCGAAAAAGTTGTGTTCGTTTCGAGCAAATTTGAAGCGAGATTCTGGATTTCGACCTGATTCATCGAGTCAGTTTGCCCATCATCACAGTTTAGTTCCTACTTTCGCTGCTTATCGAAAGGGTTGAATTTACCCCCTCACAAACCTTTCCATACGGACCAGTTACCGCGAAGTAACTCACGCCGAAAATATTTGACATTTGCCATGCGTCTTTACAGTCGTCGAGTTTTCGTTGGTGCAACTCAACTCAACAATAAAATACTACCTTAAGCGAATTAACGCGAGTGAAAATTATTTTACGCGAATAATACAATACTATTCAAGTGAATCATCGCGAGTAAAAATTACTTCACGCAAATTAACGAGAATCCGTTTCATTAAGGATAACCCTCTTCTGTACAAAGCCGGAGACGTATCGAGAATATTTATTTAGGAAGAAAAGGGTACCGTTTGTAGATTCATGTTCGAACAGATGTGAGGTGTGTTTGTGGATTTATGTTCGAAAAAATGAGGAATACTTTTAGTGAATCTATGTTGACACAAGTAAACGAATATACAATTATGTCAAATTATAATTTGCAATTCTTTACAAACATATAATTTATTCGATGACTATTTTGAGATAACACAGCTTCTTTGAAATGTGTTATGAAATCAGGTTCGCCAAAATTTCGCCATCTCACGGAAATAAAACTTCATCATATCGAGTAGTTATTGAATGGATCAGTACCAAAGATCAAAATACAGATATTTTGACGACACCTTTCGGCAAACTAATATTTCAAGTATTACGAAATAAATTCTATTTGAGATCATCATTCCCCTGAAAAAAAGTCGTGGCGGTTCATGAATTTTGTAGCGTGTTTTTCACTTCAAGGTTCTGTCTTTCTATTCGTAGTCGTGTTTGTGCTGAGTGTTCTGGGATAAAGTGAGTCGAGTATCGTCTACTAATCCGTTCGATGACATAATCATCTATTCCAACGATTTCAACACTCACATAAAAAATAATCTCCTTATTCAACCAGATAAATCTGAATTTCTACAAATTGAAATTACATATTTAGGACATATTATTTCTTAAAATAATATTAGACCCAATGCGGAAAAAATCAAAAACTCGTTAATTATTCCTTACTTAAAAACACAAAGCAACTTCAACAATTTCTTGGATTGGCTGGATATTGGCGAAAATTTATACCTAATTATGCTCAAAAAGCAAGACCTCTTACTCAATTATTAAAAAAGGATTCACAAGTAGAAATCAAAGGACCAGCCTTGGAAAGCTTCAAAACGCTTATTAGAGAGCTGACATCACCCAATTTAATGTTAACGTTTCCAGATTTTGAAAAAAGATTTATTTTACAAACAGATGCTAGTAATTACGCATTAGGCGCGATATTACTCCAAGAAAAAGATAATGTTTTACGACCAATTTAGTATGCTAGCCGTACTCTCAATTCAGCTGAAGTCAACTATGCAACTATCGAAAAAGAATCACTAGCTATTGTATGGGGAATAAAAACCTTTAGACCATATTTATTTGGTAGACCATATGCTATTTTAACAGACCATCAACCGCTAGTTTGGTTATTTAAAGTCAAAGATCCGACTTCTCGCTTGATGAGATGGAGATTAAAACTCGAAGAATATGAATATGATATCAAACATATTTCTGGGACTCAAAATTCTGCAGCTGACGCACTATCCCGCATATGTATAGTCAAAACTCGCCAACATAAATCTTGACAAGAAAAGATTTTGACCAACCCAATTATTACACAGTCGGTACTAATATACACGAACTTCAAGAAGGTGAAATTAAAACATGGAAGTACACAGGACAACTAATTTTCCCACTCTGTTTAGCTGATAAATATTCCGATCACTTACGATTTGATATAACTATCTCATACTTAAAAACCTTATCCGAATTACTTTTGAAAAATAAAATAACGCAAGCAGCCGTTATTGATGAATTTGATGACATATCTCGTTCTAATCGAACATTCATAGAGAAACTAATGAATACTACGCTTAAAATACAACTATATTGGGGTTTATTGCAACCCATTCCATCTAATATAACCGAATTATTATTAGAATTCCATGATCATATACTCACTGGACATCCTAGAAGCTATAAATTATTTGAAGCTCTAACTTAAAAGGGATATAAATGGCCAGGTATGAAAAAGGATATACGACAATTTACAAAAACATGTGTCCAATGTCAAACCCATAAGACAGATCGACATAGAATACGATTACCGATCAAAATCACTGATACTGCAGCTAAACCAATGGAGAAAATAGCAATTGACCTAGTAGGACCTTTAAGGAAAACCAAAACTGGAAACCAATATATGCTTACAATTCAAGATAATCTCACTAAGTATCTTCAAATTTACCCACAAATCACGAAAACTACAGCTGAGACAGCAACCAATCTAATAAATTATTTTGGAACCTTAGGAATCCCCCAAAAATCTTATCCGATCAAGGATCTGAATTTTGTTCCGAATTAATGAATCTATTATGTGACCGCCTACAAATCAAAAAAATACTTTTCACATCATACCATCCGGAAAGCAATGGCGCGTTGGAGAGGAGCCATAATACAATAAAAGATTATCTCAAAAATGTCGTAAATGAAGAATTGGATAATTGGGATGAGTATATTCCCACTGCTGTCAGAAGGTACTTAACGTGTTCAGAGCAACTTGGGTACGACGCCGTTCAGAGACGGCTCCACTCTATCCTGACATGTCCCTTACAGTTTTCACAACACGAACCGTCGCTGAACCAGGGATTGGAGGACCCAGCTCTCGCGTCCTTTTATATTCATTTGGATGGGCGATTAACAGCATGCTAACATCACTTGGCCATCGAAACGCTACTGGGGGGTATTTTGAACTACCTTCAAAAGTGATGGCAGCTTTAGTTAGTTACCCGAGAAGCATTGAATCAGTTTTTTCAACTATCGAAGGAGACTATTTATCTGACGAAACGTATAGATTTCGTCCCTCCTCACAATTCGCGATGCTGATTCCAGTTCATGATGGGAGACCGCTCACCGCAAACGCAAATTCGAGAATCTTATCCTACCGACTGCGCCAGTTGTAAAGAATCGCGAGACGTTTCTTTAACGAATCAGTTTATTATTTCTTTATACACGACAAAAACTGAGAATAAAACTGTATCTGCTCTATGATTAGATCTTATTATATATAGGAGTAATTTCTAAACAGCTTTTCATTTTCTTTAGTATCTAGGATGTTATAAAATCATCCTTTTGCTGAAAATTTCATTCATCATAAGATTTGAGAATACAGTGTAACTTCGATTATCCGGACCTCAATTACCCGGATTTCCGTAAAAGAAGTTCGAAATATAAGTAAATTTTTCATTTCAGTAGTCGTATTTACTTAATTTTAGGTCATAATTTGCTTGATACCCAAGTTTACGTTGTATTTGCTTGATTTTAATCATATGTATGGGAAATGCTTACAGTTTGAACCGGGAGGTTCGCCCACGCCGAGTTCCCCCGCAGCGGCAACACTGCGAGCGTTAGCGATAAGTGTCGCACTCGGAACATACCGGGTTGCGTACACAGTTAGTTTACCAACGATCGGTCGACGGTTGGAGTCGTATATAGGTTACCGAGTTACCGCGTCGAGTGTACGTTAGTTATCTAGTTACCATCTGTAGTCGAATCTCGCGTTATATTCTATTATCGTTTTGTGACCTCGCGATCGGGTGGCTCACCGAGAGCCAAGTAACCTGTAACTGTGGTTGTATCGAGTGTATTCATATTAATTAATACATCGTTCCCAACAAGTGTTAATGATTGCTGTAGCTTGTATCGAGATCTTCTTTCCTGTGAACCTGGTCTGAGCGGGGTGGGCTCAGACAGAGAGAGAGCTACGCGTAAGTGATTACGATCGAAACGCGTCGCAGCCGTACACGGGCACCTCACCATCCTCATTTCCAGTCACCCCTTGGATTAATACAAACCACCCAATTCATTGGCGATACACATGCGTATCTACTCGCGAGGCACGTGACACACGAATATGTGTCACGAAACCCAGGAACTCCAATCCAGACATGGATCGATAAAGCCCCAACGGTGCAGTCCGAGATGCCTCCGCGTGTGTTCATTGGGAAATTACAAAACGGGCCGAAAGTCAAGGCGAAAATATTATTAGCGTTTCACGAGTATGATATCAAACAGGAAGCAAACTTCGAAAGATTACTCACAAATGCAACAAGAATAGTTCAACGACTGCTAGATCTTGGCGCGGAGGAAATTATCTTCCTACCAGGCGTGGAAAATCCCAACGAACCTGAGCACATCACAGAGAAGAGATTCAGAGTAAACGCGATCTATCAGCGGTTGCTGCCATCTCATTTTGGTGACCAGATACGTTTGTCAATTTTACCGGATTTCAAAAAACAACTTCAAAAGAGCCTAATCAGTAGACGGCATTGGGAGCTTGTTGAAACAACGGTAACTAAGTACTTCGTTAAACCACACATTGCGCCAACGGTGGCGGATATCATCACCAAAACACTGCTGCCCCCGCAAGATCCACCCCCCGCCCTACCACCTCGAAATGATGACGAAGATTCAGAATCAAACTCAGGTGGAGAAATGGGGATTGGTCGTAGCTCTAACGTGGTCATTCACAGTCAAGTTATGTCTTCAAAAAAAGGAAAATAAAAAAATACCCCTATTATCTGAATCACTGGATTCCCCAATTAATCCGAATAACCAAGGTTGTACTGTAGTGTTTTTTTTTTTTTTTTAGAAAATTCCTCACAAAACATGCGTTGTATTATCGTATGGAAGGGGGGGGGGCTGAGAGAATTTAATTCATGAAGTTGCAGATAACCTATCTTCGAACATGAAAAATAATGTCATCCACCATTATGATCCTGTTTTCTTGAGGGTGGGGGGCATTCAAGAAGGTGGTCTTATATCGATTAAAATTGTCTCGACAACCATTGATCGTAGGTAAGTTATCATTCAACAAAAATAAAGATACCTGTATTTTCAAAGAAGTAGGTGGTATCATAGATAAACCATACATATAGATAGCCCACCATCATATAAAAATTATCGCTCATAAAAAATCCAAAACTCGGAGCCAAAGTAGTTTTACAGTTTCATCATAGAGAGCGCTAACCAAAAATTGAAGGAAGCGGGTGATGGCGTTGGCCATCTGCTACCCACCTACTAACTATATGTATCGTTGCGTTGAGTCCAGCTTACGTCGTCTATGTTTGAAATTTTGAATCAATTTGTCGATGTGGGATCGATTTACGAGTGTTAAAAGTCATTCTCGAATCAAATGCCTGCCAAGTTTTTTGACCTTTCAGTAAAAATTTTATTTCAACTTGAATAGAATTTCTTTTCTTTACTAATGAAAACAAAAAAAAAAAAAATTCAAGAAAATTATTATCAACTTTTTCTATATTATTGGATTCCTTTGATTATTTTTGAACTTTCGAAGTTCTGATTCATTTTTTTCATTTTTATTTCACCATGTTTTGACATCGTATATGTATCTTTCTACCCCGCATTGCTGCTGAAAGCTACTTCTGAGCTAGAAGTACCCGTGCAAAATTTCAGGATTTTTCAAATAGAATTCCTTTTTTTCAAATGATCTTAAAGGACAAGAAACTAATGAAAATTTCTCTAAAATTCATCATTATTTTAAGATCTTATTTCTACTTCTGTTTTTTTTTTTCATTTTGTCATTGACATCATATACGTACTTATCTTCTTTACCTTTCTTGGCCGCCGAGAGGCAATATTGAACCTAAGATCTTCTAAGTTTTTGAGATTCCAAAGTGAAATATTTCCTTATTATAATCTATTGGTGTGTTTTTTAAGAAATAGACAATTTTTTGAAAAAAAAGTTGAAAAAATATTTGATTTTTTTTCTCAAAATTTTCACATTTTTGGACTTGATACAATTTTGTTTGTCTTTGTTTTTGTGATATCGCACTCTTTTCAAAAATTTCCTCATTATATTAAACTACTAGTGAAACTAAGAATTCGAGTTACTGGTCATTCTTAATCCTTTAAAATGTCTTGGCTTGAATAATTTCTTTTTATCCTCCGACAAAGCATAGTTACCGACATAAGGAATTCTATGACTAGCCATGGAAGTCTACCGCGTCGCTATTCCAAGTACTCCGTAACATATGGCAACGTATAGTTAAGTGGTGAGTCAAAACGATCTTGGGACTCATAAAGAAATTATTATAAATAGAGTCCTTCAAAATCCAATCGTTCCTCAAGTTCTCACGTTAAAAGCGCCAAGGCTGAACCACACTAATGATCCATCAAACACATATGACACACTGGTCTCCCTATGATCTCCTCATCACGTCATTCTCCTCATAGCCCTTGCCTCCCTTCTCGCAAAAAAATCCCTCATCATTGCATTCGGACAAATCCGTAAACACATAGCTTAAAATTATAAAGCGTAGCGTAACTATAACAAAGCAAATGTCGCTTTGGACGCTGACAGTGCTGACACATGTCTCATCGTCACTGCGTTGCCGCAGCTTTTCATTTCGGTACGCTTGACCGATATTCACGCTGTATTGCGTTTTCAAGGTCGTTTCGCTAAACGAAAAAAAAATACAACTGCTACTGTATGAATAACAATCACCAGCAAATCAATTTCGTATTTCAATTCTTTGATTTCATTTGTACATCAAGACAAGAAACGTGAGGAGGAAGACACTGGGAATCTCGTCAAAGCTCATCGATCGGATCGCTGATTGGATCAACCCAGGTACCTTTACCGCGAACTCAAAAATCAGTCCTCTACGTAGAGAGTAGAGACTTGTTATGTACGTCACGCCGTTGTAAACGGAAATACGCTCGAATACCGATTCGATACGTAAGAATCTCTATATGCACCGCAGATGGTTACATATACGTAACATGGGAATCCAGTCAAACCGCAGTTGAAGCTGGTAATACGAAAATAGAATCCTTTCGATAACATGCTTTTTTTTACTGACTAAAAATTCTTTACCCTTCTTTGACATTTTTTCGAATTCTTTTATTTTCATATTTTCATTTCTTCACTTTTTAAACATATTTTTTTCATACAAAAAAGACAAACAACACTCTGAAACACACGAATTCCTTCCTTTCGAGCCTTCATCATCGCAAGATGGGAAAACAATGCCTATTCCTCTCGACAACCAAGAATTTCGGATCGAAATTCCAAAAATTATTGTTGAAAAGTTGAAAATCTCACTCGTCTTCGGCGAAAAAAAATCAAATTTCTCAATTTTTTCATTCTATTTCGAATCATACGTGCCACTCGTTTGGCATTTTGGACAGGTTAATTTCGCATTTGAATTTCAAATTTCTGTCATTTCACCGCCCGACGGCCTCCAGACAGAGGATTTTCTACGCCATCGGTCTCCGGAGACTCGATGAACGAAAAAGTATTAATTCAGGGTAAAATGTACAAGCTCAAAATTCAGTTTGAAGAAAAAACTATTTGAAAATGAAAAGAAAAAGCGGTGGCGAGAAAGTACAAATACGGTCACTTCAACCTACGGATATTCGATACATTGTTCGCTTTGAAAACGAAATGACGGAACATGCGAATTCAGAAATTAATTATTAATAAATTTCAGCCTCGAAAAAATGTCATGTCTGAATTTATCACTCGTAAATGTTGAACAAAGGAGCCAGAAAAGTTTTATTAATATCTAGGAAAAGAATTGAGTTAGAGTGGTAGGAAACGGCTTATTTGAAAAAGCTCGACATTTTATACACGATCACTTTTGACATCATATTGCCATCGATGTGAGTCTCGAGTTATTTTAATAAAACTAAATCATTTTTCAGTGCGCTCTCTGCGAATGAGCTCCAGTACTAAAAATAAATTTGACTTCTTACTTGGTTTTTTGTAAATATTTCAAAAAAAATATAGAGGGAAAGTTTACAAGTAGCTCGTTCGAAAGAGCATAAAATACTGAATGTGTTTCACTGTTAAAAAACGGTCGTCATTGATTTACTTTTCGAGATAATTTATAGCAAAGTAAAAAAATCGTTTTTCAAAATCAATTCCAATTATAATAGTAAATCGATAACAATAAGTAATTTCAGAAATATTGAATCATTTTGCATTTCAATCTCTTTGAAATGAGCCATTCGCGAGCGCTCTATTTTGAATTATTCGCCAGATATTAGGAAAAATCGATTACAACTCAGTTTTAGAATCATAAAAATTCAACACAATGGTAGTACCGAACAACTACATCAGGAAAGCAAAAAAAATTATTCTAGCCGGGGCTCCCTATAAAATTCCTTTTTTTTCTCAATATGCAAAAATACTGGGAAAATATGAAGCGATTTCTTCAAAAAAAATACCCATACATATTTCTATTTATGACCTAATCTACTAGAATTTCAACATTTTTCATCCATTCCATTGAGGATACAACGCATCGAATTTTCAGTATAGTGGGCGGTCAACATTTTTTGGAGACATTTTGCATTAAAAGTAACGAATTAATCATTTCATACAGAGGTTTATAGCTTTTTCAAAAAAATGAAACAGGATTTCTGATTCACGCAAGGACAGTATATACTGTAATTTGTGAATGCTAATTCAATTCTACTAGCATTCGCAATAGAGATTAGCTTAGTTAGAATAATCATTTCCAGTGTAGCAGGCAAATGTGTTTTCCAATTCTTTGAGTTTTCTGTCACCAAAAAACTGTTCACCGGTTCGGAATTTTCAATTCAATTCAATTAAAAAAAAAATGCATAATTATATTACAATTTAGTTATTCAAATTTCACAAGCACAAAAATATCATATACCTATTGCTTGTATAACAGTAAATAACCTTATTATGATTAATAACGAAGAAAATTTTCCAATTTGTTCGGAGAACTTAGTAACCCGAAACCATTTCAAAACAAATTCCTTTCGAATACTCGTTCGAACGCTGTATGGAAAAATTATACTCGCACGCGGGCGCGCCTACAAAAAAAATGGAGCGAAACGATGACGGGTGTTTGTATTCGATAATCGAATATTTTTAATATTTTCCAATACCAACGATAGATACGCCACGTCGTACCGTAATGTAAACACACCCACAGTCCTCTATTGTCTCGAGGAGTTCTTCAGGCTCGTCCCCGTGAAATTGAGCTGAGGGAAAAACACGAAAAATAACGCAGCTGGAAGTTATTCAACACACCGAGATTTACACATAAACGAAATATTTACTCACAGAGACAAGGCTGAAATATTTTTTGTTGATGAATAATTGATCAGTGAATACGTGTTTATCGTTCAACAGATCAACGAGAGTTTCTGGGGGCAAGTTGCCGCCGTGCCCTGGTCTCCAGGAGGACCAAAGAACTAAATTTAAGGTTTTAGAACTTCACAATTTTAATCATTTTTTCTTGAATTTTCATACATATTTTGAAGGTCAGTGAAAAGCAGCCGTTACAAAATTTCAGTTATTTATTCAAAATATAAATATCAACTTAGTTGTTACTGAAGAAAACTGAGTATAAGTTGTAATTTATCTATAATTTAATAGTCATTTAATCAAGATATCTCTGGGAAAAAGACTGCGCTGGTGATTTCGGCAGGGGCTTCATCGGTAAATACCCAAGTTGACGGTCACTTTGTTTAAACCTGCACAGATGTTAAAATAACGAATATGATATTGGTACATCCATCGAAGATTGCGGAGAAGCAAAATCAATACCACACTATGTATTAAAACTGTAAAGACCAACAATGTAAAAAAAACTACATTTTTCTACTATGCATTATTTCTGTTCATCATCCAATATCTCAGTAATTGAGCGCCTCACGTAATTTTTGAAAATTTCAACAATCTCAAAAATATTCCAAAAAAGTTACTCACGCTGTAAACAAAATTTCGACGCAGGCCTGTGATAGATATTACGGTATAATAAATAATTATACGAAATTTCAAATTATACAAACAGTTTCTATTCCCCAACATTTGAATTGAACGCATGGATTTTTCATAAAGATGTCAATGCGAACAAGGCCTCACTAACCCATTAATGAGAACTGAAACTAACACGAAGATTTTTTAATTCACCCCACTCAAAGAACCTCTTTATCGATCCCAAAACGAATCAACGAAAGAAAAAAAAAACACACACACGCGTCGAAGCCACCCAAAAAAAATATAAATAAATAGAAAAAGTTGGAAATTCGCGATTGGCGAAATTAAATAAAGTTTCGAATTTTCCAACTATTTACCCGAAACTTTACCCCAAAATTCTATACTCATGGGATCGACAAAAGCAAAGAACGTACGTATGTTTTTCAGGAACAGCGTCGAATAAAAATTAGAAGCCTATAAAATGTTTTTTTTTTGTTTCTCGCGCCACGTTTTCATCATCCTACACAGGTTTTTTCCCAATGCTTCGATCGTCGGAAATGTGTATTTTTTTTGACATCGTCTTCACACTCACGATAAAAGTTATGCGAAAGTTGGGTGAAAAGTGCGAAACAAATGTCCAGGTTTTCAATTTTTTTTTCCTATCGAGAAAATATCAAAGGGAATTTTGTTACAGAGAAAAGTACGAAGAATCAATGGATTCAACTAGGATTTACTACGAAATACGTTCAGTAGTCGTAGATCACAAGACCAATATAAAAAAATCAATACAAAGTGTTGAAAAGCTTCTGATAATTTTAGTCAAGAATTCAAGAAATTGTTTCGTCCAACACCAAGTGCGCAAAATAAACAATCATAAATATCGTCTGGAATGATCATATAACCTTAACGAATGACAATGCAGCTGACAGTACATATTCAAATGAAAAAACACCGTTGATAAAAAAGCAAAACAGTGCGATCAAGTTGCAGACCAATGCCTAGTTCGATAGAACTAAGTTAGGATTTTCAATCATTTTTCGAGCCAAGGCTCGTATGTGACCTTATATCTAAGGGCCTTTTTCTTTCGCTTAATTCGCTTCGCCACATACATATACATACAATGACTGATTAAAGTGTACATGTTGCGTGCCAGTACGAAGCACATATTTTACGACTAACGACATTGCCAATATACTCAATTTCGTGTACTTCGAATTGAATCAATCGTGGGTGAATTAAACATAGACGAAATACTTGATATCTTGTAAGCATGGAAAAATGCAGGATATGTGTAGTAATGATGATCAATTGAAGGCGTAAAATCTTTTTTGATCAAGTAACTTTCAACTGTAAAAAGTCATAATTTTCAAGGAAGTATATTTGAATTGGGTGGTATTCTGTTGGCCCAAAAAGTCAGTATTTTTATGTATTGTAAGGAGAAAATTACGAGAAAAATATTGATTATTCGAATTTTTAACCATAACGCATTTTTATCTCATCTCATCATCTATTTTTCTATGGACACTGTTATCACAGATGATGTATGTTTTAATTTTTTCGTGTAATACTGAACGTATACCTCGTATCTTCATGGAACTCGGTGGAAAATAAAATGAAAAATTTTATGTAGTTTTTTGCTTCTGAACAAGATTTTTTTCTTAACCTCATTTTTTTGATTTCACTGTTACATTAATCTCATTTTGTCGTTTCAGAAAGGCCGTTTACTATAAAAAAAAGTTTTCTTCAAATCGCGTTTTTAAGGGTGATGCAAGTTTCCTGGCGGTATAAAACTATTCCCAATCGATTTTTTATGACCAAAAGTATCCAAAGCCACTATTAACTCAAAAACGAGTTTTCTGCCCTTAACCTCATTCTCTTATTTCACATCACATATGAAATGAAAATCATCTTTTTATGAATACACATTATACCTTAAGTATCGAAATGATTTCATCTTATAGAAGGTATGACATGCGATGAAAATCATCTTTCTCCATTTTTATGAATTCACATTATACCTAAAGTATAAAAGATATGGAGATGATTACTTGTACTTCCATATTTTGGGCCCATTTTGATGCTTAGCGAAAAATATCAGTACTTATTTCTATTGAGAATCCAATGTACAATAATTTTGTTTTTATTGATTTTTTCTCTCCGCATCATCATAATTGTCGTACAATTGAAAAACACAAAATTTTCAAAAATGGTTATTATTACCCCCCTTCCTTTAAAGGTTTTATCTTATAGGAAACTCAACGAAGAAAATTTTTTCACTAATATAATTTACCCCTCCTCCAACTCCTTTCAAAGCTAAAAGCAAAAAACCACTTTTTTCAGAGGTTCTTGTCCTTTCGCACATTTAGCCGAAGGGGTAGGGGATGAAACTTTTAGAATGTTACTTAGGAAGGCATTCTTCGCATGTATGGTATAAATCATCTTTCCTGTAATTTTTTCTATGTCCAAACCAAAAATGACTGCGCTATAAGTGATATCGTTGCGGACGGTAGTGGAAAAATACACGTTTTTATTCAAACTTCATTTTTTTTCAGCATGTTGCACCCCCTAAAGGGACTTTGAAAAAATTATATGTTGTACCTAACGGTATGACGAAGTCAGGAAAAAAAAATTCAGCGAAGGCACCCCTCCAAAATTTTTTAATTTTTTTTTGAAATTTTCAACCCCCCCAAAAATGAGGAAAAAATTGTTATGGATAAAATCCAATTACATTGAAATTTTTATGAATAAAAAAATAATTATATATAAATATACGATACTGCTTAATTGTTAGACGATCCTCTTTTGCGTATGTAACGATAAATTTTCATACTGGTCCCGAAGCTTTGTTCCCCAACTCATATCCGAAGTTTGCTGTGAACTTGAATTTCTAAACAAGAATACTAACGATACGAAACTAAATTTTGTGGTAACTGTCACAATCAAACCGATAAAGCATCACTTTATAAAATGTTAATAACATTTGTTACGAATAATGATTTTAAAATCACCGAAATTAAAGAACGTGAAAAACAAATGAACATTTTGTTTCATCTACACGCGTACACAACATCGCACAACCACATATTTTTAAATTTTTAAACTAAATTGAAACAAAATTGAATAATAAATGCAAAAAAATATAAATAAAATAAATACAATCAAAGCACGACCATCGTTATGGATAAATTCACACAAGTATTCGAATAAAAAAGAAATATTCGTACATTCATGAAATATTGCAGATATTAGCATATAATGCGCGATAATTCTGGAAGGGGTGGGGGTAGGGGGTCAAAAATTTAGGTAGAATGTTTTTAGGCCTAAAGTAACATTTGGAACCACTTTTGACCAAATTTTTCAACAAGGGCCGATTTTACCTACTTCATGGGGAAGGCCCTTTGTTTCTTAAAAATGACATTCATCGATACATGCAAAAAAAACATCTTGCAGAGTATGTTTAACCATTCCGTTGAACCAATACGATAATACAAAGTCGAATATCATTATGCTCACGAAAAACTTCAACATCAATCCTCTCCCCGCTCAACATGACCGCATTATTAGTCAACTTCATTTAATAATACAAGAAGTACACGTCATCAGATTCCCAAATAAACAGCACACAGAAGTTACTTTCCTTATAAGAACTCGATGCCACTTTTCTAAGGCTGCCACTTTATTACTATTTTTATTGAACAAAAGCTTGTTCACACATTTCCATTCGATTAATTGAATGTTATCAAAATTAATTATAGTAAATAATGATTTCTTTTACAACCTCGCTTCGTATAGTCATGATTCGTATCATGAAAACTTCGAAATCCCATTAATACCACGACATTAAAAAATAAACAAATATAATACAACAGGAAACTTCTCGAAAAATTTCAATTTCATAACAAATGTACATTTCGTCACCGTTCATTTATTGGGACGAATTTTAAACCATCAGCCCGGAACTAAAATAAATTTCACGCTAGACTCGGAAATTCGCCAGGGCTACCGAAATTCGTTACCGAGTCATTATGTCGGTAAAAATATCCAATTCAAGGAGGGAAAAACATCGACAAGACCGTTTTACACGCGCGCGACGCATTCTTCTGGAACTATAATGCGTAATCACTCCTTACGCGAACGATAATTGTCCAAATTACCGTCCACCATGTAGGTCACCTGTTGAAAGCTTCATGAATACGCTAACAATCGAGTATTTCTTAGAGAAAAACGATCGTGGAAACTACCGTCGACATTATGCTCGCTCATTGGACGTTATCTTCATAGAAAACAAGAGGGGACACGAAAGAAATCAAAATTTCGTTCCAAGAAAAAAGGACCCTATGAAATCATTGAAAAAATTGTGCCATACTTTTTATCATGTACGTAATGTAAAAAACCCAGACGATAAAAAAGTAATCAACGTACGACAAATCATTTCATATACGAAAATTTCGGAAATTCGAGAAAATGCCAACAATCCAAAATGGAAAAATCTATTAAAAGTTTCTAAATGAAGTCCCAGAGTATCTAAACATTCTATTCTCAGATTGCCTCCTACGTAAATATTTAACAAATGATGCAAAAAATTTCTTCTGCGATTCCTGTTCGACCACGTCTCCATTTGCCGAACATATACCAACATAATCGCGAATTCCTTTCAGCGAATATTCATCGACAAACGCGTCACCTGTAAACGTAACCGCGACATCAACGCAGCCCCTCCGCCTACGTCGAAATCCTGAATACCCTACTTAATCGAGCTAAATCATTTTCCGAAACGTTCGGCAATTAGCGAAACATTGTGCGTGTGCGACGTTTTAAACGATTCGTTTTTTGTAAAACAAACTGAAAACAGATGCGCCGCGCGAAAACCCATTAATTAATGACAACTCGCGCGCTATATTACGCGCATACTGAAGCGACGAAATAATCGTTCGCGTGAATTTTCTCTCTCCTACTCATCGTTTATATTATACGCGACTCTATGGTAAAATTTTAACACTCTATACCCATATTTCAACGTCACCTGATCAAATCGTTATGATGAACACTCTTTTCTAAATACACTGCTCCAGAATACGATGGTACGCAAGCCTCTCAATTACCTATAGCTACGAGATAGCAAGAGACCACATTCCGTGGAAAAAATCTTCTTAGGTACTCAACTGAGGGGTCTTCCTCTTTATGACTATAGGAAGGTCTTCGACCAAAATATTATGAGATTTATAATAAAACATTGTGAAATGACACTGGTGAGTAAGACGATATTTTGTGCACTTATTTGCCGTAACTTGTGCGCTTCAAAATATGCTACCGACGATCAATCGATCGAGTTCAAATTACAAGTCAAAGGCAAATACAATATATTATGATCGATTTTTTCAATCTGGAATTCGCATTCAAGATTTTGTCAGCAAGGTCAGTGACAAACCGATGATTTTTTTTTTTTTGGGGGGGGGGGAAAGACTTACCCTCAAGATAAAGGAGCGAATCAAAATTTTGAGACTTATTAATTGTGAGAAAACCTTTAGGTGTCATAAATCGATAATAAAACGCCTTAATTCTTAAAAACAATAATAACAATATTATATAATGAAGATGGAATTGAAAAAAAAATCAATAAAATGAAACAGTATGCATAGAAATAAAAACAATAATACTAATAATACTAATAATAACATCAATTTAGCCCTTACTGAAAATTCCATTGAAAATGCTGATGTAGCCACTCCTAGCCGACCTCGAGGTTTTTACAAATGCCAGGATGATTCGGTTTTAAGAGGAATGGACGAATTTCCAGACATTTATAATGATGAAAGACCCAAATACAAACAAGCAGATACTGAAGGACCCAAACGCGAACACGCAGACACCGATGGAGCCGAACACAAACACACAGACACCAACTCTTCAAATAGTGCAGTAGAAATGGTACGAAAAATGCCCTGACCTCAAACTAATTGTTACAAAACGTTTTATTGATTTATTTTGTAGAAAAAGGTCTACTCTATCACATATCCAAAAGCCTCCTCAAGCCTCCACTCCTAAGTCACTTTTTCGAGGCGCCTCCCCCCGAAGTGCCCAGCTGCCCACTCTCTCCCCCTTACTCAATCACTTATTGATTTTTTTTACCCTCATTTCAATTTCCCACTGAACGAGTAGATGAGTTGTTGCAGCATTACCCGAGCTTTTTTACTGAAAAATTGGCTTTAAATAGAACTTCAATTCATTTAAAGCGACGAGAGTTTTCGAAAAAAGCCTTTATTGGAAATAGTCAAAAAAATGGTCAGGGACGATTGTCATATTGATGTTTTCGCGGAAGCTCACAAATTATTTTGTTTCGTATCAACAATTTCATCTACGAGTGCATCGGTAAAGCGTTCATTTTCAACATTAAAGAGAATAAAAACGATATCGCGAAACACTATCGGACAAGGCAGACTAAACTATTTGGCTAGTATGACCATACAAACGCCATTACTGATATATTTTTAAAAAATGCGAAAATTTTTACAACGGTGTTATTAATAGATACGCGAATTTAAAAGATCGTGTTATTGATTTGTTGTTTAAAAAGTAGATATAGAATTTTTTATGCTTTATTTTAAAATCGAACCTATCAAACATTTTGTTACCCGAAGCTAACCATACCTGTTAATGTATTGAAATTAAATTAGAGTTTTGGGCCCCGGAATGGATTTTGACAAAACCTACCCCAAAAGATCACCCATGATGAGAAAATATTTCTTTTTATATAGTATAGTTTCTATGAACTTTCTGACTTCCTCAGATTTTCCTCTCCAAAATCGCCACTGCTTTCAACAAACTCCTTCGAACGTCAGTAGGTAATAAGAATCACCGCGTCCATTCAAATACCAACGCCAATATCGTCGATTTACGCCAACCATGCAACACATATAGATGAAAAACGCCTCGATTAAAAAAACATTACTTTCCCTCCTATCCTCGTTCCTTCGTCGGGTGCGCCAAATTAAAACGAAATTAATGGATCTCCGCGGTCCCTCTTCGCGCGCCATTTACTCTATCTTTTTTTTTCCGCTTTAACAATACCCGATTAACTAGATTCGCGTTTACGCCCCGACGTTCAAACGTATAAATAAACAAAATTCGGACGCAACGCCATATCGAATCAAAAACGCCACCTCGCCGTCCGCGGTCTAGTCGCGTTAATGCATTAACATAATGTAAGTTTACATATCGCCGCTAATACCGTACATACTAGCTACAACAAAAATAATCATCGATCTTGGGTCGGTACGGTCGAGCGAAAAAACCAACGGCTTAAATATTCATTAATCCGCTTAGTATTTATTAGCGTTATAAGGTCTATAAATAAGACGCGTACACGGTGAAATACTTTTTTCTAGTCTTTTCCGACGATACCGGGCTACAAGAAAAACGAAAGTTTTTTCCCCCATTTCGTAACGCGTCGTTACGTGTCGTAACACTGGCCTGAATACGAAGGAAATTCGCCTCGTCTCGAATTAAACTTTAATACAGGCTCGCGCAAAAACTATTAAATCCGCTGCCGGATTAGAAATGAACCGGAGACCGCAAAATTCTTCCTAAAGCTTTACCATCTTAAATCTCTCGAAAATACCCACTTTTTCATACGTCCAACAGGACTACAGAGAAGACGAAAAAAACCCACGAACCGAATAAAACATATTCCCACTAACCGAAAAGAAAAAAGTAGCCGTGGAAGGATACAAAATACCATAATCAACGACCACCTCTTCAACTCGGCGAAGCGACGCCTACCTAGCGAGAAAACGGATTAAATCCGATGAACCGCGTTAATCACGCAAGCGATTTTTTCACTCAATTGAAAACGGAGATAAAAAACTGACGTAAAAAATTCTTCACACGTCTAGTAATCTGTACAGACTCATTAGTCTAGATTATGCGATTCAAGAAACGCTCTAGAAATCACAATTTGTGAAATTAAGGCAATTCTCTGGGTACTGGTGATTTCACCATGTGTTTTCTTTATTCAGTTCTTTTGGGTTTGAAATTCCTCAAAACCTACCCAATTTAATTAAATGAAGTTTTCATAAGTCGTTCTTAGGACTATTTTCGAAGCAAAACTTTCGAGATATGTATGTATTTACCAATGACTTCTTTACTAACTATTTACTCTCGTCCAAAGATAAATCCCTCTGCCCATTTTTGTACTTTCATATGTTACCACAAACATGAATTTTTAAAAAGGTGAGAAAGTCTTGCTTTAGGATATATTTTTAGGAGCCTGCACGTAAAATTCGCTGAGCAAAACACAATTAAAACTGAAGAAATTCCGCACCCAAGTATTATTATCTTTTGGACTCAAATCACTCATATGCTTTGATGTAGGAATTCTTCATTTAAGCGTAAGTTTAACATTCCGAGAAATTGACTTAAAAGTGATTCGAGTGCAAAAAATACGAATCCTCGCACTAAACAACCATTTATTCGCGATCTAAGTCGCGAGATAGCGAGGATTAGCGAGTCGTTTGGCTATACAGTTAAAATGAGTGATATGGGAATCCCCAAATTTTTGTCCATTCACATTCCTTACGCCATTGTAGTATTTTGGATTTACGAATTTCGTCTTTATAAATTTTGATTGCTTGCTTTAGTATTTCGGATCGGCCATTCGAATTGTAACGCATCAACATTTAAAACAAAGATTTCGTCGAATACTAGATGCGCCGAAAGCGTATGAACCCACGCGTCAACAGGTAGCACGATACTTCGTCAACCAAGCTATGGCAGCACCACTCGCCGCGGCCATAATCGAGGCACTCGACCCAACAGATTGGTCGGCACAAGAAGGACCCTCCTCCCCATCCACATCTCGAGCCTCCAGATCACCAGGTTCGGAAGACCACTTGGACGATTTCGAATAGCGACGCATACCACAAACCGCTCGTATACGTGTATTATATTTCCATTGTTGTTCCTTTTGCGTGCTCATACTCAATTACTGTTTGTACATAGATCGTACTGTTTGTTTTTTTTTTCAATTATGTGTACGCGTTTTGCCCACCGATTCGGGCATAAAAGCTTTAATATTGAGATGTTTAATATACGAAATTAATAATAAATTGTGTTGCATACCATAGAGATTCCATGTACATGTTGTTGATGTTTTTTAATTTTAAAATAACGTCGTGAAAATTGGTTAGAATATTTCATGTTTGGTATTTTCGGAAAGAACAAAGTAAGTACTTTCGAATGGTATACTTGATTACAACCATGAAAAAATTTTACACAATTTTATTTGAATTTGCAAAAAAAATGCAAGTTGCTCAATATGGAATACCTGTGATTTCAGAGAGATACGATATGGCCAGAAAATCTACATCAAAGAAACGAAAAAACTACGATCAGGAAGCAATGCCGCCAAACGCTATAGAATATTGTAAAAAGAAGAACTAATATTTTCTTTGGTTATAGCATCCAAGATATTTAGGGACTATCAATTTCCTTATTAGGAGAAAAATAAAGGAGAATTATTCCATATCGTTGCGGTAGAAAGATATCGATTAAGATGGAAGTTTTCATATTCCGAAGGGATATTAATAAAAGCGATATTATTTTTGATAGCTATTAGTACGTTGGTCTTATGTATAATATTATAACCCTGATAGGTGTATGGAGAGCTGTATGCTTTACGAGGGGGTTCGGTAATGCTTACATTACAGACTTGAACATAGCACGACCTTACTGATAAATTGATTGTTGATAATATTGTTTTTGCAGTTTAGCCCTTAAGAAACTATTTTGGGCATATGAAATAAAGATATAAAAACTTTAGTTTTTATTCAAGTGCACCCCTTCAATAGGGGCCAAACGGTTGAAAATCAACACGTGATTGGCCTCGCCTTCATAAGTTTTTTTTTTGGGGGGGGGGGAATGGGGCCAACCCTTGCCATCGTTTGGTACGTGGTGGGTTTAGTGGCAACATCATCGAGTTGCGTTTTGACTCTCGCTAGAATTATCATCAAGTCGCGTTTATGTTACTCTTACGTCGCGTTTTAGTTAAGATCGAATCGAGTCGACATACGACGATCGTGCACACGTACATAAATAAACAAAAGTATTAACGGTTGAGTTTTGTGTATATTATATTACGTTAAACATCTGACATTTCGTGTATCGCGTATTCAAGTATTGTCTATTAATTACACGTTTAAAATCTGGTGTTTCGTGTTTTGTGTCTGATCTACACTTCAAGTTCCGAACCTACTCAGAGTTGGGGTGAACTCCTGAGTGAGTATTACGTAACCTAACAACGTACCATCCTACGTACACCGAATAACACCCAATTCATAATCATGATATTGTTATTAATTTTTATATTTCTCTACCTACATTTATGCGAACAAGTTTGAAGAAAAAATTGATTTTCAGGGAAAAAATGAATTTAAACAAAATAATTTTTTGAAAAAAAACAAGTTTTTGCAAAAACAAAAAATTTGAAAAATAATTTTTCATTTGATTTCTTTTCCAAATTAATTTACAAAAAATGATTTTAAAACAAGTTTGGTAAAAAGATATTTTAAAATTTCTCGAATCCGTCCATAGTCAAATGGAGTGTGATTCTGTTCACTCCCGGATCGAAAATGCAAGAAAAAATAAAAAACTTTACTCTATCAGAGAATACATTATTATGATGCAATCTGCAAGAATAAATAAACAAACTGGTCCTTATGCTGTAAAACATTCATAATACTGCTGAATTAAATCATCAATATAAATCCCTTCCCTTGCATAAGTTGATCTGACAGTGTTTGGAATATGCATAATTTGAATCTCAACATATGTATCCGTTTGAAATTCTTGAAAACGTTCAGCATGAACGATACAATCGTTCATACAAACAATGCGCAGAATACATACGTGCGCAGTTTACCGAAATTGTATCGTTGTTAACGCCGACGTGTGTGCATTTTACATGCATCCGAATTAAGTAGTCATCTGGTGTAATCAAAGCACTGCTCTAGTCATTGTTTTATTGTCATAGATTCGTTTTCAATTGTTACAGATCTCTTTCCTACAATGAATAAGAATAACGCTTCTGGTGGAAGAACGAACAATATCAAATACCCTGAAGTAAGAGTTATACTAGAAAAAATAGATGAAAAAAAAACAAAACGAGTAAGTACATATATTTTTTTTGGTGGCCAAAATGATACGGTAATAATCAAATTTTTCAAACAATGAAGAATATGTTGATGCAAAACTGCGAAAGGTTATAGCAAGATAAATGAAGGGCTTTGGGCCCTATGGAATGGATTTTGACGAAAACTATATCAAAACGCGTCAACCATGATGAGAAAATACTCTGACGAAAATTTTGGACCCCTGGCGCAATTATTTTGAGGAGAAGGGGCCAAAGTTCAGTCCCAGGGCATCTATAACATGGCTAAAGAAATCAAGCCCAGTAGAAACATTAATTCCATCAGCCGCTAGGCAGGCTGATTATCAATTCGGGCATTTACTTCAACCCACAAAAATTTACCTTTCAAATTTCTGTAGCTCGATTTCACACGAAAAACTTTTCATTCGCCTCGTCGAAACTCACACATCAACGATATTCGCTCCCAGAATCTAGACTACACATGTCGACACGCATTCTATGCTTGGGCTATATAATTCGTTTTCTTGTCCCGCCTCACTACTGCCGACTGTGTCACATGGCAAACGAAAAAATTTCGAACACGCGGACGCTCTCGGCCGCTAAATTACGTAACCGATTCGTATATTCTGGGGGCTAATCGACGCGAATTACGTGGCCGTCGCGCGTACCTCTACGGTTGCCAAATATACGCGCTACGTATAACCGCGCCGTTTTTATTGCCAAATTTGCATCATTTACCAAACAACAGAATATAAATCGTCGTCGCGCCAACCTCGCGCTCTTCTACCGAATAAATGGTAAAATATCGCCAAAACGGCTATAGCTCGGAGTGTAAAAAAAAAATAACACATGAAATTACCAACAACGTCGAAGCAACAGTCTCATCTCTCCGACGTCCGGGTTTTCACGTCATCACAGCACATAGACTTCGCTTCTGAATACAGACTACGGAGTCACGTGAATTGCACATGTCAAATAGGTACACTCTGGATCGTGATCAAAAAATAAGCGCGAAATAGAAAGTTAATATTGCGATACGCGAGAGCTTCACACATTGTTGTAACGCATCGTCGAATCCGACAACCTTTCGCAAAAGTTCATCAAGGCGTGTTCTCTAGCTCATTATACTCAAAAGTACGACGAGATAATGATCTGTGGAATTTACACGCAGCGAATAGGGGCGAGAAGGACTACATCAAGTGTGCTATAGCGTGGTGATACTTATGTTTTGCGTGTTCTTCGACCAATATAACTCCAGACGTCCGCTTATTACAAGAGTAGGCAAACAGCGTTGCAGGAATTCTCAATTTAGAATAGATATTTAGTTGTTTGATGAACAATTATGAATGACTAATAATGGATCATTATGCTTTTTGGAGACTTTATTTACGAAATAAAATGACAATAACAAAAATACTCGCAATGATAACACCATTTTTTTTTCAAAAGTAAATGATGGACTAATTCAGAGTCTTTTGAAAATTACTGCATTGCAACATTTCTTAAGCACATTAGACAGTCGCATAATTAATCGTAAAAAACATCATGTTTATAATAAGCGGGAGCAAGAACATATTTGGGTTAAGACGTAGTGAATACAACGTATTGGTTAAATTTTAGTTTTTAATATCATTTTTTTAAGTATATCCAAAGAATTTTTCTTTACGAGTACCTAATACCATTTGCAACAATTCGTTATCTGATGGAGCAGCTGTAGCAACTGTGCAAGAACGAGGTATTGTTGCTATTAGAAAGCCTATTCTGCTTGCACATGCAGGGAAACAGGTTAAAAGCTGATAACTTATAAGTTAGCATTGCAAAACCATTTTGCACGACCTAATTTTCTATTATTTCAAGACTGAAATCTTCGAAGCTGTGTGATCATTGTTGTGGAGCTGATTGCACAAATAGTATGGAGGTGGAAATGAGTAATGAAGAGGGAATAGATGATCCCGAACCCAGTTGAAACAAATATTTCAAAGTATATCTGTAGTTTTTTTTGTTCTACAATGTAAATCTGGAGAAGGATTTCTACAGGAGGGAGGGGGAAGGGGAGGGGGAATCATCAGGAAAAATTACTTGTTCATCTTCATCACCTACCTAGGTCACTTGATGATAGATATGAACACATGTGAATAAATTTTTCCAAAATTAATGTATTTTGGGCCCTCCATTTTGGGCCCTTTTATGACTTTTTGGGAAAAGTTTTCCATGTACCTTATAGAAAATTAAACGGGTAATATTTTTCAATATTAACAATTTTTGCGTAGGACGCACCATATAGAAGATATAAACAAAGAACTGATTTTCGAAAGGGAATTCTAAAAATTGGTATATTTTGACCACCCCATTTTCGGCTTTCTAATGACTTTTTCAGAAAACTGTCTCACTCATTCTGTAGGAAATTTAATGGGGAATTTTTTTAGATATAACTTATTTTGACGTAGAACCCTTATTTTCGGAGATATTAACAAAAAATAGTTGAAAACCTGTTTTTTGCGGGGTTTTAGCCCCCTCCAGGGGTTAGCTCACCACCTTCGGGTGACAACTTTTTATACCTTGTTAAGGACACCATTCTACACATATAATGTGAAATTCAGCTCACTACCATTTTTTTCCAGGTTTGGTCAAAAAATGAGCTAATTTCCCTGTACTATTTTTACACTTTTGATATTTTTAAAGGTAGAACATATGTCCTGGGAAGGAAGGACTACGGTAGATTGGGCTTAGGAAAATATTGTGACGACATACAAGAACCCACTGTTATACAAAGTCTAAAAAATGAAAAAATTACTTCGATATCTTGCAGAAGTTGCGTTTCATTCGCAGTTACAAGTGAAGGTATGTGAGAATACCTCTCAACCAGTCTAATGCGTATTTAGTCAACAAGGCTCTTTTATGACTTTTTGGGAAAAGTTTAATTTTTGAATTTAGAGATCGTGAGTAGAATTCGAGGTTCGGTTGGAGTTAGTTTTGAATTCCGTTAAAATATATTGAAATTGAGTTTGGTATCGGTGCCGAAGATCATCAGTAAATTTTGAGTTCGGATTTCGGAGTTTGGCTTCGGTTTCGGCAAGAATCGAGATTTTCGAAATTACAGTTAGATGGGTATTGTTAATTGTATTTGTAATATTATTAATATGCTAAGCTAGGCTCACTTGTGAACCGGGTGGCAGCATGGTGGCCATCCGGAATCGCACTTTCCCCCCATCTGCCATTCCCAAGAATAAAAAATGTAGCCATTATAGACATTTTCATTTTTTTATTTATTTTTTCTTTAATAATATACTTTCTAACCATCATAGTTTTTATTATTATTTTTTTTTCTTCTTAATTTTTTTCGGTAGTTATGGCGTTTGTTCCGCCCCGTAGGCTTTGCCTAGGGCGGTTGGGCAAACGCGATGCTACAAATTGTTCTCCTTATCAGTTATCAATATAATATTTTATATTGAAATGTAAAAAAAAAAATTGATAAGAAATTTGAAATCATCGAAAATAATCGACATGTTTTAACTAGTATTGAAGACTGTCGCAGAACACTTGCAAATCATCGTGCCATGGTAGAATCAGAGACCAGCAAGCTGAACGGATGATCAACGACCCCGTCTTGAAGAAGAGCAACGTCGTGAAAGAGAATTATTCCAACAACTATCCATATAATATTATCAACCTGCTGCGCAACTGGTCGAAGATCCGGAGTGTTGAGAAGCCGGGAGTGTGTGATGTCACGTGGGTCACATGACCCTTCCTTCCATTGGGCTGAGCAGCAATTTTAGACGCTGCCTCACTTGGTTTTCATGGCTCTGCGGAGAAGCACACTATTCTTTTCTCAGTTCCAATGTTTTGTAAAACCTTAACGTCTCCAATTCTCATCACTATTTTATTCAATTGAGGTAGGGTAAATGCACTTATTCGTGACATCAAACTAGTTTGTGACAATTTGACTTTAGAAGCAGTAAATTAAGTCAATATTTTAAGAAATTCGCCTGCTTTCATTTTTCTGTAAATCTTTATATCATTATTTTGAAGATACATCTTACACTTTACATCTGAACTAAAATAAAAGCATTGATAATGCTAGTCAAAACTGGCACTATTGGAAGTAAATAAAAAAATAGTGTTTGATTATAAGAATGAGTGAAATCCGCGCGTTTTCAAGTTACGTTTTAATGATTTTCTACCCAATATAATTTAAATTTGAGTAATTTGTGATGATATCGAACATTTTAGAAATGGAAAAAAGTAAGTATTAATTGTTTTTAATTATTATTAATCATTTTTTGACCCTTTGTCATAACTAGTACCATAAAACTACCATTTTACTAGTTTGTGATACCTGTCAAAAGAACTAGTCCAAGTGTAATAATTTAGATAAACTAGTTTGTGACTTTATGATACCGCTTCTTTATAGTTTCATATTTTGTTCATTTTTCTCATGTTTTGTTAATTTCTGTTTGTTCACCAATTTTTTTATTCTCTAGATCTTGCAGCCAATTGAAATAACCATTGGAAGTTTTGTAGTAGCGGAATGGCCATTAAATTCGAGTAGATCAATGTATTTATTTGATGTAAAGCCTTTTTGAATTGAAAACGATTTCTGAAATTTTGTGTTTTTAAATATCACTTCAGTCTATATTTTTTCATTTTATTTAGGTATATCACATTTCGTCGTCCCATGCCAAACGTATTTAAGGCGAAGCGTCATTTACAGTAAGTTTGCACGAATTATATCAATCGCATACACTATTACCGTAGCTCTACGTTAAAAATGGCCGAAAATTCAATGTGCCCGGTCTGCTTGGAGGACCTATTCGTAGGCTAAACGGTAGTAGAAAGGTGTGGGCATGTGTTTCATGCCCGATGTTTGAATCCATGGATACATACGGACGGAAATCGCACCTGTCCAGTATGCAGAAGTGAAATTGAGCCAAACCTATTAATCACACTACGCACCGGCAACGAGATGTTATCGGATCCAATAACTCGTCATGATACGGTACGACAGAAATTACGTCAGACTACAGCAATGATACAAGTGGCCATGGACCAATTCGAGCAAATACCAAATCACGGCGCCGCAATTGCGAATAAAGATCGCGAAATACAGGAACTGCGTAGGCAGGTGGCGGAGCAGGCGAACACGATAAACGATCTCAGCACCGATATCTGGGAAAACAATAGACTCATTGGAGAACTACGTGACCAGTTGGCTCAATTACCACCACCACTACCCTTCCCCACATTCATGGCGGAGCGCCATGGAGTGCGCATGTATAGACGGAACGACGAGGTGATCTATACTATAGCGAATCACCAACTAATCGGTGACACGTACGCTTACTTACTCGCAAGACACGTTACACACGAGTACGTGTCGAGAAATCCTGGAACACCTATTACCGATTAGTTGGATATTTTTCATATTTTCAGTGAAAAATGTTGATTTTTTCGGTGTGTTCGACCTTGAATTCTCGCGTGGATGGATATATGTACTTCATGTTCAAACCCGTTAGAAAGGGTATGAGGTACGCGATTTTTTTTTTTTTTCTTTTCAAAGGTGTTCCCCATATAACTTATTTTTCCTTTATGAATTTTAATTTTAAAAAAAGTCGAAATAAAACGTGCATTTTAAACGTTTTTGAAAAAACGGACAACTTTTGAAATAATGAACCAAAAAAAAAAAAAAAATACATCCGCGTATGTAGTTTTACAACACGTCAAAAAAAATGAATACGTTTTTGCAGAGCATAAGCGCGTGTATTAGCACAACAGTCCGTCAAATTTTAACGGTTTTTTGACTGATGACTTCGGAATTTTTTCTTAACCCTCTGAATGCACACTCGAAAAATATTAAAAATTAGCTACAGCATCACTATTAGGTCTACAGATAACGGGGTATGGTAAAAATTTCCTTAAATCATAGCTACAACAACATGCTGGGCAGTTTACAGGAGTGATGGAATAAACAAGCAGTGTTACCAACTACCGCAAAAAAATGACTTGAGCAAAAAATTTTTCATCGTCTTAAAAATTGTGTCATCTTTATAAATTCATCATAAAACATACTATCGGGTTCCATTTTTTACAAAACGTATTGAAAATTTTTTTTTAAATTTTAATTTTTACAAGAAAAAATTAAAAAAGAAAAAACCTTTCATTACACCCCCCTCCGCCAAACATGAGAGGAAAAATTCGATGAATAGCGTATTGTGCTAAGAAGCTGAAGAGGATTCTCGCACACGAGCGTTGCAGTACGTCGCGCCTACCGAATTGCCTATAATGCGCCTTAAATGTTTAAGGTGGTGAATTTCACCACGTGTGCGTTTTGAGGGTTAATACGCCAGTTGTTGATTGTCATCGCAACTACCCACAGAGACGGGCCGAACCTTAGCACTCTGGGAGGGTGAAAATCTAAAAATGCCGACTGGTATTTTCAATTTTCCGACTACGATTGATTGATTTGTAATTTGATGTACGAGTAATATCACATTTATATTTGCCTAAGAATTCAAAGAACACAGAGAAGCAATTAAAAAAATCAAAGCGCAGTCGGAAGGTGATACACGGTATAAGTTTAATTATTTTGATAATGTAAAATGGATATTCTGAATCATTTTGAATTTTGGTGAATAAAAACGGATGTAGAATTTTTAAAACTATCAAGTCACGAAGTAATTTCTTAAGATAATACAGAAATCAGAAAAGAACAAAAATGGATAAAGTGGCATCATTTTTCATCGTCTACAGGTAAAATGGCATCTTTTTTGCAAAGTGGCATCTTTTTTTTGATGCCACTTTACCATCACATTGCTTCGTTCCACCCCAGCATGCATTACGTGTCGGTACTCGGTATAGAGATGACAAAAACGAAAAAACGTACATATTCTATACCCTTATTAATACAACATTGTATGCAATTAACCGACATACAAACAGGTTAGTTGGTTGATACTATAATTTTACGTAAAGGTAATAGACATGTATAAATTGTATAACGTTTATTGATGAAAAATTAAATTATTAACGTTTGAAAAGTGGAAAAAATCGATTATATGAAACGTTTTTCGCTATTGGCGGTCGGGGGCATTTCTAAATTTCAAAACTGATTACGTGAGGTTAATCTACATAAAAAAACACGTTTTTAGGATATTTCAAAGAAGTGGTCGTTTTTCGATTTTAAGGTATTTTGTACATTTGAAAATTTCGGACGCCCAAAACCCCGTGAAGGAGTAAACCAAAATTGTTCAAAATTTTATCTTAAGTACACCACTAGGGTACCTGACTATGTGCCAAAGAACAAAAATTTTCCTTCATCCTGAACCGAATGAAAAATTCGTGAAAAAACAGCAATAACAGGCCTCTGGAACGGGAATGGAGGGAGGTAGGGGTCCAAAACTTTGTGAAAAATTTTTTGTAGTCTAGGTGGACCACCTAAGGGGTATAGGAGCAAAAAAGCGCTTGGGGCCGATTTCACCCCTTATTCGGGTATACCCTTTAGTTTATTTAGTTTTTTTTAATAATTGAATAATTTATTTAATTTTTCTGATGTTGCAGATCTGGGACATATATGCATACAGCTTGAGTAAGTTTAAAATTTTTTGAATTATTAAGGGACTGATCTTATTACATCTACGATTTTTATGCTAAAGAACTATATTTTTTGCAGGCTTTCACATTATTTACCAATTATTACCTTTAGTCACGCTACCGTACTTCCTCTACGTGAGTATTTCAATTTTGTAGTGTAGGTATCTACTTGCTAATTAACTGTTAATTGAATTTTTTTTCAGTTCAAGCCAAACATCACTGCCGCGGTAGTGGCAGTGATCTTGAGTAGAGCTGTAAATGGGGCCATGGAAATTGGTAAGTATAATTATTTAAGTAGATTTTTCATTTTAAATAATTTTCATAATTTTTTTTTTCATTTTGCAGATGAAGCTATTTCGTACCTCGTGTGTGGGGGGGCAGCACTGCTGCTCCTCCCCGAGGTAGTGATTCAATAAAAGCATATAGGAAGCTGTAACAAGAGTTAGAGTAGAAAATCCTCAAAATCATCAGTAATGTGTTTTAATTTTTGCATTTGATAAAATATAATGTATATTAATGTATCCCTTACTTAATTTTGTTTAATAAATTATCAGTTTAATCTGCAATTTTAGTTTATTTAGTTTTTTTTTAATAATTGAATAATTTATTTAATTTTTCTAATGTTGCAGATCTGGGACCTATACGCATATAGCTTGAGTAAGTTTAAAATTTTTTGAATTATTAAGGGACTGATCTTATTACATTACGATTTTTATGCTAAAGAACTATATTTTTTGCAGGCTTTCACATTATTTATCAAACATTACCATTAATGACGCTGCCATACTTCCTCTACGTGAGTATTTCAATTTTGTAGTGTAGGTACCTACTTGCTAATTAACTGTTAATTGAATTTTTTTTCAGTTCAAGCCAAACATCACTGCCGCGGTAGTGGCAGTGAGCTTGAGCAGAGTGGTGAATGGCGCCATGGAAATTGGTAAGTATAATTATTTAAGTAGATTTTTCATTTTAAATAATTTTCATAAATTTTTTTTTCATTTTGCAGATGAAGCTATTTCGTACCTCGTGTGTGGGGGGGCAGCAATGCTGCTCCTCCCCGAGGTAGGGATTCAATAAGAGCATAGATTACATACTTACAATACGTAATAATGCACAGAAGACGTAGTACCTATAAATATATCAACCATCTATACTTATACATTACGCATTCTTTATTATTTTTTTTATTAATCATTGATCATTAAGAAGTTTTATAAAAAATTGGTAATAGGTAATCGAACTTATGAAGCATAAAATTTCCCGCGAACGATTTTGTATTTATTTTCCTTTACAGTTCGTCATTTTCGAAAATAATAAATAGTCATAAAAGATTAAACTTTAAACACATGAAATCTCATATATTATATCTATGTTTTTAAAAACTACCAAAAATATATACATGGTAATTATACACATAATATACATGTTTAAATTATAACTTTTTAATTAAAAATTTCTTCTAGTTTTTTATTCGTTCTTTACAAAATAAATAGGGTGAATGCACCATCTATGGCCACTTTAAGGATTTTGGTTTCTTTTAGTGTTGATTAAAAATAGAGGAACATATATGATCAAGTAGGAGTTAAGGATGAGAAATATAAGTCATTTATGATTGTAAATAGCATATTTAAATTACTGAATATTATTTTTAGTGGATGTATGAAAAACACCCATCTTTGGCCACTTTTTCCATCTATGGCCACTAAATGTTCCATCTTTGGCCACATTGGCTTTTCACTTTAAATGCAGCAAATAATAAAAAAAAAAGAGCTGTAAATTGAAAAACACTTTAATTAATAATGTGACATTATTATCTTGCTTTCGTTCCGACGCGTTGGTAACTTGGTAATATGTTCAAAGAAATAGTGATTGCGGCAATAGCCGTCATATTTGTGGTAAGTAGATTCTCGCGATTTTGCCGACTTTTTTTTTATAATTAATTTCAATAGAAATCAATATGAACGTTTAAATTCAAGATTAATTATAATTTTTTTTATAATTTTTTTTTCTTATCCTTTTTTATTTTGAATAATATATTTAAAATTTAATTTAAATTTAAAGGGTATACCCGAATAAGGGGTGAAATCGGCCCCAAGCGCTTTTTGGCTCCTATACCCCTTAGGTGGTGCACCTAGACTACAAAAAATTTTTCACAAAGTTTTGGACCCCTACCCGTCTCCATTCCCGTTCCAGAGGCCTGTTATTGCTGTTTTTTCACGAATTTTTCATTCGGTTCAGGATGAAGGAAAATTTTTGTTCTTTCGCACATAGTCAGGTACCCTAGTGGTGTACTTAAGATAAAATTTTGAACAATTTTGGTGTACTCCTTCATGGGGTTTTGGACGTCCGAAATTTTCAAATGTTCAAAATACCTTAAAATCGAAAAACGACCACTTTTTTGAAATATCCTAAAAACGTGTTTTTTTATGTAGATTAACCTCACGTAATCAGTTTTGAAATTTAGAAATGCCCCCGACCGCCAATAGCGAAAAACGTGTCATACAATCGATTTTTTCCACTTTTCAAACGTTAATAATTTAATTTTTCATCAATAAACGTTATACAATTTATACACGTCTATTACCTTTACGTAAAATTATAGTATCAACCAACTAACCTGTTTGTATGTCGGTTAATTGCATACAATGTTGCATTAATAAGGGTATAGAATATTATGTACGTTTTTTCGTTTTTGTCATATCTCTATACCGAGTACCGACACGTAATGCATGCTGGGGTGGAACGAATTTTGGTTTTTTTCAGTAGTCGATGACTCTTGAGCAAAAAAAGTTGTCAAATAGTCCTAACAGTATGCTCAAAAAATTTCAACCCCCTGGGTCAATATTTACCTTCCCCATAATGGGGTCAAAGTTTTGAAATTCTAGTGTTTTAATCGTTATTTAAAAAAATATTTTTTGCAGGCTTTCACATAGTTTTTCAACTTGCACCGCTTGCGACCCTGCCTTACTTCCTTTACGTGAGTATTTCAATTTTGTAGTGTAGGTACCTACTTGGTAATTTACTGTTAATTGAATTTTTTTTCAGTTCAAGCCAAACACCACCGCCGCGGTAGTCGCGGTAAGTTTAAGCAGGATCATAAATGGGGCTATGGAATTGGGTAAGTATAATTATTTAAGTAGATTTTTCATTTTAAATAATTTTCATAAATTTTTTTTTCATTTTGCAGATGAAGCTATTTCCTACCTTGTGTGCGGGGGGGCAGCAATGCTGCTCCCCCCCGAGGTAGGCAATCAATAGTTGCATTGTAGAAATTGTGTTTTATTGTTAAGCAACTGTTTTACATTTTACATTATTACAAATTTCAATATTGCAGTTTTCAATCATAAAAATATATTTTATGACATATTCTATTTAGTATTTTGTTTTCCTCGATCAAAAGTGTCACTAACTAGTGCAGTTAGCCTATGTGCTTTTCTTTTATTTTTCTCCGCATGCTAATATATTACTTATCTACTGGTTTATCATTCGTTGCCACACAGCAAGGACAACGAAGGAGCCAAACGTCGAATTTATACAACGCGAGAACTAGTTAAATCAACCAGACTACAGATAAAAGGAAATGATGGCGCGCGAATACACACATAGGTGTTCGATGTAAATAAAACGCCGAATATCGAGCGGAGCGGCAAAAAAATGGACCGTACGATCTCTTTCTTCATTTTTTGTATATACCGTAGCGCTTCTAGGTTAATTATAAACAACTAATTTTGATAAACGACAAAGTCATCTCTCAACGAGTAGCCAAGTTTAGAATCGCGAATGTTCGTCCAGTTCGGCGCGACGATTGCCAAAAATTATATACAACGCGGTCGGCGCGCTTGTGCGAGTAAAAAATCGTACAGAGGCGCTCATTCTGTGGAGAGTCGGCCAAAAGTTGACGTACGAGATGTTCCGTTAGATTTATTTTTCGACGCGACCACGTTTCCGTGATCGACTCGATACATTCTAGGGTACTTCGGGGTTTTGGTATTTTCACCACATCCGGACTACTTTTGCTTTTTGCTTCTACGACTCCATAATGCCGAATGTCCATCGCTCGTTTTCATGATCGACATTTCTTTCGAAGAATTGACAACAGTAGAATATCGTCAGAAAAAATATTAAGATGTAACCGTCAAAATTTTCAAACAGGCATGTCATCTTATAATGAACATTTTTTATGAAATATTTTCTCCGTTCAGCTATTCAATAATTCGCGTAAGTAATATCAGGATACCTCAATTTATATATATATATACCCGAATTAGCTAAGGTACAACCAGAAGATTCAAAACGTACAGTTTTTCTGATTAAAAAGAAAAAGACTGGAAAAATATAAAGCAAAGGTGTCCCCCATTTTCCAAGCTGAACTTATTCACCAAGTTAATACTGGTACAATAGGTATACCAAAAAATGGAACTTCTACAGAAAGTCTCCATACATTAGTTATCAATCTTGGGTTGGGGTAAATTAATCACATTCTCAAAAAAAAAAGTAGTCAGGGGCGTAACGAGGACATTTTTCAGGGGGGGGGAGGAGAAAACCAAAAATTGCCAACTAATACCATGAAATTTTACCAACTGTTGACTTTTTTTTTTTTGTTGTTGTTGTTTTGTCTTCAAAAATTTTAAAAATAGCTGTAATAATACTGCTACGCCGCTAAAACTCCAAATTTACCATTTCTAAAAGCCAAGGGGGCTACGTCCCTGGTTGTGCGCTATACATGATATAAATTGGCATCAATTCGAATTTATTCGAGTTCTTATTTTCCCAAAAGAAATTCCAAGTTCCCAATTTCAACGTTGAACAATTATAAATTTCCCAACTTTTCAGAACACCTGGGGGGGAAGCTCCCCCCCCTTAGTTACGCCCCTGAAAGTAGTGTTACTTTCATGTAAAATGTACCTAGTTACACCTATATAAAAACCTAGTATGAGGAATATAATTGTGATTCCTGCCACAAGTTTACATGGATGGTAGTGAGCTGAATCTCACATTATATGCATTTTGCATGACCTAATTTTCTGTTATTTCAAGACTGAAATGTTCGAAACTGTGCGCGGTCGCTGTTGTGGAGCTGATTGCACGAATAGTATGGAAGTAGAAATAAGTGACGAAGAGAAAATAGATGATCCTAAACCGAGTTGAAACAAATATTTCAAAATATATCTAGTTTTTTTGTTCTATAGTGTAGATCGGGATAAGGATTTCTACAGGAGTGAGGGGGAAGGAGAGGAGGAATCATCAGGAAAAATTACTTGTTCATCTTCATCACCTACGGCTGCTCGTCCACAATTACCAATTGAGCCTCAACCGTCGACCTCACGAGTAACGTTCGAAACCAAACCGCCGATGAAACGTTCCAGTGACAGTAACCCATCTGAACCGAAACGTCAATCACCACCTCGCGAGTCATCGGTTCCAGTTGCATCAAAAGCGATTAAATCCGTAGTAATGCCACCACTCAACGCGTCTTACGATTTATGTGACAATTATTACCAACATCGATGTCGAAATCAGGATCGCTTAAATCTGAATGGGCTAATTTCTGAAGCTATCCATGTACAGCTCCCAGAGCTAAAAGAAATTCTCTATTTTTTAATTTTTAAAGACATTGTAATGACTCTATAGAGTATCCTACAAATAAATTATATCTATCTATCTATCCAACGTCAAAGGCAAAGCGTCGTCCATTTCTACCGTAATTTTGCCCAGCGAGACCTTGAATGGTTCAAGTATAGATTCCCTCTAATTCCGCGTGAAACTTGGATTAGAAACAGTAGCGGAAAACGACCATTTCTCGTAATCGACGCAGCGATTGAAAAATCAATGATCTCGTTAAGTGCTCTATCGAAACGCAAGAGCGAAGATATTCAGATATATCGACTTGTGGTGTATGTTGGTGATGACGAACACGAAGAAGATCGACCTCGTTATACCTACCAACCGGTTCGCTGGATTTTGAATCATACCCCTCGATGCAGCCAACATGCCGATATCACGCTAAATTTTGACGGTAAACTCGATATTACGTTTCACGCTGCCATCTGCGAAATGTGGGTTATGAAAACGCCTGTTGTCGTACTGGGACGAGACTTCATTCTTCGACATGGAATTGCTCTTGATCGCGAGTATCGTCGCTACCTTTTCGCGCGAGACCCTGAGCAATGCAAAAACCAGGTTTACGGACAAAACGAAGAACTTGCGGTGGTGATAAAATGTGAACCATTACGTGAAGTACCCAACTTTTTCACGAAATACCATGGACAAATTTAGACCTGAACCCTAATGGAGAAAGCTTTGTACCTTTTTACCGAATTTGTACCTTTTTGTACTATGTTATTTTTAATAGGTGACGGTCCAAAATAAGTTGTTTTTAGTTTTATTATTTTTCGAAGTTCCTTCTCTCTGTAATTCGCGTTCCTAAAACCAACCAAAGAAGATGTGATTTTTTAATTTTTTATTTTTGTACCAGAAGTCATTTTTATTTCTTATAATTTCGTTATTTAGTGATAAGGTAATGTATTGTTTTTTAGGTTTCGCGAACAGCAGATTGTACCGTAGTTTTATTTTCCTTTTTTACCCTTTTTATCGGTTACGTAACGTGTTGTTACGATTAACCATTCAAACCTCTGAACCAAAAGTTATCTCGATGTGGTAGCTGTTCAGCTACACTTTTTGACCATACCCTTGAATAACGGCCTTAAGCCGAATGAAACCAACCGAGTAACCGAGGGTGCGTGGCAGAAGAATGCTCGACCTTATCTTTTGGTTTGCCCGACCGCTCATCGAAGTATACCTCCAATTCGATGATCTGCTCGCGGTTGCAAAAGTTCTTAACCGAACTTTTGACCACGAGGGGGGGAGAATATGTGGTATAGGTCGATGGGGGGTCCCAACTTTTTGAAAAAATAGCCAACGAACATATTCAAAATTAAAATCAAAAATCGATTGATAATTCAATCGATATTTCCTTCATATCAAGGCATTGTTCGTTGGCGAGTGTTGCAAAAAGTGCGATACCTAGTTAACACCTACCACGGTGTTAACTGGTTGTAACGCATCTCCCATCTCCTAAGGTGTTGAGCTTTTTCCCAAGCGCACGCCTCGGGAGTGCGTATCTAGAACTCGTATGCTATAGAACGTACTTTTTACGGTATTGGTTGTGCACACGTGCTGTGTAGTTATTCGAACATTTTAATTTGTAAAAGAAGTGGATGCTGTGTTCCGGAGGTCATCACAAAGGAACAGAATTGGTTTGAACGAAGTTAAGTAACCGGTAACGTCTAAAATTAAGTTAGTTTCTTTTTCGGCCGTCACCTTCTTGTGATCATATTTAAATAAAAAATTCTTTAAACGCATTTTTGCGTGATTATTCTTTTTCTTGGTTTTGCTAAAAGCTTAGGGACCGGTCACCGATAGGTGTCCGGATGTTGGCTTCGGCCAACTGTCCTTCAGTGGCTCCTTAAGAGCCGGTCCTATTTACCAGCACCTCTGCGTGGTGCTGGGCATATATGTGCGTTGGTGGTCCTTTTCAGGATAGCCAATGTTACAATTTCTATAGGAGGGAGGGGAGGGGAAATCATTAGTAAAAATTATTTGTTCATCTTTATCAACAACATAGGTCACTTAATAATAATAGACATGAACACATATGAATAAATTTTCCAAAATCAATGTATTTTGGGGCCCCCATTTTGAACCCTTTAATGATTTTTTGGGTAAAGTTCTTCACGTACCTAGTAGAAAATTGAGCAGGGAATGTTTTTCAATATTACCAATTTTTTTTAGGGCACACCGTACAGAAGATATAATTCGACTTCAGATAGAAGAAGAAAATCACGATAAAAAAATTTCTGAAAAGTATTAATCAACGCATACTAAGAAGGACATTCGGGTCCCTATTTTCGATATAGTATATTCTACTTCAGCAACGAGTTCAATATAAAGCAAAAATAAATTCATTTCGATACGTCAGAGGAAAAAAACGTCTAAAATTCAACTTTAGCGTGCCCTCGTTGAAAAAAAAAACTACTAGGTAAATCCTTACGAATTTGAAACATTCATTAGAAATCAACGTGAAAGTTTTCTTCTTCCTTCTTCTCCATGCAAAAATTACCTTCACAACGCGACAGCATTCGTAGCAACTCCGTTGAAAATAAATTTCGAAAATCAGTCGCCCCAAGGCTGAAGGAAAAAACCACGTTGAAACATACCTTTGGTAAGTCAGCAATACGGAATGGAACGTTTTCAGCCAACGCTCGTCGAATTTCCTTCATACATTATGGAAACATTAGTACCATACAACGGTAATACGAAACGAACTCTCGAATTGCCATTCCATTTTCATTTGTTATAGACACACACGCGAACGCGTAAGCCTACGCTGTTCGCATCAGATACACGCGTCGGAGAAAAGCTTTCTTCTTCGTATTGTCGTAAACCGATACGTACGGATTTTCCGACATGTAACTCTTTCCACATTTTGCGAAAACGTTTCGCGATTTACTCTCTCTCTTCGCCTTCGCCTGTACTCGAAATTCCAACGAAAAGACGTCAAGGTGGGAAACACGACACCTCGGTTTGGAAAAATTACCGAAATTCTATAGAATTATAAACATCATTTGAAACTCGCGAAAAAACTCGTTAGTTTCAGTTTTACATTTATTACACTATTATACCGGAGAACATATTCTTTTATCCATTTTCTTTGATTACCAAATAATTAGACATACTTGAGTTTATTGCGAACAGCAACCGCACGACGTAGGAAGTTAAAAATTGAGTTCAATTTGTATATTCGTTAAATATATTTGTTTTGAGGCCCCTCCTCCACCATCATCACAGTGATATGAGAATTCGAAGGTGCCAGACGAATTCGATGCACCTAAGGGCAGATGAGCGACATTATCACAGCACCACAACTGAACCTGATACCTGATGCCAGCACACTGTGAAGAAATCAGAGCGGTTTCCGTCTTAATGAGGTCTTCTATCGCGCTGAGTTTCATTTTCTCCAACTTCAACTACACACGTCCTCACATATCAAAAAGTGTTTGAAATGTGGGAGGTTTCTGACAACGCTTCTATGGGGCGAATAGGGCCCGCAGACATGTCAATAGAAAGTTTCTAATGAAGAATTGCTGACCGTTGTCTGAGTGGATTATAATGTCGCTCGCAACCATCGTAATTGTAATTATGGTAAGGACCCTTTATTTAATGATTGATTCAAATTCATTCTTTTCGAAATCAGCGTTGTAAAATTTGCAAGGATTCGTTAAAAATCTTGGTAATTGTGGGGCGGAAAAATAGAAAATTTTGAATTATAAAAAAATTAACAAAATAAATTTGTGATGATTATTAATATTAAATTAACACATTGAATCTTTCAAAATTTTGAGATAAACAACTTTGGAAAAATGACTTTTGTGAAATTAAATTTTAGTTAATGAATTAACCCCAAATTCACTATTTACAGTATTCAAAATTTCAACAATATAATATACCTTTATAGGTATTACATTCATCTACAGCAATAAATTCTCAAGGTCATACATAGTTTTGGAGATTCACTCACCCCTTAGGGAGATATTCATAGAAAAATGTAGAATTTCCATTATCTTAATATGTATAAATAAAATGAAGTTCGTGTTTGAGACGTTTTTGGGCTTCTCATGCCATGAAGTAGTTGATTCTGAATCACAACTCACAATTCCCGACTCATTTTGAGATTTTCGTTTCATTCATTTTTTTTTCTTCTAATTTTCACGATTTCTTCTCTTTTAGTAATTTTGTATTATTTCCAAGAGCGTAATGATAGAGAAATAACACATAATTCAAAAACAAAAGGGAAAAAACTAACTTGTTAATCTAGCTTCAAGCCAATAAACGAAAAATTTAATTCTCATCTTCGGAGAATCGTAGCATACACGATTCACAAAAATCTGCATTTTTTTTCAAAAATTTTTCGTAAAATGCACAACATTATACATATGGTTTAAGTTCAAAAAAAATGTTCAAGTCCAATCAAAGAATATCGTTATTAACGAATATCTCCGGAAGAGATGGGTAATTTTCTAAAACTCATTTGACCTCGTTGATCATTGAAAGATCTACCAAAAAGGTTTCAAGAAATTTTGAAGCTTTACATACCTTCAAAGAAATATTGCAAAAAATGAAAATCATTCACTGCTGGACTTGAAATTTTTTTATGTAATATGAAAAAATTCCAAATCCAGTCAAAGATTTTAATTTGAAGCGAATACCTTCAAAGTGGATAATTTCAAAAAGCTCATTGGACTTTTCTTGTAGCCCATACACAAACCAACCGAAAAGATTACACGAATAAACCTGGTTTTTCTCATAGATGTAGAAAATCATTTTCAATTTTACTTAATGAATATCTCCAAATTATGTTCATGAAAAGTCAAATATTGGAAATTCACCGACACGACGAGGAAATACAGATACGCTATTTATAGACTACAGGAGAGGCATATGAATACACGCGAAGTGTATATCTCGAAGGATTAGCCGAGCTTTCATCATCTTATCGCCACCTCCGATAAATACCTTATCAAGTATTCAGATTTCGATTTCGCGTCACGACGTTGGTCGGTGAAATTACTATTTATAAGCCTCAATTCTCTCATCCAATTTTGATTATAAATTCAATATACGCCGAATCGACGGACAGCGTCTACGCGTCATCGCTTTCATATCAGAACCGAAAGGTAAATCTTAGAAAGGAATTTTTGGTTCTGGACAATGAGCTTTTATTCATAGGCAACACGAATTCTATGGTAACAAAATCGAAAACCTTTTTCCTAAAAAAATATGGAATTCGATTACGTTCAAGCATAGCGATTAATTTCTACAATACGTGTTAGTGCGCGTAATCGTTCACTTATTCCATCGTCATCTTGATGATGCCATAAAACAAAGGAAAACAATATGGAGCAATACGGGAAGTTTTTTCAAACGATTCATTTGCACTATTATATCAACTTCACGTATCGACCATTGATAAAAATTTAAATTGTTGTACTAACCACCTCGCATGAATTCAAATTGGTACTGACGATAATTACGATGGCCACAGTAGAAAAAAAATTCCACTCACGAGGAATCCTCACTACGTACATCATAATGGGTTGTTTTTCGATCACACTTCACGCGCATACTCGAACACCACGATAACGGTTCAACTCGATCATGATATATGATCGCGTATCCTTCATCTTGCCCAATCCTTATCTCATCACAACCGACAGCTAACGAAAGCTCGAATTAATTCTACACTACTAGCTAACATCGTTCATACTCGACACATTTTCTTAAAGAAACCTAAATGTTGTTTCGATGATGTCTATGTTGAATACACCAAATTAACAGATACTTGTTTGTAATTTCGAAACGGCCACGGAAACGAAAAAAACAAATCTTCGTAGAAAACAAAGGCAATAAAATATTTCAAAGTCGAAATTGCAAAAAATAAAAATAAATTGACTCACCGCGCCGAGCAGATTACTCGGCGCAAAATCCCAAGAAAACCATCGATGTCGTATAATACTTGAAAATAATCGAAATGAAGTTTATAAAATATTTCCGAACCGAAATAACAAAATTTTTTCACCCATCGAAATTGCAAAAATAAGTAACTTTCAACACAAGACCAGCGCACTGCGACTCAAAAGAGAAAACTACCAACTCGCAGTTAACGCTACGAAAGAAACGAATGGAATAAAGTCACGTAAATTCGCATAGGGCAAAAGGATGCTCTTCACCACGCTCTGGACTCCACTATTCACCCCACTATGAGTTCGAAACCGATTCCTGGAACTAACGTAAGACGGACCATTGTACTGCGCAATATCGTCGTAAAAATAATTCCGTGCCAGTTGAAACTTGAAAACGTGGGGTTTATCGAATCGTTCCTAATCTAATCGTCATCGCTGTTCTTTTTACATACCACCGACAAACGACGTAAAAAAAAAACGGAATTAAAAACTGTGAGCAGCCATGACGCATGAGTGAAAAAAAATATCTTTGCATTTTCATGAAATTTTAAAACGTTAGCTATTTACTTTTGATTAAAGCAGTCTCGAATAAATTATCAGCCCACACCAGCTACTGGGTGAATGGTAGGGATCCTCAAAGTGGTGACATTTTTGAAAAATCGTGATTTTTTTCAAAAATGACTCTACTTTAAGGTTTTTTAGCAACCCCAAATGATAGGTGCAACTGAATATATAGTCAGGACTATTCGAACTCTAAGTAAAGAACATTTTAAAATTTCATGCAAATTGAAAGATGTTCATTTTTTCACTCGAACCTATTGCATTTATGCATATACGCCACACCCAGTACAGATTCTGAAAACTCAAACTTTATTCCTTTCGAAACCATCTAAGAAATTAACCCGTGCTTTGTGATAAATCACCCATCATTATCCTAAATTTCTTTTTATCTTTTTGTTTCTCTATCAATTTTTTTTTTATTATATTTTTATATATATTTATTTCATCAAATTTTTTATTGCTTTATTATAATCATCTCGTTTCTTTACACGTGACATTTTATCACGTGCACAGAAACGAGATTATTGACCCTTGGTCAGCCTCTCACGGAGGCCGCCTCGTGACACCCAAGTCAAGTGGCGTCCTGCGTGAGAGACTGACTATATAACTAGCAAGATACGTTGGAATTAATCAGATTTAAATAAAAATAAGTAGAGTTAATAAATGTTAAAACTAAATATAATAAATAATTTAAAAGTACAAATGTGTTAGTGCTTTGGTGTGTTGGTTTCTAACAGCTTGCTCACTGAGCCCATAAAACAAATTTACTCATATGTGAGTCTTTTCGACCGAAATTACACCATTACTCACATAGTTGGTCTTTTCGAGCTAAGCAACACCCTTGCTCATATCTTTCAAATATTAGACCATCCAAAGCTTCGTTTACACTTGTTAATTGATCGAACGTAATTACACTACACATTATGCATGCAGTTTTGATTATACCCTGTTATGTAAGAAATAAACTTCAAATCATAAATTTTTTCTGACGTATGCTAGTATTTTCGAATGGGTTTATTTTTTTTTATTTTTTTTTTTCTTTGAAGAATGTTCTATAGCTACAATTTTCTTACTTTAATGATGAAAATTTTAATACAATCTCTGATGACTGTTTCGAATATTAAAAAAAAATGAAAATTCTATTATAATAAATTTTTAAATTTTCCCTAGTCAATTATAAGAAATTTCTCATATTTTTAGCTCAGTTCGCTACATTTCTTCTATTTTTATCCTTGCGCTGATAACCGGTGCCAAAAATGGCACTACCATGTATTTTTACAAGAAAAAACAACCGGGTGCCAAAAACGGCACCTTAATGTATTTGTAGATATTAGGTATTAACCACAATCAGATTTTTCTTCAAGTGGATTCAAACAGATAGTAAGTTGTCGGCTACCATGATACATTTTATTCTTAACAAAATATATGTGAGTAAGTAGTCAAGTACATCACAGGTTTTAAATTTTCTAAATATATAAAAATGCATGTTGGTGCCATTTTTGGCACCCGGTTGTTTTTTACAGGTTATCAGCCCAGGTGCGATCCATTTGTGTAATTCTATAGCATCTAGTAGAATTAATTAAGAAGTAAGATTAACATCTCTTTATTTTAAAGAATCGCAACCTTGTGAGAGGAATTTTAATAATTTTTTTCTTTCTTGGAATTATCGATTTCAATAGCGTGTTACGCACCCCGGAAAACCTTATCAAATGAGCCCATTTTTGACCATAAATTTTTACAAAATAATTTCTAAAAACTTCGAGCTTTTAGCCTTAGTAACTTTTGAAGCAACAATTTTGGTGCATCAGATAAACAGTTCGTTTAAAATGCGGCGTTATTCGGCTACAGATCACGATAAACTTACTATTAAATTGCAATTTAATGGTAATTTACCAATCTACGAACACGCAGCCCATGAGCCCAATATTCCAATCCATAATGTATAATGTCCTACGTTACTACCGAGTCGATGACGTTGAAAAATTAATTGTCGATTAATATGAAATCCAACCAAATCACACAAAGTTCTGCAAACATTCCAACGATACGTCCAACGGGCAAAAGTTATATTTGCTTGTTCCCCAGCCCTTCGGCGTAAATGTAGTCCCGATAAATTCAAAATCAGATGTCCAATTGTAATTTGCACTCAACCTCTAAGATGCGGTGAATATAAATTATTAGGTTCTAGAAAAATTCAAAACCTTCGATGAAACGACCTGTCAAACCAAAATTCACAAATTTCCTGTCACGATTGTTCATTAAAAAATTCAATTATAATTGATTTGAGCGAAAAGGAAAATATCGTTCCACTTAAAAGTCGATTGTGAAGCCTATTTCTATACGTAACCATCGAAGCGAAATTTTCGAGAAAGATTATAACGATATGGTGGCGGTAATTAAATTCAGATGCGAGTATTAGGGGCTTCGATTTTTCGCCATCAACAGCGTAAGCAGCGGAATGTTTCGGACGATTGTGGTCGCGTGTACGAACGATGACGACAAATTGGGAAACTAAGACGGTGGCGGTTTTAATCCGACATTCGAGAGACGCGAGAGCTGCTTTTCTCGCGTTTTAATTAAGAAAATTAAAAGGCGGCGCGCTAGAGAATTTATTACGTCGCGTAAAATTAGCCTCGGTTTACTTATGATAATGAAAATGTTTGTTACTCGCGAGTCTTTGGAGATGAAATACGGGTGAGGATTGCGAGAGTTATAATGTAAACTAGATAAGGTCTTGGTAGTAACCTTATCATTGATTTATTATGTATTTGAGGGCGTAATACGCGTATATGCTTACGGTCGAGCGAAGCGAAGAAAACATGATATTTTTATCTGCACGACGGACGGAAACTAGAATGAGGATTTGTGTTGGTTCTCGTTTGAAACGACGATGCGAGCTTTCAGAGTCAGCGGAGCGATTAATGTGTACGACGGTATTGTAATTACTCCTCGTCGCCGAATTCGCTTTACCGGTTGCGAATTATAAGGTCCACCGAACGTCTAAAGTATGTGGTTAAGTCATTTGAAGTTACACGGATCTTGTTTAGGATTTGTGTATTTAACTACGTTTAATTCGCCGAGTACTGCGGCGTACACTAGTACGTCGAATTGTAATTTAACCAAATTGAAAGGAAGTCGAGATGATGGATTGGAATATTTTTGAAGAGATGTTGGGTTTGTTATATACGACGTACACAAACTGCAGCAATTCTCAAATCGAAAACATTTTTTGGGCGCTAAAGGGAGGGGCTAGATCGTTCAAAAATTTCCCCATCGCGTAGCAAATCAACGTAAACGTAACGACGCAGCCGGAGCTTAAACCTGTATTAGCGCGAACGTCGTACTCGGCAACACCTATTTATCACTTTAGAGTTATTTTCTGGCCGTCATCCGCGACTTAGCGAAGTTAGGCAATTACACGTTTCGTAAGGGTGCGGCAGAACGCACAGAGCACCTGTAATAATCATCGCGGCCGGCTTTAAATCTTAAGCGTTGACTTTTGTTTACGAGTTAGCGCGAATGGTTGCACTACTTCGTGTATTTAGTTATGTTATAATGTACGTATAATCCGACTAGATATACGACCGTATGCGAACGTAATTGCGCCGACGACGCGCGGTTTTTATTTACGAGCGACGTGATGAGAAGCGTCCTACATTCGTCCGATCATACGCTCCCTGGTATATCGAAGTTCGGAAAAACGCGTCCCCGATTCCAAACAGCCACCTGTGAATACGCAACAATCCCGTAATAAATCACCCGGTATCCGGTCTCGTCGACATCTTAGCCCATTAAAACGAGGTAAATTTTCCGACGACCGAGTTGCGAAACTCGTCGGACCCATTTTCACCGACACACATGCCGGCGCGGTAATAATAGTTTGTCGAGCCGGAAGGAAATCCGGCTCGGTGTATACGCGTAGGTTAGGCCGCCAATGGCGTTCGTGGAAATTATCAAGACGATTATGTCAGCGTGCGAAGTCATCGTGAATGAACGCGATTCGATTACGGATTTTTAGCTTTTAATTTTAGCGCGCCGGCGAAATTCTCGTGATTAAGGCTCGCGAACTTTGAATGCAGAAATACTGTACTAGTTCGATGAAATTTTGGCCGATTTCAAACATCGATAATTGTTCGAGCTTTTTAATGAAAGGATACTTTTCGATAGAAAAATACTAGTGAAATCGAGTAATTTGTATTATTTGTAACAAATGGTGGAAGGCCATGGGTGTCAACGTATTGTAGCGTACGTTACCAATGTAGTGGTAGTTTCCTACTCGCTGGTAACGTGTCGATCAACTTGTTATAAGAGGTAGATTTAGAGCTATATGTATTTGTAACCAACCTAAGCCTTTCCGAATATACGCTAGTGTTTACGTTAAAGCGTGTTCTTTTTTGTTGGTTAAAGTCTCACTCTCTGATGCGCGCTGGAGTCGGCGCAGCTCGAGAGATCTAGGTAAGCTCCCAGTCGCACCCGTCGACTACCCCTCCGTGTACAACCGAGTTCACGACAGTATAAACTGCTCATGCAATCGAGCAACAACCTTGGATTTTCCCCAAAATAGGGTAGTCATGTGACGACTGATTGAAGAAAATTAATTTGGTTGCCATTTTTCTAGCTCCTCTTCTTCTAAGGATCCAGCCCTTTTCGCAAAAATGTATGTATCTGCCTTACTATTGGTTCCACAAAAAAAATGTTCAAGTAAAACTTTTTTTTTGAAGGTTTACCTACATTTTTGGTTATTACAAAAATTCCATTTGGAGCAACTGTTGCGCCTCAAACTTGAAAAATGTTACAGAAATACTCAAAATCAAGTTATTTTCATTTATAATAAAAAATATCAACGATGGCGCAACAAATAAGTTAGTCTTTGAAGGCTTACCTACATTTTTGGTTATTACAAAAATTCCATTTGGAGCAACTGTTGCGCCTCAAACTTAAAAAATGTTACAGAAATACTCACAATCAAGTTATTTTCATTTATAATAAAAAATATCAACGATGGCGCAAAATGTGTAATAACAAAAAATATTCGGAACAAAATTTTACATCTAAAAAGTTTATCGTAATACCCTTCACCCCGAACTCCTCCCCTTTTAAAAACAACCAAACCCAATTCTCATGTTTAAACTCATTTCAAATTGAATTCAAATCCAATTTAGCCCCTTACCATCGTGCCTCCGACTAGTGATGTTAAAAGTATCGATACTACTCAATACCGTATCGAATACTTTTGGTATCGATGGTATTCGAATACTTTTTTCGATGTATCGATACTTTCGAATACTTCGTAACAGTAACGCTACCTACCGGTTGAATGGGAAAATGAAATCATAATTGAAAAAAATGTAACCGAAAACTATACCGATTTCCAAAGCCAAACGCCAAACCAAACATTGAAAGAACAAAAAGTAAAAGTTCTGTCTGAAACTTATCTCGTTCCCGCCTTCACTGTTTTTCGCCCAATGCCCAAACACGAACACCATGCCCGAAAAAAAATGATGTTTTTTTTCGATTTTGTTATTTGTTTCTTTTAAAATTAAATGATTTTTTATACTTACTTTTATTCATTTATTCATTAAAAATTCGTATTCCAAGTTGTGATTGTGATTGCTTTCCATATTGTTTGAAAGGAATTAAAAAAAAAAAATTTTAAAAAGTGAATAGGGGGAGATACACCTAGGCAGTATACAGCGCATAATAATAATAAAAAAGTATCGATACCAGTATCGATATATCGAATACTTCTCTTTGTGGAATAGATACTATTCGAATACTAAAATTTTCGATACTTTAACATCACTACCTCCGACCTCAGCAGCAGCACAAAAAGACCCACTTGGGAAAAAAACCTTATGCTCTGTAATTTTTGTATTTTTTATTAAATAATTTTTAATCTTGGTATAATTATAAAAATTCAGTGCTCGTCTGTTTATCCCCTAAAAAAAATTTAAACCACAACACCAAAAAGCTCATATTTGAACCATATATTTGTGTTATATCTCGGAATGTTTAGAACAAAAAAAAATTTCGATATATCTCAAAATGGTGAATCACTCAAATTTTAAAAAGAGCTGGGGAAGAAGCAAATGACTCAAAATTTTCGTTCTTAATATCATATGAAAAGTTAAATCAAGAACACCAACATATCCAAATTTTAGCCTCCTATGTATGTTTAGACTGGAGTTAGGGCAGAAAATGGCTTTTTGAGGAAGTCATTAAATTTCATAAATCTTCCATATCTCTACACAAAATCGACTTAAAAAGTCAAACTTCGCGTGTAGCATTAGTCTGTGACCTGAATATAATCTTTTGAATTTAGATCAAAATGAATCCAAAATAACGGATTATCAATATTTGAGTTAAGCTTGAGCAACCTCAAATTAGTAAAAATGTAATTAATATGATCTCGTATGATTATTGGGAAAAGAATTATCGAGACTTGGGGTTGGCCTTTGAGTATATAATAAGATGATATCGAGGAATAAAAACGTGGCTTTCAGTGGAAACTCTGTAGAGCGCGCTGAACTGGACTAGTTGTTGAATCGGCTGTTGACGATGTTTTGATAAGAAAAGTATCATGCAACCTCTGTGAAAAAACTTCATTGGGCAATAAAGATACTCACACAGAATACGATTACTTGACGAGAAAAAATAATAGAGGAGGATTAATATTTCGTTCTGAAGATGTTTACGAAGTTTGCATCTTAACAGAACGTACTTTCAGACAGCACATAAAAGATATGCATAAAAAAAATTGACCTTCGTTTCACAAATCTGCTCCTATGTTAATCAAAAAAAATTTCCGATAATCGTTATTAGTAACTCACATTGATTATCAAGTCTTATGTAGAGGTATGACTTTCGTATGAGCTGACGGTACTCAGTCAACCTGAAGACTTCGACATAATTTGGATGGGAGTGAAAGCAAAAAAAATGTCTTGGAACCTTCACATCCAATATATTAATAAGAAGGCACACAACCATTTACTGAAGTTCCTACGTTTCGGAGGACACTCACAGAGATAACTTCAAGAAAGGAAGAACAAAACCATTGACATGTTCAAATATTTCTTCTCAAATTCAAGGTAAGAGGAATGATTACACATCATTCCTCTTGTAAAATAAAAGTAAACGCCAACAGATACTCGATAAATATACGCCATAACGCTATCCGCGATGCTCGTTATAATCAAACCTCCGTAAATTAATATTTCAAGCAGAGGGGAAATTCTTGCCCCGCACGCACATAAAATCCACAACCACGCGGGACGTTTCGGAAAACCTGTAAAAGTGAAGTACTATACTGAAACTAGAGTAATAAAGCCGGCTTTAAGGGCAAAACGCGAGCAATATTCCGATATAGCCTTTACATCTCGATTTTATTTTCATGTTTATTACAAACTTTTTTTTTTTCATTTTATTATACTTCTGCTATTAAAGTTGGGAAACTATATACGAGAACGGGATCGTTTTAACGATAAACCGTATATACTTCCGCATATACTACACCGTAGTACGTATTTACTTTGGCTGTATAGTGCGTTTCACTCTCTTAATTAACTTCGTTTCTGTATCATCTCATCGGATCGCAACCATCCCCTTTCGTTGTACAAGTCGAATTTACCGCCTATAAAATTTGGCTAAAAGGAACCGCTGTCGTTTTGTGTTGGCTGAATGTACCATAAACATCTTGGTGTTAGTTTATGTCCAAATTTCTAATACTCAACGAGCCTTCGTCACCGATCAGAGTCTTTTAAATCAGCCTAGACTTTGTTAATTTCGCATTTCGCTATTACCAACTATCGACACCGTTTTTCACCTACAATTTTTAAATTTAATATTTTATTTATTAATAATACACAAAAAATAAACACCATATCGAATATCAGCGACCTGTGGACCAGAGACTCCAGGGTGTCGAATTCAGAAAGACGATTCCGTCTACTTTTACGAGCTCTGCGATTCGACGATATTGATGAAACAGATCGCTAACCTCGAATGGCTCAAGATAAATTAACAAAAATCAGAGAATTATTTGATAGATTTGTCTCAAATCTAGCCCAGTATGATGGTATACGAATTTATCGAAGAGGCACCGAAATATCATTTACCGTGGCGAATTACCAACTTCTTGGTGATACATATACGTTCATAATGGCGCGACACGCAATAGAAGCATACATAAGAGACCACCCGGGTCATACCTTGAATTATTATATGGATCAGGCATGGACGCTATGCACGGCGTTACCCGTACGAGTTTTCATGGAACGTCTCGATCGAGTAAAAGCAGTTCGATCGCGTGTTATCTTATCACTACACGAATACGATATGATGCAGAAGGTTCCAGTGAGCGCATACTAGTAAATGCTACCCGTGTCGTTCAAAAACTGCGCGATCTCGGAACGCAAGAAATTGTATTTCTTTCGTCAGTCGAAATACCAGACGAACCAGAGTGGATAAGCGAAGAACGCATATCTTGCTTTAAATTCGTTAAATCGAAAAAATTATTATACCACTGGAAAGCTCATAGTTTACTCTAAAAAGATCGTCCTTATCACCTATAACGTAAATCGCGCCGTTTATGCGCAATAAACGTGAGAAAACGCTTCTCCATGTTCATCTCTATACGAGCAACGCGCGCGTTTCAAGGTTATGACGTCACAACTAAAGGGTGCACATCGGAGTACCGTTTTCGCTGCAAACAAAATGTAAACAAGCAAGGTCCGCTGGACCTAGCAATAGGGTTTTTTCTGTAATCCTATGTATTTCATAAAATAAGTAGCTTCTCCGTTCGGAGTGTCTGACATCTGGTGGGAAATATTGGAACCGTTGAAAATAGGATAACATTAAGGCGGTGCTTCGGAAAATAAGTAGGTATATGTGAAAAAGTTGTTTTTTTAATAAAAGAATGAAAAAATTGGAAAAATAAATACTTAATTGCTAAAACAAAGTCTCTAAAACAATATATTATAATTTTAAATCATTTCGTTGCGTTACTTTTGAGAAAAATACTAGCAATAAAAATATTACAAAGCATTTATAGACAGTGATGTAACATGAAAGTATTTTCAATTGTTATAAAAGGGATGGAGTTCAATCGGATGCGTGGTATATGTAGTATATTTTGATTTAAGTAAATTGGAAGGAATAATTTAAATAGATATGTTTATAAAAAGTTGATTCAAATACATTTGAAATATAGTCACCTATACAAAATTATATTATTACTTTTTGTTTTTTAATAAGACATGAACCGGTAGGTTCGCCCCCACCGAGTTCCCGGTAGTGGTCACACTGGCGTCGGTTACTTCCAACCAAGTAGGGGCACCTTGGCGACTGGCCTACATCTCCCCTGGGAGTTTCCCCCCGATGTGCTGGCTTGCACACCAGGAGCCCTCCTCATCGGAAGTTCAGCTGTCGCTTCGTCCTTACCCTGGTGTACCGTACTTCCCTCTGGTGGGTTTCCGTACCAGTATTTGCTCCTCGGCCATGTCTGCGCAATGCGCTCTTCTTGAGTGTACGGTGGTCTCCGGCCCTCACCCCGCGCCGCGACTCCCCTCCTTTCGGAGGTTCCCCGCCGGATGCCGTTCAGCCTCTTACGGCCTACTAAGCCCGCAGGCGAGCCCGAGGTCGTACACTCTATGGACCCTACTTCTGTCTGCGTCATTCCACCCTACTCCAAGCCGTGAAGCAAGGTAGGGGCAGTCCGCAATCAGTTCGGTGCCTCGGCCATGGGATCTGGTCGACGTGACCCCACTCATGCAGCTACTCGATATGAGCCTGTGAGTTAGTCAGTTAAGTTATGTTCGTCAAGTTATACTCGTTACGTTAGGTTCGTTGTTCGTCCATATTAAGTTCAATTGTTGATGTAATCTTAGCCTAGTTCGCGTAATTGATCGGCAATGCGGAGAACCATCGGATAACTACGATCTGGCGGCACAGAAGCTCCAAAGAGCGACTGTAGCATTGCAAGCGGCTGCCGACGCATTCCGGCAAATCCCACGTAATTCGCAACTGGTCGCCGAACACGAAAGAGAGATGAAACGTCTACAAGATAACATCGAAGCAAGCCAATGGGTAATCGACGAGCTCCATAACCAACAATGTGCCAACAACCGAAAAATTCAAATGCTGGAAGAGCAGCTGAGAAGACTACCACCCGAATTACCAACACCGACGTTCTTATGCGAACGCGCCGGCGTTCGCATGTACCAACGGAATGATGAAATCATATTCACGATCATGAACTACCAAATCGTAGGCGACGCAGTAGCCTATCTCTTGGCGAGACACGTCACCCTAAAGCACATACGAGGAAATGGTGTGGTTAATGTCAATCAAGTCATGTAACGAGCCCCTACGGTCATAAGCGAACGTCCAGTAAGGGCGTTCCTCGAGCAGATGGAAAGAGTTCCGAAAATAAAAAATAAAGTACTACTATGCCTTCACGATTACGACATCGCCCAGCGAGCACACTACGAACGGATCAACACCAACGCAACAAGGGTATTACAGTTTTTAAAAGACCATGGCGCTAAAGAAGTAATATTCTTAAACGGAATCGATGCGCCGAGGAATCAGAAGCACATACAGCCCGACGATGTTAAATAAGTGAATTGTACCAAACCAACCTACCAGTCCATTTTGGAGATTCACTCAAAATAAGGACCTGCCCAGAATTTCGTAAAACGGTGAAAAACAAGATCGGGAAAAATGCGTGGGACTATGTGAGTGACTCGTGCATTAAACACTTTATCAAATCTAATCGCGCCGAAGCGGTGGCACGAGTCGTGGCAGATACTCTGGATCCAAACCACACACATCGCAGGATTTATTCCTAACCCTCATCCAGCCGACAACAATAACGCGCCCAGTGACCACGAAGATGAATCGGACAAGCTCGTGGATGGTAGAGATGCGTAGTGAGGTAAACAAAACATAATGTGTAAATATTTTTGTTCTCTTTTTCTTCTTTATTTGTTCTTATATGCGGCGTTACCGAGCATATAATTTGTATGCAAAATGTTGTATTTCGTTAGTATTTTTTTTGTTGTTCCTTTAGAGGTAATATATTAGCATTTAAGTACGTATTTACATTTATTGATTTTTTTTTATTCTTCTTCTCGTGTTCCTTATGTTGATGAACGAAGAGACTGATTTTTTTTTCCCTCGCCTATTACATGTTGTAAGAACTCAATGTGTGCTCAATAATGAAAAATTCATTTCTTGTTTTATGATTTATTTTAATATAATCATTACCTATTTTACTACTAAATGAAAAGTTCATTTTTTGCCTCCTTTTTATTCTTTAATTTTGTGATATTTGTTGTTATTTTTAAAAGTAGTCATTTTGAGACTTTGTTTTGTTTTTATTTTCCAATTTCATTGCCAATGTTTGTATTACTTATATACATTTTTAAAATATTATTATTATTTTTTATGATGAGTTTAGTTTAGTAAAATTTCTATTTGACAATTTTTCGTTATTAAGACTTTCTTTTTTTTCACAATTCAATTACTATTATTCTTATAACTGAACTGATAATATTCTCATCGTTACTTTTGAATTTTGTGATATTTGTTGTTACTTTTAAAAGTAGTCATTTTGATAACACTCAAATGGAATACAAGCACCAATAATTTACCAAGGTTGTTTCAAAAAATAGCAAACATAAAAAAATAAAATAATTTATTTATTATTATCATTATCATGAAAAGGAGCATGGCGTAACAAAAAATAAACTAATAGGTACTAACGGTAGTCCCTTAGATGGCGCAATTGTTTGGTTATTTGATCTGTGCCAGAAGAATGAAAAAAAATAAAAAATAAAAAAAAAGTGATCGCTATAGGGTTTTTGCTGGCTAAAGCAAAAACCCTAAAAATTATTTCTCGCGACCTATTCAACCAATTTTCAAAATTTGAACGATTACGTAAGTTGTGCATTCCCGTCTTTTATTTCCATTAGGTTTTAAGTGAATTTATTTTTTATGCAACGTCCCCATTATCAAACATTTACCGGTAATTTTAACCACTTTTTAGTCGTAAAACACATGTAAAACCTAATGCTAAACTTTAAACTGCTCTCCTGAAAAATTTTGTTTTTAGTCGTTAGGCCCCTTTTTCTGCATATGATCAAATTCACTGATGATAAACTTTCGAAAACAAAGAGTGCCGAGTGATCCTAGAGGTACTTACTACTTAGCTACTTACCAAGACGACGGGGCATTTCGAGATGAGGTTACAAAAGACGCGAGTAAATGTGGGTAAAAATTATAGAAATCGTATCATCTCCAAGCGTTCTGCGCGCAACCTCTGACATCAACCGATTTCCCTCACAAAGGGCAAATTCTTCGCATCGAAAATCAAGGAAACTTGTATCCACATAGTTCAAAGTATAAAACGCGAATTCCGCCGCTCCGATATCCCGTAAATTTCTTTCTTTCGGTGATACGTTCAGTTTAAAATTAAATATCGCGAATACTTTCGTCCGTTCTTAGTTCCCGCGCTATAATAAGAACGGTAAACACGAAAGCACCAACCCCCTCACATCGTTTCCATTACCAGGACCATGGTCTTCGATAATTTCGTAAATAAAACGCGACGATGGAAAACTACCTCTTCTCCATCGCTCCTTCGGAATGAAGGAAAATTCTCCGTTATCGAAAACCCAAGCCGGAGATTACTTCGACGTTAGCGTTGGTCGTTTTTCCAAAATCCTACTACGTCTCGATATAAACTATTCTGGCCGCGCGCTACCATTAACCCGCCAGTAGTCGAGTACGCACGACGAGTAAATTAGCCGAAACGTTTCTGACGAGTTCGTCGGACCCATGCGACCAAGCAGCTTCCGTCGCCTCCATCTTTTAAATCCTTTACAATTTTCGGTTGAAATTTCGGCCGCGCGGCACGCCGACGAATTACACAGCCGCGCCGCGTTTCCAAAACCCAACCTTTTCATCCATCGCGTACTAAACCGAGCGGTAAATTGTAATTAAGAGGGTTAGCGAAAAATTCAAATTACATCGAAAAACTTAAACGTATAGCCCGTTCGTTTACATTGATTTCATTTCTCCTCTCGTACCTCGCACAGTACGCTGGCGGCAAAAGCTTTCTTATTCTTTGACGAACGCCGAAAATATTAAACGCCGCGCTCGCTTCCATCACCGGGGTATTTTAAAAACTTATTAAATTCCAAATCGTTCGTTCATCTCAAGGTCTTTCCTTCTTCCAACGTCTCTCGCCGATAATTTTTTACAACTTGGGTTTTCAAACGATTTCGTAATTTCTCCCTCCACTCGGTTCCTTTGATGGTTACTTTCAACTTATACCATTAATGTAGACGATTCCGTCGAAAAGTCTGCCGGCTACGGTATTTCTAATCAATAATCATTTCGATCGAATAATATTCCACATAGCCGTATCCTGTTTACAGACAGCGATAAGATTCGTCAAACTATGACATTCAGTCGTCATTCGTTGCTTCGTCGTTGTCAAAGAATTACCTTATTTAGAAACGCGCGACTAGAGAAAAAAAAATTCTTTGACGTTGAGAAATTTATTACGAAAGGAAATACAAAAAAAAAAAAAACACACGCGGAAATTACTAACGTTGCGAGTGGCCGTACGGTGAAATATATAGGTAATTAATTTCATCGCGGCCAAATAACTCTCGTAATCGTTTACGCGCGTTCGACTCGTAAGTTATAATTGCGGACTGAACGTATAGGTACTCGAAGGATTTTCAAGGAAATTATTTACACGCATGGTTATAACATGTAGTCGATTACAGACGCTCGATATCCAACGTAAAGTCGATAACATTACGATTAGAAAAAATAAATAAAAAACTAAATAACTCCATAATAAGAACAATTTCTGCAATAAATCTCGGACATTACAATTTTTTTTTTCATTTAATTTGCCTAAAATGATGGGGAAAAGTACAGATGAGACATTCTGCACATTTCACTCACTATCGACAATACGCCATCAATGTTTTCTGATTTTTTTTTTTTTTGAAGAATTCCCTATCCCAAAACGTGCAGTCGGTGCGATAATTTAATTAAAAATATGAAATGGTTATATATTGGTAATTAGAGACCTGTCGAAAGAACTTTACGCAAACTATCAAACGATAAGTGTAATGAAAAAAATCATAGTGCCATCCACGAAAGTAGAACTGTATATTTATATACCAGAAAATGAAACTTTCGCGTTCATAGAGAAAACGTTATCAATTAACCGGCTATTTCACGAGATCGAATTGTGATTCGCATCAGAGGTTCGCACATCAGTAATTTTAATAATAATTTGTTAGCTAGAAAAAGAATACAATTTTCAACTTCCTCGAATAATTACATTTCTTTTAACCAAAAAACCTTGTCTCTATAATTATTAATACATAAATATGGCCACAAGTACTTATCACGAGAGTCTAGTGTCGTGGACGGCATTATAATGGGCCATTCCATACCAATTCAACCAAGCATTTTACCTCATAGTCTATTTTACGAGTTAGTTTGGCCTCATATGTAAAAAAACCACCAACAATTCCCTCTCGGACTTCTCAGGGGCAAGGAGAGAACCCCTTCAATTTTTGACATTTTTCAGTTTTTACAAAACACGTCAAAAAAACGAAGGGTTCATGAGATACCCATAATATTAGTCGACTTGTTGGAAAAATCATTGGCTATTACAATTCATCGAAAAAGACGAGAAACATCCTTGTACAAAAGCTCGCAACAAACACCAATGAAATCATCTGTTTTAATATACATATGTAATGTCAAACACGAAGAACTTCAGTACTCGTACCTAAAGAGCGATATCTATATTTTCAAAGAAAAGTGGAATGTTCGGTTTTTTCTTCATTTGCGAATCGCGTTCATACTACACATAACTCAAGTGGTAATATTCAATATAAATTAGAATTTGACGATGATTGGCTTGATCTCCCACGTAACCGGTTACTCATCCCTGTGCACCCTTTATAGTTGAACGTTGCCACAATTCCTTCAATTTGGGCATCTGTGTTGCTTGCATATATCAATTTTTGAAGGGGTAGATTTATTTCTGAATTTTTATGTAAATTATTTATTGGATTTTTCAGGTTGTAAAAATTGAAAATAAAACCATACTATGTTGTAGTTCGAAAGATTTGCAAGAAAAAAACATAGAAGGACAAATTGCCTATCTTCAATATTGAAGGGGCTATAAATTTTCAAAAATTGTTCTATTTTATCCTATGTATGCTGCCCCTTCAATTTTGATATTATGCAAAAAAATTTTTACAATGAAATTCTGCATTTCAGCGAGCACAATAACATATTATATTTCAATTTCTTGAGTGACTCGGCACAATTTTTATTTTCTAATTTAAATTACTTTTATGCGTGCCATTAGAGAGTTAAGGCACATCGCTGAAATACATCGAGAGTAATTTTGATTGAAAATAAAATTAAAGAATAAGAGTAATTTCAAAATTTTTTTGTCAGTGATTATTTAAGCCATTAAAATAAAATTATCAAGTTTCTATTTCGTATTTACAAAAAAATCATCGGTTTTTTGTGTTTCCAGTGAAATTCGCTTTTATGGGTTACCACACATTAGAACTAGTACGTCGATATAATATTAAGCACTACAAGTCATTGAGAGAATTTACTGATAGTAAATACGATTCGTAACTGGAATCTCTAGCTACAGTGCGGTCCACGAAACTAGACCCTCCTGATGAGCACTTTGTTGCCATATTTATTAATAATAATTATGGAGATAAAATTATGATGGCCATATGTTTTTTGGTTGAAAAAAATGTAATTATTTAAGAAAGTGTGAAATCGTTCTCTTTTTTACGTAACACATGATTATTAAAATGAATGATGAGCGAATCTCTGATGCGAATGGCAATTCGATTTCATAAAATAGTTGGTTGATTTGAAGAGATTCGGCATTTGTTTTATATGAACGCGAAAATTTTATTTTTTGTACATAAACATTATGGTCTAGTTTCGTGGACCGCACTATAGAATTGTCATTTTACTATAAACTCGCATGCACAGTGAATAGTCGTTATGTGACTATTTAACGACTGAACGCATCGTTTGGCAGATTCAATTAGCTATACCGGATGGGTGTTCACATAACGCCCTCACACACCTTGTACATAGCGACACAATTCCGATCGAAAAATACATACAACGAAAACAGATTTCATAATATCGAAGCTAATTTTTCACTTCTAAATTTATGACCGCGAAACAAATAACAAAAAATACCCAGTCACAACCTCTGGCTCGTATGGTTCACTCATAAGAGCACAGATGAGCATAGTCAAGATAAAAGTAGTAATTATCAACACCCAGAGCACAGACTAGGCTAAACCTTCCAGGAAGAAGGGGGGCAATTTTTTGTAAACGTTGCGCTAGTTGGTAAAAGTCGATTTAATTAAGTCGATGTCGATTAAATTAAATCGATTCTAGTTTTACGCGCACTTTTGAAATATGAACTTATGAAGTATGGAACATACCCATATTCTTCTCCACCTTCATACAACACACATTTAGTACGTAACCTCGAAAATTGTACTGTTTTAAAATTTTTATTTTAAAAAATACAAAAAAAACAAAAAACATGGAAAATCAATTCTCAATAATATTTTTCCTTTTTTTTTTTTTTTTAAAATTTTTATTAAAAAAAAAAAAAAACACAAACAATATGGAAAATCAATTCTATATGTATAATTCATGAAGTGAATCAAAATTTAATGCTTACAAGCTTCCTCCACATTGAATAACATTTTTTGAAATCTGAACCGTTTCATAAATGTTTTTGATGTGCCTTTGTAAGTTATATTTCAAAGAAAACACCTTTTGCATTTTTTGCATTGATGTACTGGCTTTAGTAATTACTAATAAAATAACTAATAAAAAAAACCCCTAACTATATGTCTCGCACAAATAACACGTCTATTATACTTAATAATATGGAAGATTATATTGAAATTAACGGTATTATCGATAGTGATAATTCGATAACATTACCGATAACAGATAGCGCATATTTAATTTGCAGGCACAAAAAAAAGTTGCCTTCCCCTTCTTCCTGGAAGGTTTAGCCTCTAGTGGAGCACAGCTTCAAACGAACTTCGAGTTTTTAAAATTCATACAGCGGAAAATAAGCGATTTGGAATTCGCGCTGATGAATTTGATTAGAGTCGCGATTTTTCTGTTTTCAAGCGCGAATTCAAACCATTTAACTCGAGTATTTATAACATATACTTTCGAGTTTTTTTAGGGACATAAAAAAATGAAAAAAATTACTTACCGCGCCGAGTAATGAGTAAATTACTCGGCGCAAAATCCAAAGTAAAACTACAAAGTCGCACAACATCAAAATCGCGCAATAAACTCGAAAGAAAACTGTACCAGTTCATAGCGAACTCAACGAAAGAAATTGATAGAATGAAGTAATCGAATATAAACAAAAAATATACTTAACTTCGAAACTGATTTCTGGAACTAAGAGCTACCACAGTGACGCGTAATATCAACTTTATGATCACGAAAATTCCGGACTAGTTAAAACTTGAAAATGTAGGATGGCAATTTCTTATTTTCTATCTCTCTTCAATGTTCTTTAATCTTATCGTTATTATTATTCGTTCTTTCCAGTTACCAGTATACACAACATAATTAAAAAAAAAAAGTCACTGAGGCGACACATTTTTAATGTAAGAGCTCTTTTCATAGGGCACTACAGAGAACAGAAACCAACACACTCATAATGTGTTGCTTTTATTACTGACAAAGCAGAATTATTTCGAAACCTTAATTATTGGAAATTTGTCTTCGAAAAAAATGTAAGCACCGATGCTGCATTACTGAAGCTGAGTTTTCAAATAAAAGTGTCTTTCAGACCAACACATAATTTTTTGTTTCATCCGTTGCCTTTATTTTAATGACGCGATTGGTCGCATAACTGTCTTTCAGATCAGCTCATTAAGGTATGGTCTGACAGACAGTGAAATACCCCTTCAAATATCCGAAAGACAACCACCAAAGCATGTTTGTGATGCCATAATACATACATTCTCAGGACCCTTCATAAACCCTGGTCTGAGAGCCAGTCATGGGCCATTAACTGGTCTGACAGACAGTCATTTAGAAATCAAAGTCGCAAATAGGCTCACACAATGACAACAACATTAATAAAATTAAATAAATATGTAATTTTATCGAAAATGGTGTATTTTGGGAAGCTTTAGTTTCCTCCAAAATGGTTATTTGGGCCTGAAAATTTGGTCAGAACTGCTTCAATTCAAAATAAAACAAGATATAAATACAAAATTATAAAATTTATACGTTAATTTACAGTTTTTTTTTCAAATTTCATTTGTATAGATCCTCCTTCTAGTTAGCTGAGTTCTATACAGCGTACTTAGTTTAAAAAAGAGGTCAGAGGAGGAGGGATTTCATATCTTTGCGATTCAGGTTATTTTTGATCATATAGCAAATGATCAACTTTTTGGTATGTACTCGTATTTTTTTCTCCCACTCATAACGACGAGGGGTAGGTATTGATGAAAATTGCTGAAAATTTAGTGGGAAGCTCTTTGTGGAATTTCGCAAGACTACTTCTTTTCGTTTTTTTATTTTATTTTTTATTCACGATAAAATGGCGATTTACTTAAACTTTGAGAAAGGGTGGAGAGGGTGCAAATGGCTCAAAATTTTCGACTATGATCTCATACGAAAGAGTGAGTCACGGACACTAGGGGAGGTAAAAAAAGCTTTTTTGAGAAAGTTCTGAGTTATAAAATTTCTCTAATCCCCCCTATCTCATTTGGAATGATTAAATTACGTATGTGGAGTTGATTAAGAACGATAATATAATTCCTGAAATTTAGGTCAAATTAGATCCAAAATGGCAGATGTCCAAAATTTGAAATTTTTGATTATGGTATCAGCTGATAAAGAACTTTTTGGGTGTTTTTTTTAATGACGTATTTAACTGTTGTTGGTTTATCAAGCCATATTACAGGAGGTTTAGATTTGGTGGAATAGACCTGAGCAGTTCAGGTATTTTTGGAAAGCATAATATAGAAGTTTTGGACTCTGTAATGGATGTGATCTGTGGGATTGAGAAGAGTACTTAACAATATTACCTTAACACATAAACAAGTCCAATGAAGAACTCAGCTCAATTGATGTAGCATGGCTGCTTACAATTTTCAATTTTCTTTAATTTTAGAAGCATATGAAAAACTTTTACATCATTTTGTAACTTGAAAAACAGAACATTCACGCACTCATCTTCATAAGCATATCCACTTATTTTGTTTTCAAAGGCTGTATCACCGATCACGGTAAAATATGTGAATCGGCTGTTTCAACATTACAATTATACACCAATTTATCGGAAGTAACAACGAAACTTGCTGTACATGAGCGTGCACATGGTTAAAATAAGTGATAACTGGTTAAAAACGGGTTTTCCAATTTTAGGGTATGTGCCCGCACTTGAAAATGACTAAATAAGGGTATATAGTTGAAAAATACCCTGAAAATAAACAAAAATTTTATTGGGTTTCCACCTCGAAAATGGCGATTGGGACGCCATTTTGAAAATTTACAATTCGATTTTAAAGGTGTACAATTGATGATAAAAATGTGAAAAAATTTAGAAGTATTTGTATCCAAGACCACTTACTATTCACCAATTTTCGCTTCAATTGATCAAAAAATGCCTGAAATATTGCTAAAAAAAATTACATATTTCAAGGTCATGCCTTCCTGAAGAGGAATGAAAATGTCACCATAGGCTTAAAAATTTTCTTTCATCAATGCCTATCGAGCACTAATACAGAAATAAAAAAAATCGCCAAAGGCCGATTCAGCTATCTTAACGTGATATAGCCTTTTCTCATTCACCTATCGATTTCCACTTTCCAGTTCCCACGTGTGTATTATGAGGTTTTTGGCATTAGTATGATATTTTTTTTCATATCTATCCACTCTCACAAGATCGATTTCAAAAAAATCGAAATTTTGCATCGCTACCAAAACTCCAAAAGTGTTCCATTCTTGTATTTATTACCTACCTATCGTCTTTTTCATTTTATATCATTAATTTCATTATGATTCACCATTATGTGTCAGGATGAGTAATTTACAGGTAACGTTACGATATTCGGCAAATTTTTTCATAATAATTAAACGATGATTCTATACTCAATGGGATGGTCAAATCGTGATTAAATTTTTTTTAGCTCCAGGGAAGAATTTTTTTAATTCGATGAACACCGAACAGCACCGAAACAACGATATTCTGTCCAGGACGCGGTTTACATCACCGCCTGATGTACAAATAAAACGTAACGTATATTTACAAATGACACACTAGCTCGCAAATCTGAAGCTGTTACAGGCGGTGCAATACTATCATTTGGAAAAATCGCTTCTCAACATTCGAGTTCACAGGAAGAGAAAAGAGGGTAAAAATTCGCCGGCCGTCACCGAAGGCGCCATTTTACGAGCTCCGTTCGGCGCAACAGTGTGATAATCGTTACGAGTCCCTTATTAGCATCTGTCGCGCGCCAACACCGCGCGCGATATTACCGTTTAGTCCGTTCGTCCGTCGGGAGTGACGTTTTAATTAAAAAAGCTTAATCCTTTCTAGGTAACTTTTAAACGCTTTTTCGGCTCGTTTGTAAATACGCGCAAAGCTCCTAGAAGATGGGTGATAAGCCGCCTCCTCGTTCGGCCCGTAATATCGGCCAGGTAACCCTACATAATACGTATGGTAATACCTAGCGAGAAATAAACGACGCGGCGTACGCGTGAGCTACACGAATAAAGCACGTTCGCGAATCGTCGATTTATAATCGTTTTTCGTCTCTAGCGAGTTCTTCCCCCTTCTCCTCGTTCGTTTATTATTACGAGATCGTAAAAAAAACGTATTCGCGTTCGCGTGCCAACAAAACGTTATTATAGTTTCGCAGTAGGTACATTATTTTAACTCTGTCCGTAAAAAAAATCCCATTTTACATTGTCGCCGCGTTTTCCATTTTTTTCCACCGTGTACCAAACCCACACGAAACCGAGAGACGACATTTACGAGACAAGTTCAACATACTTTACCGGAATACGATGTAATAAAATGAATTCATATCTTACCTGTCGAATGGTCAACGGTTGCGGCGGCTGTAACGAGAACGCAGCCGCCGGTACGAAAGTCTGCAGAGCAGCCGGTAAAGCTGACGCGGTTGCCGGAGCACCGGTCGCAGCTACCGCACTAGGATGGTGTAACGTAATCAAAGGCGGTCCGGTCGCCGCAGCCGATTGCAGAGCGTGATACGCGTGATGCTGTACCGGAAACGGAACCGCTACCAGTTTCTGAAACGGCAAACCCCACGGTAACGTAACCCAAGCGCCGTTCGGATGGTGCATATTACGTTCGATTTCGATATTTCGATCGGTGTTTCAATATTATTCCTTTATTTTCCTTCGTACACTTCACCGTATAACGCGAAAATGTAACTTGATTATTTTTTTTTCAAAGCTTCGATTTATTTTATTTCTTTTATCGAATTATGTTTCATCACAACTTTCCGCAAATGTTCAAACGCATCGTTTCTAGCGTACGTGAAGACGCTACGTCTGCAGCTCTGCACGTCCAATATACGCGAAATAATGCCACTTTAGAATTCTTCTAAGTTTAAGAAAAAAAAAAAAGATAATAAATAAATTAAATCACGTGATACACTGGAGTGAATATATTTCGTTCATTAGCGAATTTTTCGCCATACTTCACTTCCTGTGAGGCAAAAACTCAAAAAGAGATCTAGAAAATGAAATTTTTCGTTTCAATTAATGTCTTGAAAGAAATGAGCCAAAAATGAACTCAAACGATTAGTTGAAATATACTAGGTCCTACACTCCTAATGTGAGTGAAAATGTTAGTCCAGTCAAATTGCGACAAAAATACATGTTAACCGGGACTAATTGTGGACCAAAGTTTCTCTACGGAAATTTGTAACTAATAGTGTTCGTAACAATACCTAACTTTTCCCTCAAAATCGCATCGTTGCTTCTTTTTTTGCCAATAACACGCGTTCTAATCTAGGTACAGAAAAAATGTCGGACTGAGAAATGAAGCTGAACAAATTTCGAATAAAAAATATTATTACACATTTTTTGCTCAAGTTGATAGAATAGCGAGAAAACGGCCTTGAAACTCATACTTTCACTGCACATAGGGCCATAGCACGACGTTTGATATAGCCCACCGCGTTACGCTAACGTTTTATGTTCTCATCGTGCAAATGACTATTGAGGTGAATAAATTTCGTTTTTTCTCGAAAATCGATCTGGTATAGGGGTTGATAGTTGTAAAATATCTTTGATGAAATATTAATTAATTATGAACTTATGAGTAGTATCGAATACATATAATGCAAACAAATACAGAAAAGAAGAGTTTTTCATATACATCGAAAATAGTTTAAAATCCTCTGAATATTGAAAAAATAGGTAAATAATTATTTTTCTGAACTTCAGAAGGCGAAATATCACCAAAATTTGAAAACTTTGAAAACTAATTTTTTTTTAAAATTTTTTAGAGTACCATAAAATTTTCAAACTTAGACCTAATTATGCAGAGTATAAATATTAACTTGGAAGACTGAAATTTTTCAGGTATACTTTTGAGGTCGTGTTAAAACTATCAACCGTTACACCAGATCGATTTTTAAATAAAACCAAAATTTGTTCACCACAGTAGCCCTTCGTACGATAAGAGCATAAAATATTAGCGTAACACGGTGCGGTATATCAAACGTTGCGCTATGGTCCTATGTGAATTGATGGTAGCGTGTTTCAGGAGCATTTTTTCGCTATTCTATCAACTTGGGCAAAAAATGTGTAATAATATTTTTTGTTGGAAATTTGTTCATCTTCATTTCTTCACTTGACTTTTTTTCTGTATCTATATTAGAACTCGTGTTACAGGCAAAAAACTAGTTTTGGGGATACAAATGTGGATTTTAGGGGAGAAGCAACGATGCGATTTTTGGCGAAAAGTTAGGGTTGTTACGGACACTGTTGGCTACAAGTTTCCGCAGAAAAACTTTGGCTCCCAATTAGTCTCGGTTATAATTATAATTAGACGCGACTAAGTGGGGAAGGGGGGGGGAATTTCGCTGTTTTTCAAAAGTGAAATTAAGATTGTCAATCTTCACAACTTTTGTTCGACAAATGAATGAATTCAAGTACAACTAGAAAGAACAAACGAAAAAAATGATACCAATATCGATACTGATGAAGGAGATGCCGAAAATGGGGTAAAAAGACGAAAAATAATTCTAAAAAAAAAAAAAAACACGAAAAATACGAAAAAGAACGTACAAAATTTGAGACTTATTCGTGAAATCTTTGTTTCAAATGATTTAGGATCAGTTCTTCTTAATGTAAATTCGTTTTTCAAAATTTCAATTACTCTTCCAATCACTATTTCATGGTGTCTACTAAATACCAAAATCGAAATTTCGTACGTTTTTTGGTCTTTAATTTTTTTTCGTACCAAAAAATTTACTACACCCTCTCCTCACAGCTCTCAAAGAAGATAGACTGCGTTTCGTACTATATCACAAATATTTACATACAAAAACAACGAAAGAAACAAAATACAAAATTTCGTACTTTTCGCATTTTCTCACTTAATTTCGCACTACTTTCGAACTTTCGAACCCAAAATTTCAATTTCATACCTTTTTCGTACATTTCATACCAGACAAACACAACGCTAATTGCAGCAATGAACGTTCATTTGTTAAATTAAAACTAATAAAAACTCGTTTATACAGTGAAATGGTAAAAGGACATGATAATTTAATGAATCGACTACATCCATCATAGAATTAAACCACGATCGGAAGAACTGAATGAAAAAAAAATTCCCACAGGTAAATCCAAACCAAATAACACGACTAGATTTTATTTCTTTGATTAAAAAAATTTCACGTCCGAATCTCCACCAAGTTGACCCTAAATGCTCGTACCCTACGAATCGAGTCCATTAACCGAATTCGATACCCCGCCAAACGAATTCGAAAAAAGAACTAGACGGTAATAAAATACATTCGATTGAATTACGAAAAACCCAATGAAGGTATAACGCCAGAGGAGGCAAAAGGAAGGAGTAAAAACGAGGTTTCGGATGGCTACCTCGTTCAATCGCATTACTTCAATAATTTCAAATACCCTTCCATTCCTCTAAATCCTACGGGCTGCGAATTCGACGGAGAAAAAACGCGATAGACGTAAATTCAACGACATAAGCTGAGCCTCAAAACTTCCAAATCCTAATTTTCACGTCTTAATCAAAATTCATACAATTTAAAATCTACTCTTGTTCTATGAACTGAATTAATTCGAATTCGCATTCGACCTAATAAAATATCGTACTTGATTAAAGACTAATTTACACTGAGTGCAAAGAAACACCCAACCACGATGAAATTTAATTATTAAAATTTATTCGGTAAAGGGTTTGCAGTAAGGATGAAAAATTCAAATTCGCTGCAATCTTGACAACTTTTTTTTTCATTCACTCGTCGCAGTAGGAGAAGTTTTATAATGAAAAATGAAACTTCGCATGCGAACGAAAAAGACGAGAAAAACTTCGCCGGTTACAAACGAGTGGTGAAAAAAATAGTAATTACATTTTTATAGTATACGCGCTTCGAATTCATTCGAAAAACACATTTTCAAGTGTTTTTAAAATTGTCAAAAGTTCATAATAATTAAAATTTTCACAAAGTGTCAAGTTAAATCCATTTTCGGCCCAAAACAAATTTGCTTTTATATTCTACGTTGGAAGGTAGTACGTGGGAGATTTTTATCAAAAAAAAAAAAAAAAAAAAAAAACTGAACTGCTTGATGGGAATTTTGTACAAAGGAAAAATTATAATTACAATTATATTACGAGAATTCTTTGTACTTCAAACAATTATTAATTTATTAAGTTCGAGGTTTTCAACAGTAAAGGGAAAATCAGCGAATTATTAAAAAAAATAAATAAATAAAAAATAATTAATACCAGAAAAATTCCAAAAAATTCTTTTCAGCAAATTTAAAAATCTAGTGAAAAGCGTAGAAAAAAATCGACGGTATGAAATGTATATAATTAAATTATTTTCGTGTTTCGTTCATCGTTATTTCAAACATACCTATAAAGACAATATTAACTTCATTGAAAATATTTTTTTAATAATTTTAATATCAACTCGATGTTCTCATATTTGTGGTTAAGCATTCCATACAAGGCACACAGTGAATAACAGAAAAACCACAGAGAATTTAAGAGATTTCACGGTCATTAAAAATTAATTGAATGAGTAATTAAAATTTTTACTAAGGTTGAAATTGTTTTCATCAATTAAAAAAATATCGCTCAATTCTTCGCAATTTATTGTTACACGTCATATGTTGAAATGAGGAAAAAACTGAAAGGTTTGGAAAAAAAATAAAATAAAATTCCACATCGAAAACCGAACATTATAATTTACGATTATACAAAAAAAAAATGAATGAGATCTCACCCACTGTCAAAATTCAAAGAGCACTGAAGACAACTGAAAAATATGATTTACATCGAAAACATGAATTAAAATTTTCGTGAAACTGGGAAAACCTATTTTTGGAACTTATCAAACCTTTCATTACAAACAAAAATTAGATAGCACACAAATTGCTTATTTTTAATTTTACAGACTTACGGATGCTTAACTTCAAGCGTTACTTTTTACATTACACGCAAAAAAATAGTTGCAGGTAGGCAATTTTTTCACTTCATACTTTTGATTATCAATGAAATGTACAGCATGTTGCACAAGTTGGTTTTCACAAATTACCAAAATTTTTGTTTATGTTTGTGAAGTTCACTACATTTTTCATCTCTCTTAGCACCTTCAATTTTGGAAATATGCAATAAGCCTTTTTCTTAGTGGTGGATGTTTATATTCAAAATTCGAGTTTTATCATACTCCCATCAAACACTCCGTATGATGAAAATATTTCCCAGATATCACTTTCATTTTTTGGCTACTTATGAAGGCGTAATTTTCATAAGTATTCATAATTGCAATTTTTCCAGAGATACATTTGAAATAGCAGAAAATTCTAGATAAAATTGAGACATTTTCGAGACGTTAAAACATTGAGTTGAACATTATTATTTTTACGAAAGCAAAAAATTAAGATTTTCACTCGTGTTGAATTTACATTGGTAAGTTGCAAAAAAAAAATTCTTTTAATATCGCATAAATGATTACATGCATTAGAAAAATTACATAATGACAAATTCAAAATTCAAAAAATTTATTTGAAAATAAAATTAATTTCAGAATACATTTTATTTGAAAAAGGGATAAAAAAAATAATTTTATGTACTTCAAAAAATTTTGCTATTTTTTTTTTTTACAATTCAACATGAAGATAACGAATATTTCGAGTCCGAAACAACCATCCAACATCAATGTTACAAAAAATTTAAAAATACCTAACAAAAAAAATATTTATGATAAAAAAAAAAAAATTGCAAACCCAATAAAAATTTGGTAAAATCGAGAGATTAAAATTTCACGATAAATAAATATTGGAAAGAGTTGTAATATTCGTCACTATCATCGTTGATTATCTAACAACAAATAAATTCATTAGGGGGCAAAAATGGATTAAAAAAATCGATAGATTTCTGTTCAATTTAGAAGAAATCAATTCTAAACAAAATTTTACGTTTCTAACGTCTCCTCTAGGAAAACTCAAAATGAAAAAAAAAAAAATGAAAAAGCTACATACGAAAAATTCACGTATCTAAATGACGAAATATATTCACTCACAAGTTGCAAAAAATCTCGCGAAACCCTGCACCGATCACTTCCCACAAATGAACGAAATTCGATTAAACTTCCGATAAAATTCCGAAATAAAAAACGCGAATGCCTATCACGCGTGAAAAAATTCAATTAGAAAAATCGCACCGAACACCATGGTCGAAAATTACAACTTACCGAAATCCGAGGTAAATTCGTTTCACCTCATACGCGTATCCAAAATATTGCGCAAAAAAAAAAATTCAAAAACCTCGAGATTTTTGGAAATCCACCGAATTTTCGTAACCCGCGAACTAAGGTTGAAAAACGAGGAGAAAAACCGCGCCGTTAACCGTCATAAAGTAGAACGCAAACTGTTGATGATACGCGGTACCATCTCACTTTCGGTTACCGCCATAGACGTCCCTCGGTCCCGCTACGTCTCGACGCTAACATCGCGACGCGCTGTACATTACCGCTGCGCCGCGCGCCGACCCGCTCTGCGTGCCGTGTCAATTATTATGCTTTGTAAAGGTAAAGCGTGCATTAAAATAATACACCCGCCGAAATACCTATTACGTTTGCGAATTAATATTTCTTACGATGCCTATTTTCCGTCATTTGGGTCTTTTTTTCTATTCAACTAAACGCATATGGCGTTGTAAAACTGGCACTTTTTTCGTTCTTTCTTTTCATCGATATCTTGTAGGTAATAAACGCGATATCGAAAAAATCTACGAAGTCGACCAAGGCCACAGCGACCGATGCTTGGCAAATACAGCCCTTAAATATCCGGTTAATTATTCAACGTCGACGCGACCCTCGAGATCAATTAAATCGCTCGGACAAGATTTACAACGCCGAATGAGCCTTCTCTTTGTATTCGTATATTTATTTTTAAAACCATCTTCATCCAGAATATTTCTCTTTGCAGAACGAACGCCGATATTTCCATCGTCTGTCCAACTGCTGACAAATTGCGTTTCAATAGAAACGCGTTTAATACGATTTCATTTGCGCAAACCTTCTTCCTTTTTTCTTTTTTTTTTGTATCGAGAAAAAAAAACATACGCGTCATTAAAGAGCCGACGGGGGAAAAAAATCGAACACGTGTTTTTTCCATTCAATCGGGCTAAATAGATTTACTATCGCGAACAGGGCAATTAATAAGAATAAAATAACATTCGACGAATTCACTTCGTTATCTCGTTAAATAAAAGATACGAAGCAGAAATAATTTCTTTCCATTTTCCAGCGTGTTCCATTATTCCGCGAAATGAAAATTCATCGCTTTTTTCATACCGCAGAACCACTTCAACATTTCAAATGCTATTTTTGGAACCAACAGGGATTTTCAACGTAATAAAATTCATATTTAGCATCCAGTATTTCGACAGAATCCTGCAAAAATAAGATGGAATCTTCGCAGGGATACAGCGAGGGGGTAGGACGAGAAGGACTTTTAAGAGTGGGTAAATATTTTCAAAATAGTACAGAACACTATAAAGTAGGCAAAAACTGACGAAATTGCGTAAAACGCTAAAATTCACCAATTACCCAAGTATGGGAAAAAATTTACCAACTCGGCAACTTCTACCATGTTTAAAGTTGGCTAAAATTTACGAAATTGCGAAAAAAATTCACCGATATTGATGAAGTGTGGAGCGAAATTTACCAACTTGCGAACTTATATAAAAGTTGAAAAAAAAAATGTAAGCTGCCATGCAGCATTACTAGAGCTGAATTTACAACTAGGACTTGTTCAGGTTTGCAAATAATGTTGTTAACATTTTCATGTCTGCAGGCCCCAACCAGTACGAAGTTTGAAAACCTCTGACCCCTTCAACACGGCTCAACCATGGCATCCGTGATGGTGCCATTTTCATAATATAATTCATTAAGGCACCGTTTTTGGCATCTGCTTGTTTTTCCCATAAAAATATGCGGCAATGCCATTTTTAACACATGTTGGTAGCTCAGAGGCAACAGTATTTCAAAGTATCGATGACTTTTCGCGCTTTGCCCATTGTATTTTCGCAAATTTCCAAACATTTCAGCCCTCGATACGTTATATTTATTTGTACCTATCTTAGGATAATGTCCACCAGAAGTTTTCTATTTAGCAAAATTAAACGACTAATGCGAAGAATGATATTTTGATTATCATTTACAACTAAAACAACTAAAGGACAAGCAACTTAATTATTTATAAAAATTGAAACATCACTCAGACTTCGTCAACTGCTTTTCATTGGCATCTTTTCGAGTCTCAATTTATTTTTTCACGTAATTTCATCTTTTTTGTTTTATTTATTTATTAATCATTTTTTTAATTACATTTTTTGTTTGAACATCGAAGAACCATGAGGTCTTCAACCACTAACGCGAGTTTTTATTCGATTTTTTAGCTATCCAAAAGATCGACTGAATCTCGCCCAGACACACGTCACCGACTCCAATAATATGTTTTTTCATCGAAATCTTTTTGGCCCCTTCAACAAAATTTTTTTACAGTTTTTATTTATTTCTCACTTGGTTTGCTTCTAGCAGACTAATCCTTTTTTATATATTTTTTAGGATTTAGTGGACTGGATGGCGGTGACGACGAGAGCACCATGGAATAGAAATTAGATTTTCTTTTTGTACCTGATTGTTGTTTTTCAATTCATTAAATTAACGAAATTAATTCGTCTCTTCTTCCTTTCTTCTCTTTTTTTGAAAATCAATTCAACTTATTACTTGATTAGAGACAGGTATCGCGGCGTGGTGCGACGGCGTGCCGCCTGCGACAATGATTCCCAAGTAAGTTAACATATTTTTCCTTTCTCTGCCCATATCGTAATTCCCCCTACTCTGCTAGCTGAATTACGATATTTGGTAAGATGATATATTTTTTTTTTTAAACAGATTTCCTATTATTGACAAAGAATTGTCAATTTACTGAAATTTAAACACTGAAATTCAGAAATGAAATTTTTTTTTCTCGTTATACATGGGTACATAAAAATGGAAAAAAATTATAAAAAAATTTTTCGCGCAGTTATTCTAAAAAACCAACACAACTATAGATCTATTTTCCAAGAGCAAAAAAAAAAGGTCAACAGATGGCAAAATTGCATAATATTAACCGGCAATTTTTGATTTTCTTCTCCTGTCCCCTCGCTGAACGAGCCTCAGAATATTTTAATTAGGGTTGTTGAAGGAAATTCGAACGGAATGAACGAAAACAGTAAAAAAATCAATTTTGATTTCAACAAAAAAAAAAAAAAAGTAAATTATTGTATAACGCTTCATGTAAAAAGCAAAAACAACAAAAATGGCATTTTCGTTTTTATAAAACGATAACTAAAACCATGAAATCGAAGAAAAATTTTGTAATTTTGATTTTTCGTCATTTCAATTTTATGTATATTGTCTTCGGATGTAAAATCAGTCTAAAATTCTTCTACGCCAAGTACTCGTACAATATTACCGTAATTTTTTTAGCGTTAAAAAATTTCAATATTTAATTATAATTTTCTAAATAATTCCTTGAGTATGTTATAAGATTGAACTCGAAATCATGAAAAATTACAAACAGGATTTATTTTCCGAAAATTAACATTACCAACAAATTTCACTCAATTCAGGTACACATTTTTTAAATTTTACTTTAAAAATTTAAAAATACATTCTTCAATTGGGAATTGATTCAATTCTATAATCAATTCTGTACAATTACTTTTGAATATTTATTTTCATTTCAAACCTTTTTTAAAAACCTTTTCTCCATTTTTTTTTTTTTTTTTACAATATTATATTTCAATTTAAAATAAATTAAAAACGAGCTAAAATGATACTTTTTTATTAAAAAAACAACAACAACAATTCTCCAAAACAAAACTCATACTGCTTTTCAAAATTTAAACCCGGATGAACAAAATTACAATTTAGTTTCCTAAAAGAAATCACTGTGAAACTAATCTCGTTCCTTCGGGCTACGGAATTACTGCCATTAATTTAACTTATGCATAGTATCTATTTTTGTTGTATTCACCCTAAATTGTAAAAATTATGAAATTGCGGTCGCAAATGACCTTTGTTGCAGAGCGACCTAAAATAAAATAAATTAAAACAAAAAAAAAAAAAAAAAAACTTAAACAAATTAAACAGAAAAAAAAAAAACAAATGTTCAGGTTTAGAAGTTCGGATTATCCGATGTAATCGGGGGAAGAAAAAATCGGATACCTTAAAAAGTCGAAAAAATATATCAAAAAGTTGAAAATTTGCCATATGATTACAAATGATCTAAAACGCAATAATTTGAAGACCCGAACCTCCTCCGAGCCTTCCTTCCTAAATCAGAGCTATCGTTTTCAAGTTAAAAACTAGGCTAAAAATAATTTTTTGCGCTTTGCCCATTGTATTTTCACGAAAATCTTTTAGATTATCATCAGAAGATTCGTTCCACTTTGATTCAAAAAATCAAACTTTCCTTCCATAACACAATTTACTTATCAATTTACCGTTATGACTACCTATTACCTACATCTTAACTTACACCAATTTACATTACAGCCGCTAAAAATTATACATAGCATGCTGATTAAATCAAACGAGACTGAATTAAAAACACAACAGTTGAAATATTCACCACTGATATTCGAAAATTAAATTTACATAAAAGATATTGAGAATAATTATGTCAGAAGATAATACATTGGGATTCGAAATGGAGACTGCGGAGGAAAAAGAAGAAACTGGTATTACTGTGAGTTAAAAAATTAAACCCGAATAAATAGTAATTTCACGTCATTGTCATCTTCATTATTATTGCGTATTTCATAACAAATAAATAAATATCGATCTCTTAAGAATCCCTTCTAACCTTTTAAAGATTTGATTACATTAAAACATTACTAAACTCGTACAAAATTTTCGGTCGTGTACATAAAACTATTTTATCCGCAAAAAAAAACTTCTAACAAGCAAAAACGTCAACTTCAAAACATTTCTTAGTTACACCTATTTAAAAAAAAAAAAAAAAAAAAAAAAATTAAGGTAAAAAATAATATGATACAAGCCCACAGATCAAGTTCCCCTCTTTTCAACTTAGAACTTGATGGTCGTCATTCACTTGGTATTGTTTTTAGTATGATCGCTATAAATTGAAATGTCTCACTAATGATGTGACTGTGCAATTGGGGTGATTTCGTTATGTGAGTTAACATTTTTGTTCCAAATTACTGAACATGAAAAGAAAGGATGGAACAATGTTTAATTCATAACAATACAACTGAATAGGCAATGAATTTATGGAATGGAAATGATTTCATGAACAAAAAGTTCCAAATGTGTATGAATAAATTTTTTATAATTATTTTATTTTATTACGTATTTTCATGTGTTGTAATTGTAATTGTGAATTCAAATAGATCTCAATTTCAACGCACATATTTGTAATATGTACAATATATATTACGTAATTTAGTAATTGCTAATTTTAAATATTATCATTTGATTACTTCTATTTACTTTAATTTTAATATTGAATTCAAATATATATCGATTTCAACGCACATATTCGAAAGGTAGGTGCAATATGTGTTATGTAATGTAGTAATTGGTGAGTTTAAACATTATCAAGTGGTACTAAAGAAGTAACAATAACATATCTGCGGTCGTAATACGATCCCCTTACAAGTTAAATTTTAAAGTTTGGTGAAATGAAAATGTAATATTTAGGTACATGATAATCGTTGTGTTTTCGTTAATGACGACCGTCAAGTTCTAAGTTGAAAAGAGGGGAACTTGATCTGTGGGCTTGTATCATATTATTTTTTACCTTAATTTTTTTTTTTTTTTTTTTTTTTTTTTAAATAGGTGTAACTAAGAAATGTTTTGAAGTTGACGTTTTTGCTTGTTAGAAGTTTTTTTTTGCGGATATCAAAGGTTTTTTTTTGGAATATAATATTTAAAGAAAGTAATGCTACCATCACGTATTTTTTTGAAAAACACGATTCTTATTTTACAATAAACGCCATACGCAGAGGAAATGTTCCTAGAATTCTGCACATCGTGCAGCTATAGAGAGATTTAGGTTCATTCCGGAAAATGTAATGAAAATTAAGAAAAGTCGAAATTATTATATTTACTGTATTCTATTCAACCACTGAATTACCACACCACAAACAGCAATAGGAGTTCCCTATTTAATTTCATCCTTTTTTACCTACTTGAATCAGAGAAGTCCGATCCATTGAAACAACGTCTATGAATTTCCCCTATTTCAATTTCCCCTTTCGTGCCTTATGCTGTTCCCCTATTTCGTTTTCCCCTCTTGTACATATTCTAAAATTTTCCAAACTTTGCTCAAGGATAGGGAATAGTGTAATGAAGCAAATGAACTGAAATTTGGTACACTTATTGAAAACATGCTGTAGAAGTGCCTTTTATAGTTTTCGTTCCATTTTAAAAATTTTTAAGGCCCATTTGAGGGGGGAGGAGGAGTAAAAGGGGGCCAATTTGGACGAAAACCTCACACGCACTCATTTACATCATGCAGATGAAGCATACAAAATTTCAAGTTTTCATCTCTATTAGTTGTCGAGAAAATGAGTTTACTTAACTTCAAAAATTTGTCATAATCGCTTACTTCAGATGTTAATAACTCGGCGAGTTTTTATCGTACAGTAATTATCTATGGCTTATTTTGAAGCTCTTGGCGAGATCTTCAAAATAAGCTATAAATAAATCCATTACGACCAATAGTTTCGGTAAAAATTGCATAAACGCTATAGAGTAAATCCTGTTCACAGAATATAAGCATAGTCGGCCGTTTGCTCGTACGTACGCGCACTTTCGTTCGTTTCTATGGCAATTTGGTTACGTTTTGAACTTGACTCGCAGAACGACCGTTCTGCTTGATATACACATGACTCACTCACTAGTTCACAAACCTATAATTTTTCAGATAAAGATGATAAAGAGCAGAAATCCAGTGAAACAACAAAACAGGAATGATCAACAATAGACTCCAGATTTTCGTGTACCATCTTTCGTCTAATTAACTGAATAATGTAAAGCGATCAATTGGTGATATTTGTTAATTATTGTATTGAAATTTAAATATTAAAAAAATTCTGATATTTAACGATTGATTCATCATTTTATAATTTTGTAATCTCATGGTGATTTGACAGGAAAGATGTCGCTTCCCTTCCCCCTTGACGTAAAACGACCTAGTAGGTTATTTAGATTTTTTTTTGTTCTAATCATCTCTTCTACATTTTACATCAATTAGTCTTTTAATTACAACATTACAAAAACAAACAAAAAATAAAAACCTTCAAAACTGTTTTTTTTCTTTTTTTTCAACAAAATGTTCGTTAATTTAATTACAACACTACAAAAACAAAAAAAAAATAAAAACCTTCAAAACTGTTCTTTTTTCTTTTTTTTTCAACAAAATGTTCGTTAAAAAGCTCCAAACTTGGAATTATTTATACACGCTTTAGCAAGACCAACTCTGAAAAAAAATCTGTAAGCTGTTATCACACAGGAAGACAAATCATACGTTTTGAGGTTTTGTTAGTTTGAATACGAGATAAGTTTAACTCAGTAATTTGAAGAAATCAAATTTTATTTTTGAAATTAGACTCCCATAATATAACATGAATTTTTTCTAAACGTTTTCAGTTTTAATGGAAAGCTTCTTATTGTGAGTAATAGTACCACTAATTTTTAATCATTATTAAAAATTTTGTTGGAGTTGCATTTTGTAACGTTCGCGTCGATTCTTGCCCACGTCTGTATCTCCTTCGAATCCTAGTATTTCGAGCTGAAATTCTTGAGAAATATTTCCATACAATAATAAAAAATAAAATTACAATGTAAAGTTCTTAGCTTTCAAGAATTCCGATTCAAGACACAGCACAGAGCACCGGAATGCTGGAAATTTTTGTTTTTCTTTTTTTTTTCTTCGTTCTACTCGTTCGTGAGGAATTTATTGTTACCACGTGGTTTCAAAATTGCCTCGCCTTTCGAAGAAACGAAATTGAAAAAACTAACTCATCCAGCAAAAATTCAATCCATTAATTTTACATCAGCGAAATAATTCGTCCGAGCTTATCTTTTCGATAACGATTAATACGAAGGCTAATGCGGTTAATTTGAAAAGAAAATCCGATACAAATGCGACGCAGATTACCGTACTCGCAGCCAACAATACCGGTGACCCGCAGACCTGCGGTGCTCACCAAACCGCAATTTTCCAAACACGTAATCGTACGCGACTCTCACTTTAATTATAACCTCGTACACGTAGGCGAATCGTTTGTATTCTTTCGATTCATTGTTTTATACTGAACGCGGACTTTTTTTTTCAAACTAGTACGTTTCCGGCTGTGAACAAACGATTCGAAAGTTCGATCGATGCATTGGCTCGACCATACATATTCGGGATGAGCGAGCAAAACATACTGTCATCGATTTCGCAAATTGACAGAGGTTGATAGTTACGCAAAAGAAAAGAAAAAACGTAACCAAGGTTGCGATAGAAATTTACAACATTATGTTGTAATCTCTTTGCCAACTACGTATAAGTAGATTCGGATTAATCTAAGCAATACTACACATGTACATAGACGATGACGTGTGGAATAAGAGAAAAAAAGGCTATACTTAGACGAGTTATTCGATTTACACCCATCGTATGTACGAAATTGTGAAAGTAATATATACGCCGAGGTTCCAAATGAGAATATTAAAATTAAACGAGCACCTTGCATAATAAACGTGCTAAGGCGTTAAAAATTTTCTCGACAATTTTTATACTCGTCTGGTGTATACCAATTTGAATATGTTCATTACCATAAACCAAACCGGTTAACTCTAGTCAATTTATCGATGATACATAGAATGATGATAAACGAGCATCATCCATACGCTAATTTTGGGGTTCTATTTCACAAACAACACAGATATTTCGAAAGGCGAAACTGTTTTGAACTCACAAAACTGCGTAAATTTTAATAGTCTAAAGCTAGCCTTCACGCCATGCGTATGGGGCGATAAGCGCTAGTTGAATTTATAAGTTTGTTTTGTTTCTGTATGAGCTGGCCGATTTTGAGATTATCAGGGAAATGACCGAGAATGATGCAATGGTTGAAAAGCCTTGATAAATATGGGCGAAAATATAAATTAAATATTTTTATGGTTTTATTCATTATTAACGCAAAACCGATGATGTAAACCCTACTATCATTTCACTGATCGACGAATTATCAACACCCATGAAGAAACTAGCACCTCTAAAGGCTGTACGAACCATAATCGACAACTTGCTAGATAAAATCATAAATCATCATAATCATATCATCGAAAAGCTTCTCGAAGAAAATGCCACGATCAGAGCCAACCTAAACTCACTCACGCAAGATAATCTGCACACTAAACAATTTGTGTTAAATCTACAAAAACAATAGTGTTTTACTCCTCTTTCTGAGCTTTGCTGCGTCATACAGCTCATCTGCGTATTTTGTTATCAGCTGCTTTTGAATTAGAACGATTTCAAGCTTATTCAAACTGAACCACTCACCTTCCCTATTTTCAATTTTTTTTTTCAATATATTTTATATGGCACAATCATAGCCGAGAAACGCGATAGTTATCGTTCAGTTTTAGAGTTTGATTCCTGTTCTTCCTTTAAATAATTTGTTTTTCCGAGTCACGACATTTCTATAAAATCATAGATTAACCATACATAGATAGCCCACCGGTATATCGAATTTATCACTCATAAATGTTGAAAAAGGAGCCAGAAAGTTTTTTATTAATATCTAGGCAAAAAATTGAGTTAGAGTGTTCGGAAATGGCTTATTCGAAAGAGCTTAACATTTTATACATGATTCAATACTAAAATATTATTGCCATCGATGTGAGTCTCGAGTTATTTTAATAAAACTAATTCATTTTTTAGAGCGCTCTCTGTGAATGAGCTCCAGTACTAAGAATAAATTAGACTTATTGCTTGGTTTTTTGCAAATATCTCAAGAAAGAATATAGATAGAAACTTTACAAGTAGCTCATTCGAAAGAGCATAAAATTTTGAATGTCTTTCACTATTAAAAAACAATCGTTATTGATTTACTTTTTGAGATAATTCATAGTAAAGTAAAAAAATCGTTTTTCGAAATTAATTGCACAAGTAAACGGACAGGAGTAACTTTAGAAAAATTAAATGATTCTCTATTCCAATCTCTTTAAAATGAGTCATTTGCAAGCCCTATATCTTGAATTGTTTCCAAGATATTAGCAAAAAACGATTCCAACTCAGTTTTTGAGTGATAAAAATTTAACGTACGGTGGGCTATCTATGTATGTTTCATCTATGATAAAATATAATTTTTTAATTTTTATCAATGTGACTATTCAGCAGTTAGAGTTTGAATCATGTATAGTAATGTTAAATATCACGCATCCTTGTATTCTTTTTCTTCTGTTAACCCCTTTTGGTTATTCCCTATCAACACTGTCTGGGCACTTATTATTTTTTCGCGGGCAATAATTATCAAAAAACGTCAACCCATAAATATAAATTAATCGAGCCGTCGCGTTAAGTGTCGCGCCTTTTCTTCATTTTCGGACCTAACCCTTGTTAATTCTCACATACTAAATCTTATTTTTCGGCTCTGGGAAATATCAAAACTAAGTATTACCACTCTTCGGCTAGCTATTTCACGATGTATGTAAACCGATTGAACCCTACGTCCAAAAATCATATATCAAAGCTAATCTCAAACTTACAATACACAGAATTCGTTTTAACTTCTCATGAAGAGAATACGTTTCAACTTCTTACGAAGAGTATATAAAGTAAATACTTTTTAAGTTTGTGTTGTGTTTCCTTTCATTTTATTTTAATTATCGCATCGTGTATCGACATCAAGCCACGTGAGTACCCTTAAATGGGTTCATGCTATTTTATACTATTTTATGTTAAGTCTCATTAATTTCTTATAATAAAATGCATTAAATACAAGTTTTCTTTGGACTCGGGTTTTAATTAAATTGAGGGGTCATAACAGTAATAAAAGAATGATATCTGATAAACATTATAAAAAAAAAAAAACGTGATAGTGTTACACGTAGACGTAGGCTTAGCATTCAGAAAGCAACTGATGCAATTACAATTGTCTTGGTCAAAATTAAAAATCATAATTTTACTCCTATATCTTCACATGAATCTGATGTTTTATCTGATGTATTAATTTCTTTAGATGTTTTTTTACAAGCCACTCAAAAACTGAATGAGGAAACTTACGTTTCCATATCCGCGGTGATTCCCACTGTAACCGCATTATTAATCGATTTAAAGGAGATAATTCAATGTACGAATCCGGAAAAACCCCAGCTAAAAACACCTACTGGAAAGATTTTTGCTTCAAAATTGCTTGAAATATCAAAGGACTATTTACTCGTCTATGAAACGCGATCTATTACAGGGTAAGAACTTGATCTGAAGTGTTTATTTACTTCATTTTTTAAATCAATTAAAGCTGTTTTGATTTATATTCATGTTTTAAAAAAAAATGATTTCAGTTTTGCTACAATATTGGGCCTTAGAATTAAAGAGAATGAGTTTACTGACTCTCGTAACTATAATAACCAGTTTGTGGCATTGAAAGATCAACTGAAATTGAAATTCAACGTACAAAACAAACAGCAGCCCCCCCCAAATTGAACAAAAATGTGGAGCCGGAAAATACTCTACAACTAAAAGATACAAAACTTGGTAAGAAAAAATAGCAAGTTCAAATAAAAAATTGAAAAACAAATTTTAAAAAATTTAAAAATATATATATTTTTCCAAAAATTGATTAGAAATAGGTATATTTTTTAAAAAGTTGTAGGTAAAATAATTTTGAATTGGCTTTTGAAAAATTCCACGCATTTTCATTTATTAATTCCATATCTTTGCTCTTAATAGGTTTTACAAAATTAAGAATGAAAAACTGAATGCAGGAAGCGCAGTTATTCCTCAGAAAAATAAATTCATCTGTAATGCCACAGCTGCCGCGGTCATTCATTTAAACAATTATACTCAAGAACCACATATTGAAGAAGATGAATCGGTTTTAGAGCATTGGAATCAGCATCCAAGTGCAGAATTAAGAGATATGACAATCAAGTACTTGAGTGCACCTGTTTCATCTGCTCCATCCAAACGAATGTTCTCTTCTAGTGAGAACGTAATGACCAATAAACGTACCAGCATGTCCAATGAAAAATTGGACACGTTAGTAGCGCTTCATCAAAATCTTTCTTCATGTTTATTTGAAAGTTCTTCCCAACTTAATATGTAGTTTGTACTTTTGTAGTATCATAAAGCGTTTTTCCTTTTTTCTAAATAAAATGACTATGACTATGACTCTTACATTGATCAGTGTTTAAACTTCATTTTTTGTGTTCATTTGTAAACAAAAGTTATCGATAACTATCGATAATTTTCAAAAAGTTATCGAAAAAATTACCGATATTTGCGACCTCTAATTAATACTACGCACTTTCAATTTGAAGAAAATGTACTGCGGCATAGAAGAAAGTTACTTAATTCGGCAATACACATAAAGATAGCGCAACGATACTATTCAACTTGAAACATAAATATATAATTTTTTGAAACTGTCGTTGACCGATACACATAGTTAGGCGTAGAATTCTTTTGTTGTATTAGATTTGGTAAATTTGGTTTATTATTATTTTTTTTTATTATATTAATTTATTTAATTTTATTATTAATAATTATAATAAATTGTCACCTAAAATTAAGGGGTATACAACTTTTTGGTAAAATAGGTAATGGAATAGGTATTCATAAAATCTAAATTCCCCATTTTGGCATGCATATTCCAGCGTAATTAAAATAAGGTGAGTGCTTCGATAAGTGATAGCACAATATCGCTTATCGAACCAATCACCGATCCCAGAAGCTTGGCACGGGCCGGTTGATAGACCCCAAAAAGTGAAGATCACGCTAAGCGCTCTCGTGAAGTTATATACATTTTTCTCATGCGTTCTGTTTCGTGGTCGATCTTATGAAGACTTAAGTGATTGTTTTATTTGTAAGACGCGTTATCATTTTTAATTAGTCGGTTAGTTCGAGAAGTGCGACTTATGAAATAGAAGACTGCACAAAGTTAAGTACAGTAAATGATATTTTTTTAAGTTTTCGATCGTTATTGTCTACGGTCGACCGTAATTCGATTATTATAAATTTCCATTAAAATTAGGCCATTTGGCAGACCAACTGGTAGACTAAAAGGCCACGGAGGGCATAAAACCCTTATTTAGTGCGTGGAAGTTCAAAGGAACTCGAAAACAGGCCACCACGCGATCGTAACGTAAAGTTTAAAATTTCTAGGCACAAAATTTAATTTAAATTAAATTAAATCAAAATTTAAAAAAAAAAAACTGAATTTAGAAAAAATCTAGAAAACCGTACGAGAAACAGAAATTCCGCTGAATGGAAAAGCTGTTCGACAGTAAATCATTACCTAACAACGAAACAGACTGTATATTAATTATAAGTTAGTTTAGTGGTAACAATTATATGTGATTGATCTCGAACGATCAAAATTAGTCGTTTTGCCAAATTTTGTGTTCTATAGGTAGTCAGTTTTTTCGTTTCGTTGCCCTAAGAAATGGTTCAAATTATGTGATAAATGCAAATCATACAGTCAATGTCGTTGTAAATGGAAAACCTGTATGAAAAGGTACAGATTTCAAAATTCTATCATAGATAAAATATGTACATCTCATTCATTTCCTATACGTTTGCGTATTAATGAAGCTTGAGTAGATGCGAATCATTTTGTTACGTACGTAGCTATTCGTAATGCCTATTTTAATTTCTACCCGCTCGCTTTTATTAATATAATATTTTTCCTTATAAAAATAGGCACCTATCATTTACATTCGTATTAATTTTTGCGTACGTGACTTCTCATTTCTCAACTTGTGTAATTTTCCATATTTCTTGACCATCAGATGGGTTCTGGACAATGTTATTTACCGTACTTAAGTAGTAATTACATTTATTGTGAAACGGTCCTGCTTTTTCCCTAGAACTATCCAGGTTTTTTCGTGATCGTTATATAAGCGTAAGTTTATTCTAGTTGGAGTATTGAAAGGCTCCTTTGTTTTTTTACACCTTTTTTGTTTCTTTCTTTTTGGAATATAACTTCTCTCTCTGGCTCACTTTTAATTATTTGAGTTTTGATTGCGTTTTACTGTTACGATAAACCATTTTTTGGAGAACATATAATTCGATACGTGTATATTAAATCGCTCCGATATGTGATTTGATGCATCCGCGAAATTTCGTAAGTTTGGCTGATAATGGATTCCAACAGAAATCCCAACATTCATTAATTAAATTATATTCCCAACACGCATTAATTAAATTATATATATTTACTAAGTATATATTTACTAAATGTATATTGTAATATTTACTAAATGTATATTGTAATATTTACTAAATATATATAATGTGTGAACGATTACGAATGTTTTTTTAGCTTTTTTCGAGTCAAATTAAGTTAATTTTATTTATAACAATCATTCCGCGTAACGAACGACTAGCAACCATATAAACGGTACACGTAAGCAGCACCTTCATGTGTTCACGTAGGCAACCCGAACGATCTGTGATAATATATCTAGTCATTAGTCATAAGTAGTACAATTAGAAAAAAAAAAACACTGCCTTACAACTCTTCTTCTTCTCCTAATGTATATACTGCTACCTCCCTACGAATCTTTTTACCAAACATTTATTCCCACATATAATGAAAAACAAATCTTATAATGGTAATATTTTAAATTAAAAAAAAAAGTCTGATGAAGTTTGGATGACCTTCTACTTCAGCGCTGATGCTAAGGTTACCATAGGTTACCACAGGTTAAGAGGTATCAGTCGTAATATCCAATTAGCTTAGGCAAGATTGTACACACACACACACAAGAGTAATGAAACATTTTCATACCTACCGTTTATGGACCGCGTTTTAAGATTTGTAGATGATGTATTCTTATAGATCATGGTACTATTAGAATGTTTCCTTTTTTTATATATTATCTTACGTAAAAATTGTAACGGAGAAGGTGCAGGGGCATACAAATGATTATGGGAACACACGAGCGGACCAGTTGGCTAAACTACCAATTATATTAAAACAAATAAAGACAAGTGACACATCGACGATAAATTATGTACGATTAATTAAAATGAAAATCGCTATTGAGAAAGAAGAAAAATTTCATTCAAAAAACAAGAACGCATCACTATTAGACATTGATCAAAGAGTCTTTATACGAACGAACCACTTATCGAATGCGGGACTCGGATTGACCCACAAACTGTTCCCAAAATATGAAGGGCCCTATATTGTTACAGCAAGAATAGGGAGAAACACATATTTGGAGGAAAATCATGATGGGCAAACCAAGACTGTCAATATCAATCAAATAAAATTATGATACCCGAGCTGCAGGAGAAGCGCCCGGGAAACACCAAAAAAAAAAATAATAAAAAATAATAATAATAATAAAAAAAATAAAGAAATAAAAAAAAAAAATCCTTAATTATTAGTCATAAGTAACATATTTTCCTTTACTAATACACATCTAAAATTTAACAGGAAAATGAGTCGTCTAGAGGACGATATAATAGAACTTTATTCTAGCGAAACAGAAGAAGACCGCAGACCACCACCCCCACATCTCATATCTTTGGCCACAGACACAAGATCGTCAGACCTCATCGAATTCGACAAGATTCTAAAAGAAGCCAACGAAGCGATCCACGATATCAATCGCATATTCCCACCACCAATCAGGACATTATATGATGAGCCATGGGAGAAGATCGAAAATGATGCAAACGCCGCAATGAACAACATCGAAAAAATTGTCGATGAAATGATGAGAGATCTCAAGCGTGGGAAAAGAGGATGTAGGGGAAAAGGTTCAAGAAGCCGGCATCGAAACAAAAGACACCGTGAGAGGAAGAACATCGCCAAGGAACTCGGGTTATATCGTAATCCAAACATATATGCTACTCCCGAATCATATAAAAAAAGAATCAATTTTTTCATAAACTATTATAACGAAAGAGGCTTAAGTTATTTTTAAGTTATTTATAAATTTTATACTTTTGTAAATTATTCTCAAGTTCTTATTTTTTTTCCAAAAAAAAAAAAAAAAAAAAAAAGCAATTTGTAACAGTATAAAACGTAAAACGTAAACACGTAAACGCAGTCGTCAACACTGCTGCGTTGGTGGATGGGCGCGCGGGGACGAGGCAGAGATAACAGTTCCCACTACGGTATTATCTCCGTAACGACTACCTCGGCGCGACGTTCACGGCGAAGTAGTGGGCGAGCGTGATTATCACGCAACGAATCACTTAAAACGCGTAGATTCAAATTATATAAATAATGTACAAAACAATAGTTTTTCTTGCTTATCAATCCTTCAACAATCTGTCATCTATTCGTGAAATATAATTCATCACTATTTCGCGTATTTCTTCAACAAGTGCGTGTGAATACATTGCAAGGTACAAATGCATACGTATAACGCAGCTTGCCCGAGGCGCTGCTATAATTATATGTAAGCGTACTCTTCATAAACCTGTAAAGGCACAGCACACAAGATCAAGAAGAACAGGAAAACCATCACAAAATAATGAATTTATAATTTTAATGAGTTAGATTTTTCCTATTGAATAAACTTGGTAGAAATGTGCTGTATTGTGGCTTAACGGCCAAAATCCTAAAAGCTAAAATTATTCGCTTAAAAGGCCTTAAGCCTATCCATATGTGAAAACATATGAATGTCAATTACGGGATGATTTATTCTAAGATCTCCACTCCCCAAAATTAACTAATATCAGGCTTCACGGCCAAATTTGTTTATAATTATTTTGTTTTAAGACGCTGCCGCAGTGCTACTTTTGGCAAACCCACACCCACTCTAAGATGTTTATAGTTTGCAAAGTAAGGTTTCAGCGTGACCTTCCGACAATAATAGTGTGATCAGTTGTCATTTTGAAAACTGATACCACAAAAGAAACAAAATTATTAAAGAATCAAGAGAAGATCTTAAGGTGGTAAGCATCTACTTTAATATGCAGCAGAATCAGCCATTACCTTAGGTGAGTATCCGTGACGCGTTCTATAAATGACAAATGTGGTTGTACATATAACCTCACCATAATGGTGGATTCTAAACGTTTGGAAACTGATAACTATGATAAAGAAGGTGTTGCAGCGCATAGGTGGATAGAGAACATATCCGGCAAAGGTTCCAACAAAATTGCCTCTGCTGTGATGGATTTTTTAACCTCACATATTATTAAAAAATTCCAAAGCATTCAACGTTACGTTTATTCTCAGATTCGTGTTTAGGGCAGAATAAAAATCGGATAGTTCTAGCCATATTGCTGTGTTTCACGAATCAGCAAGCTGTATTTAAAAAATTTAATATTATTCTCTTGTGAGGGGACATTCTTTTCTGCCAGATCCGGGTATTTGGACGTAGTGAACTGCAGTTGAGGAGAATTGAAAAAATTTTACTCCTACAAAAGTATTATGACATTTTTGCTACGTATGGAACTGAAGACAAAATAGTGAAAACGACCATAGTCAGTGATTTTTTAAATTGAGTTAGATACATTTTTGAAAAGCTTGTTCTGTGCTCTACAAGGTGGTGTCACTGATATGTGAGGCAACTTATAATTTTTTTCTGTGGGATCAACCAAAGATTTATGTAAACACGGTGAAAACAGCCATAGTCAGTGACTATGGCTGTTTTCACCAGTATTGTTTATCTAACACTGGTAAAACATCGTTTCAAGCTTCTTCTCGAGTCTCGACGTTGAATTGTGGTTTTTAAAAGGCAGTGCGAAAATTATTATATTATTTATAATGGCCACTCCTGGTGATCCCAGATTAAAAAGAGTGAAGAGGCCTCATAAAGACACAGTGATTAAAAACCAAATAACAAAGGGAGAATCCCATAAGAAGCATAGAAAGGTAGATATCGTACCAGAGGCTGAAATTGGTCCAGATTGCAGGTATTTAAATATCTAATATTTTATTTTCATTCAGTACTGCATCTAGCCATCGAATCATTCATTAACATTCCTCATGGTTCTTTTAAAATTCTAGATGCAAACGTCTGCGATGCTTTGAGGAAGTGAATGAAGACGTAAGAAAACAACTTTTTGAAACGTTTTATCTAATACCAACTAAAGACCTGCAGGACTCTCATTTATGTGGACTAATAGATTTTGAAGGTGTTAAGCAGAAACGGCCTCGTGTAGGCGTTGTTTGTTTGTCTTCTTATAATAATAACTCCAGTATGGATAGTGATGATGATATTATAGAGGGTCTTAATCCAAACGCGGCTTCCTTCTACTACAAAGTGAGATATCAAGAAAATGAATATCGGGTAAGTACTGATTTAGTTCGATAAAAATAATAGATGTGGCTTCTTAAAAGATATTATTTCATTTCATTTCTTCTTTATGATTCTGCAGGTTTGCTTGAAAGCGTTCTGTGCAATACATGGTATTACTCGCGCTAGAGTACGTAGGTTACAGCAATTTGTAATACGACACGGGACCAGCCCGAAAGATCAGAGAGGAAGGCACACAAATAACGCGCATAGGACGCCAGAACCTGTGATACAACTCATTCAATGTCACATAAAATCACTACCCTTACGTCAGTCTCATTACAGTCTTCGAAAAAATCCCAATGTTTATTATTTGGATGGAACGATTTTTCAAAATGTAGCACACTTGTATCGACTGTTTCTTCAGCAATATCAAATCAACGTTAGTGAAAAAATATACCGTCAAGTGTTCAGTAAATACAGGATCTTTTTCGGTCTCCCTCGAAGCGATACTTGTACAACCTGTGATGCATACCAAAACAACCTCATTCAGGCTCATCGAAGGGGCGATAGAGTTGAAGAAAGTAAATTACATGCAGTTCATAAACAACACTTGTTACTAGTTGAAAAATATCAGAAAATGAAGACGATGTACGCAGAACGTGCCAAGAAACGTAAAATAAATTTCTTGTGCTTCGATTATATGCAAAACTTACCATTGCCCAACCTATCCGCTGCTACATTGTTCTACGCTAGGCAATTGTGGGTTTATGTCTTTGGAATACATAACTTCCATAGACACCAAGTTGATATGTTTGTATATAGTGAAGTAGATGGTCAAAAAGCTTCAAGCAATGTCGCTACTCTGTTATTCACATACCTGAAGAATTTTTCTGAGGAAGATCGAAAAAAACCTTTAGTTCTTCTATGTGATAGCTGCCCTGGTCAGAACAAAAACTATGTCATCGTCAAATTTTTGTATTTAATCGTTCATCAGCTGAAAATATGTCCGCAGATCACTGTTATATTTCCTGTGAGAGGACATTCGTATATGCAATGTGACGCTGATTTTGCTCTCATCGGAAAAAAGAAAAAAATCTCTCCAGCAGAAACTATTCATGATTGGATTGACGTAATAAGAAATGTCAGACGAAACCCTTCTCCATTTAATGTTCATGAAATCACGTACAATGATTTTTTCAACTTTAAAGACCTTGATATGTTTCTGAAAACTCCGGTGCCGCCTATGAAAATCAAGAAAGCTCGTATGCTGGCTATTGACAATAAAGAAATATGTGTTAAATTGCGGTATGGTTACTCTGGGCATTGGACACATGTAAACATTATACCTCCTCACACCCGATTGCCAAAAGAGTTATCGCTATCAAAATTGTACGAGAACGCATTACCAATCAGTCAAGCAAAGTTGAAAGATTTAAAGGAAATCACTAAATTCGTTACAAAAGAAGAAAGTGTACAATATTACGAAAACTTTTTCAATACCGTGCAAACAGCACCGGAAAAAAAGCAGACTACAAAGCAACCAGTGCAAAGAAAGGAGAAAACTCCAGCGCGGTATAACAGTGATATAGAAGAAGAAAGTGAAATAGATTTTGAGTTGGTTGAGATGGATATTTCAGATAATAGTAGTGGAGCATCTGATATTGATTAATCATAACAATCATATGATAATATATTTTTCCCGTTTGTTCTATAATAAAATATGTTTGTATAATAAAGGTATTCTTTAGTTTTCAAGTTTTTTGTATCATTAACAGTGAAATGTAGAAATCGCCGTGAAAACAACCATAATCAGACCAAGTTTCCGTGAAAACAACCATAGTCAGGGAGTACTCAACTTTGAGCGGTCATTTAGCAGTGTTAAAGAGGGAAAATGCACAAAGTGAATAGTTGACCATCACTGTAATACGTTCAACATTGTACCAAGCCAAAAAAAAATTGAATTTAAGTCTATGGAAAAATTGGGCTTCGTGTTTAGTGTCTCCTGAAAAATTCATGAAACCTGACTATGGTCGTTTTCACTATTTTGTCTTCAACTGTAAATGTCTTGAATAAAGATCGGAACATTTACGATTACAAGGAGCTTTCAAGTGTTTTATTACAGAGCCAATCACCATTTCCGACTTCAAAAACTAAAGTGATTTCTTTTCGGAAAGGAGAATTGTAGGTTGGATTCAAAGATACTTATAACGTAGTCAAAAGTCGCGCGCGTTCTTGGGATTATTGTATATGCTTGGTGTATGGTGCCAGTCAACATCAAATGTATCCGACTTCAGAGAAAGAAGAAGAAGTACAGATAAATTGGCAGCGTTTCGCGATTTTTTGAATTTGATGAATTTCAGTTTTGGCCCAGTGAATTATCGAAACAGTAACTTGATCTGCTGCGACGAGATGCTGTTCAAATTCAAAGGCCGGTGTCCATTTAAACAATATATTCCAACGAAAAGGAGCCGCTACGGTTTGAAGGTGTATGCGCTTGTAGATTGCCGAACGTTTTATACCATGAAATTAGAGGTATACTGCGGTACGCAGCCTCTAGGACCCTATCGGCTCAGTAACGTACCGCACGATGTTGTTTTTCGCCTTTCCAAAGATTTCCTTCGACCCGGCCTCAATCTTACAGTAGACAATTACTTTTGCGACCTCGAGCTAGCTAATGAATTACGAAGAAATGATACGACATTGATTGGAACGGTGCGAAAAATTCGAACCTTTATTCCCAATATATTCTTAGCGAAGCGACTGGTTGGGTCGTCGATGTTCGGATTTAACCAGCTTTGGAACCCTGCTTTCATACGTCGCCAAAGCGAAAAGATATGTACTTCTGTTATCGACAATACCCGCCCATAGAAATGATGTTATCCGAGCCAGCGGAAAGCCCGAAATCGTCGAATTCTATAATCACACAAAGGGAGCCGTTGATTCAGTTGATGAGCTCAAGTCATCTTACTCCGTTGCACGCATCTCACGTAGATGGCCGTTAACTTTATTTTACGGCGTTGTAAACATCGCTGCGATAAATTCTTTTTTAATATTTAAGATGAATAACCCGAGAACAACGCTTACAAGAAAAAAATATTTAATCGAGTTGGCCAAGGAATTAGTATAGAAGGCGATCACCAAAGAAATCGAGGAGATGGCGGAAGAGATCAAGACGATGCGCAAAACCATCAATCGAGAGCGCAGCGAAAATGTGGTGACGCTAAGGGGCACTCCATTGGAGGAAAAGCCCCATCCTACTTTCGGAAATACCTCTACGCCGAAACCCAGCACTTCCCGAGCTCCCAGAGAGCCTAAGGAAGGCTCTAAGCAGCCTCCGCAGCAGCAGCGGCAGCAACAGCAGCAGCCTCAGGAAAAGGAGCAGGTGCCAAAAGGCAGCGAGCGGAAGGCCTCGCCAAGAGTGGTGCCAGAGAGGCACACCTAAGAAGAAGGCCAAGAAACAAGAGCCACACAAGCTAGAGAAGGAGAAGCCCCGGTCCCCTTCGGAAGGATCCTAAACCGAAGGGCCTGATGCTGAGGGGGCTTGGATGAAGAAGCGGCATAGCCGCAAAAATGGCCTCCCAAGAGAAAAGGGAGAGGAAACCAAGCCACCAGAGAAGAAACGACGGCAGCGGCACCGCAAGGAGGCGGTGCTGGTCCCAGCAGCATCGGGAGATTATGCTGCTGTCGTGAAGAAAATCAAAGAGGCTGCTGCAGCTGAGGAGAGCGGCATCAGTGGCATTCGCCGAACTCGTAGAGGCGATGTCCTGATTGAGCTGCAGAGGGAGCAAAGGGACCAGACCCTGGAATCTCCCCTGCAGAGGCGCTCCATCGGACCCTGACTGCCCAGGGGTTAGCAGCGAGGAGACCGTGGACCGACATCCTGCTAATGAGGGGCATCGATGTCACGGCGACCAGGAAGAGGTGGTGGCCGCGCTAGAAGCACGGGGCCGGCAATCGGAGAAGAGGCCCGTGCAAGAGTGCTGCAGCATGAAGCACCCGAGGGGACGCAGACAGCCAGAGTAGAAGGGCACGGAGGTTTGCGTCCCTGGTGCTGCAGCCAGGCGCGCCGCCCATCCGGGTAGGCTGGTGTAATACCCGGATGCGCCGGTACCACGCGGTGGAGAGCTGCTTCCGCTGCTTTGGCTTTGGGCACCGCATCAGCGAGTGCCGCAGCCAAGTCGACCGCAGCAAAGCGTGCCTACGGTGTGGGGAAGAGGGGCATAGAGCCAAGGGCTGCAAGAAGCCCGAAAAATGCCTCTTATGTGCGGAGGCGAAAGAGACCGCACGCCCACAGAACCGGATCTGCCAGATGCCCGGCCTTCCGAGATAGGCTGAGGCAAATGATGGCGAAAGGCAAATGACCCTCCGTATACTCCAGGTGAACCTGAACCACTGTCACGCCGCACACGACCTCCTCGATCAAGAAGTCGCCTCGAGGGGGGTCGACATTGTGTTGGCTAGTGAGGTGCTGGCCAGAAGAGGCCGGGGAACGTGGTTCAGGGACTTGGAGGGTCATGCTGCGGTTGCTGTGACGGGGAACAACGTCTCGGTCAACCGAGTAGGGGACGCGGACAACGGATTCGTAGAGATCGAAGTCCGCGGGATCAGATGGTACAGCTGTTATTTCTCCCCCAACAAGAGCATCCAACTGTACCGCGACTACCTAAGAAGATTGGAGGCCAGCATAAGATCCAGAGCTGGCGAGGTAGTCGTCGGGGGCGATTTCAACGCCAAATCCGCGCTCTGGGGATCTCACGTTACAGATGAGCGCGGAGAAGAGTTGGGGGAGCTGGCTGCGGCTCTGAACCTACAAGTTGTCAATGTGGGGACAGAGCCAACGTATGTGGGCAACGGCAGGTGGTCAAGAATAGACGTTACGATGGCCACCGAAGGAGTTGCCCGCAGGATCAGCCAGTGGCAGGTGTCGATGGAAGAAACTGCCAGCGACCACCGGTACATTCTGTTTAACATCGAAAACAGGGCCCCGCAACCGACCGCACCAGCGCAGTCAGGATGGGCCCTGAAGAAGCTCGAACACGCATTCCGAGCAGCTTACGTCCGACCCCCGCTGATTGAAGAACCACTCGATGCGGAAGAGTGCGTGCGGGGGTTATCCGGGGCTATCAAGAACGCCTGCGATGAGGCGATGCCCCGGAGATACGGAAGACCTGGACGTAAGCCAATGTACTGGTGGAACGAGCAGATTGCCGAGAAGAGGCGCGGGTGCAAGAGAGCTAGGAGAAGCTAACCCGCGCCAACAGGCGATCTGATGTCGACACCGAGCTGTACCGCCGTCAGTACAAGGAAGAGAGGCGGCAAGGAGCTGCAAGCGAGTGTTGACGGAGATCCGTGGGGGCTGCCTTACAAGATGGTAGTGGGCAGGCTGCGAAGCAGCGCCCCATTCCCGAACTGCGCAACCCCGAAAGGATACAGGGGGTTGTGCAAGCGTTGTTCCCGGACCACCCCGCCCTGCCCAACGGGTAGGGATGTGGGAAACGCCGGAGAGTCACCCGAATTCACCGCCGTAGAGCTGGAGAGGGCCATCAAGAGGCTAAAGTCGGGCAAGGCGCCGGGACCCGATATGGTCCCAAACGAGATCGTGCGCCTTGTTCACCAGATAGACCCGACAGCCCTACTCCACACCTTCAACGCCTGTCTGAAGACGGGCACCTTCCCGCGTGCCTGGAAAGTGGGGAGGTTGGTGTTGCTCCGGAAAGGTGATAAGCCGCTAGACCAGCCATCATCGTATCGCCCATTGGTAATGTTGAACACCATGGGCAAAGTGCTGGAGCGGCTGCTAGTAAACCGGATAGAAGACCACCTTGAGGGGCTCGGAGAAGAGGGCCTCTCAGAACGGCAGTTCGGCTTCCAAAGGGAGGTCGACATCCGACGCCGTGCTCGAGCTCACCGCTGAAGCCTGGCAAGCGCTAGGGAAGCGCGGAATTTGCGTAGCGGTGAGTCTCGATATCCGGAATGCGTTCAACACCGCGAGGTGGACGAAGATATTGGACGCATTACTAGCGAAACGGGTGCCGCGCTACATAGTGCGCATGGTGCGCGACTATATGCGCGATCGTGTCATCGCCTACGAAACGGAGGAAGGTCCGAAGCAGAAGGTCCTTAGTGGGGTCCCGCAAGGATCCGTTCTAGGCCCCCTACTATGGAACATAATGTATGATGGACTGCTCCGCGAAGAGATGCCTGGCACAGTCAAGCTCATCGGCTTTGCCGATGATGTGCTGGTCATCGCTAGGAGCAGATCCACAGCGGACCTTGAAAGGGCGATGAACGATGCACTGGAGAGGGCAGCAACCTGGTTGGACGAGGCCGGATTGGAGTTGGCCGTCCACAAAACCCAGGTGCTTGCGTGCACGCACAAACTGGCGGAAGCACCCCCAAGGATTGTGCTGAGGGGTGTCTGCCTTCCCTTGACAGACACCATTAAGTACCTGGGGGTGGAGGTGGATAAGCACCTCACCTTCCTACCACACGTCAGGGAGGCGAGTGCTAAGGCAAGGCGGGTTATGGTCCAGCTTGCCCGCCTAATGCCGAATGTGGGAGGGCCGAAACAACCACGACGTCGATTACTGTGTACGGTGGTGCACTCGGTCCTCCTCTACGCCGCGCCAGTTTGGGGTCATGTACTAGAGTCGCCAGGCTGCATGAAGATCGCAACCAGGGTCCAACGCGAAGCGTGCTTACGGCAGATTTGTGCATATTGCACCGTAAGCACGGATGCGGCCCTGGTACTAGCAGCCTCACCACCCATAGATCTAGTGCGAAGATCCGGGAGTCCCTATACGAGCAGAGGAAGAGGGGACTTCCGAAGCGGGGCCTCAGAAGAGCCAGAGCAAGATTGGAAGGCGAGGCCCTGCGGCTCTGGTCCGATAGATGGCGGGAGAACAACGATACAGCCGCCTGGACCAGGGCCCTCATTAAAGATCTGGGTGGTTGGTGCCAACGTGGGCACGGCGACCTCGACTACCACTTGACCCAGGTGATGACGGGGCACGGGTGCTTCGGTACGTATTTATACCGAATCAAGAAAGCACCCAGCCCCAAGTGCGTGCACTGTGACCTGGAAGTTGATGATACTCCGGGTCACACCTTGTTCCAGTGCCCGGCGTGGTCCCCCCTGCGCGCGGAAATGCTGGCGTCACTACAGCTCACCGAACTGACCGAAGACACGATGGTCCCGGTGATGCTGGAAGGAGCGGAGCAATGGAAGCGGATCCAGTCGTTTGTGGATGCCGTGATGCTCCGGAAGGAGGACGCCGAGCGAGAGCGCCAAAGGCAGGGGCGTCGACGGGGGTGCTGGATAAGTGTTGGGCAAGTATCCGAACGGTAAGACGGATGAGCCGCGCTAGTAGTGAGCCCAGGACTTAGCACCCCCTGGGCTGCCGAGAATGCTGCTGGAGAAGACAGCAGAGAAGCGGAGAAGAAAGTGGCCGCCTTGATCCTGAACCCGGGAGGATGGGACGTAGGGATCGTAGGGAGGCGACACTAGTGCATGCATCCGCAGAAGACGCCGGTGCATCAACCACAGCGTCTGAGCTGTGGGGGATGCACAAGGGCTAGCGGCCTAACCACCCGCGATCTGCGTGGCGTGCACGGTGGCATCAGCCTCCCCGAGAAGAAACGGCACAGCCGAAAAGCAGGCGATGAGGCAGAAAGCCAGCCACAGAAGGAGAGAAGGAACGCTGAACCTCAGAACAAGTTGGGGAAAAGCGCCACTGTCGCGTAAGCGACAGGATGCCATGGTAAAGAACGGTTCATGAGCAAAAAGATGCGCAAAACGCCACTGTTGGGAACCCCCCTTGGGGTACCCAACAGGAGCCGGATCCTCCCGTCCGAGCAAAAGACGCGAAAAGAGGCAGAAAAGAGCCCACCCACAACCTGAGGATGTAGGCGTTCCATGTGCCCAGTGGGCCCCTGAAGTAATGCCAAATGGCGGTTCCGGGGGCCCTACACCAGCTGGGAGGAAAAAAAAAATGAAGAAAAGTTGTTTACTTCAATATTCGTCGTTAGATATTAATTCCAGGTTTTTAGCTTCATGCTTTTTCACCTTTCGTAATCGATGCATAGTCAAATTTACACCAAACTAGCCATCACCCTAGTTTTGCAGATCAATATTTTTGTCATGAATAGTTGTCAATTGTTAAGGTCTCTATTACTGGTCAGTAAATCTGGGTATTCACTACCCATCATTAGTCCAAATTTCAAGTCCCAAATTTTTGTCATTTAATTTCGTCAATTTAATTTTTGTCAGTCAATTTTTGTTAAGTTTAGGTTAGGTTCCAGTTCGGCTGTCATCATAGTAACACATGCTCCTAAGTTTTTCTATGATATCTCAGTGAATATACCTTCGTTTTTGACGCAGTTTGTTTTAAACGTCGTTTATAGTGTTTCTCTACACGAATTTAATCACCAAACTTCAAAAAATTACGTAAATTTTTAATTAATTTCAATTTTTAAGTTTATTGATAAGAGCTCATTCAGCTCACTTATGTAAGCACTAATACGTCGTTTTTCGCGATGGACATTGACGGAGAGGAGGAAAGCGGTCCTATACCGCTAACTCCACCACCTAATTCGCATTTTAATCGTAATTCTGAACATTCGTACACTTCGAATATATATGATTACGCTACAGCGGCAATATCAGCGAATACAGACAATTACAATCGTAAAGTGCAACGCCCGACCACAAAAAACAGCGACCCGAACATGTCTTTTGCCCCATCTTGGGTCCAATCATTCAACACAAGTGACGATGAAAACTCTAAAGATTCAATTATGTCTATTGAAAAAACCAAATCAACGAAGAAAAGGAAAGCAGATGTAGGTACCGTCTCCTTTTCCTCCTTAATTGACGAATTATCTGCACAAATCAAGAAACTCTCTGCCCCAAAAGAAGCCAGAGTTCTCATCGATAAAATCCTTGATAACATCGTTTTGTTTCACAACTCGGTGATAAACGGACTCATAAAAGAAAATGCTCAAATCAGAAGTGAATTAAACACTTTGACTCTAGACAACTCATCGACAAAACAAACACTCGCTCACTTACAAGTACAAATCGATCAAATGAATTCCAAAACAAAATCCTCCGGTTCATGAATTTCATGATAACACCGACATTTCATCACAATGGTTTTTCAACCCTGCCACGATAACAAAAATACCAACGTTTGCTGATATCATATCAAACAGATCAATCAGACTGCCGAATAAGCTCCCAACCAACGCCTTCACGCTTTCCGTCAAAAAAGATGAAAACAACAGCAAGACACTCGAATATCTTGCCGAAAAGCATCCTCTACGCAGCCTCAACATTAAAATAAGACAAAGGTTTCAATTAACAAATGACGCACTTAAAGTACAATGTTACTCCAAAGAAGATTACAACAAACTCCTCAACACCCTGAACCAAGATAATCAATCAAAAGTAACTGAGCACAAGCCGCTAAGTCCACAGATACTCATACATAACGTCCCAACCTATTACGAAACCGAAGACCTGCGTAAATTCATCACAGATCAGTATGAAATCGAACCACAATACATTAGTCTTCATAAATATATAAACTCTACAGCGAATGGTCAAAAAGCGATAGTAACTTGCACTCCAGCTCTATGAAGAAAGATGATTATTGACAAGCATATCTACATCGGCTGGATATATTCAATTCCTCCGCTGTATTAACTACAAACTTCTTGGACATTCTAAGAAAAATTGTACAAACTCCGTAAACTGGTCATTGAATCAGGATGGATCCCCTTGTCTCCAGTGTAAAAACTGTGAATTAAGAAATAAAACAATCCAAAGCTCCAACGAACGCAATATCAAGAAGGCTCCACTTCTGGACATAAATCATTCTATTTTTTCAAATACCTGCCCTACTTTCTTGGCAAAGAAAGAAATCACTGAAAAAATGATCGACTACGTCTCGTAATTTAAGGTTTGTAGCTTTAATGAACTTAACTTGATCCATCAACAACTTTTTGAGATATGAGCGATCAAAGTTAAAAAGACGCGCATTTTTACGAATATGTAAACCCCGATGCGTAAAATGTCGATGAAAATATCTCGAAATGTGTCGCGGCACTCTATACTTATAGAATTCCTGTTTATGTAAAATTTCACGCTCTCTCCGATGGTGAAGAGAAAAGAAAAATCCATCTACAACTTTTCAAGATATAAGTGATCAAAGTTAAAAAGACATAGTTTTTACGAATATGTAAACCCAGTCGCGTAAAATTTCGATGAAAATATCTCGAAATTTGTCGCGGAACCTTATGGTTTTGGAATTCCTATTTTAAGTAAAATTTCACGCTCTTTCCAATGGTGAAGAGAAAAAAAGAATCCATCAACAACTTTTTCAGATATGAGCTATTATAGTTGAAGGTTTGGGAACATTTTCAAAATATATAAACCATATGATACGATTTTATAAATAATTCAAATATCGCAAAATTCCATAATTTTTAAAGTGAAACTTGCATTAAATTTCACACTTTTTTCCATTGTGAAAAGAAAATAATTCTTCAGTAGTGTTCTGTAATATTGTCGATCAAAGTTACAAAAATTCTTCAATTGCAAATTTTCGTAATAATCGCAAATTTTCGTAACTTCCATCAACAACATTTCACAAAGTTGCTAACGAATTTTTTCCGTTTCACAATCGAAAAAAGGGTAACCAGTAATACAAATCGATGGTTTTCATGCTTTTACGTTGGTTTTGGTTGGTATTTTTGAACCTCATTGCGCGACGTATATGATTAAATTTTGTCTTAAGTTGTTAAAAAATAACTGTACGTTGTTTCGTACTTTGTGGTAAAACCTGACCCTTACTGCTCGATGTGTATGATAAATTTTTCTTAAAAGTTATCAAAAAATGACTGGTAGTTGTTCAACTTTTTTCCAATTTCTTTTTTGAAATACCTTCTTTAGAATTAGATTAAGACTTGTATTTCGAGAAATTTTCGATATGTCACTTCCAAAACGAATGATTAACGTTTAAAATTTTGCCATTTCTCGCGAATTCTCACCCATTTAACTCTTTTTAAATCAAAAGGAAAGGAAATATTCGAAAATATCTCAAAAGTCAGGTCTTTTTAAAAGATTAATAAATAAAATAAAACTGGTCGGAATAAATTATATCGCGTTTTTAAGGAGAAATAACCGATTGAAGTTGACGTTCAAAACGAACCTCTTCTTGTCAAAATGCAAACAAAAAGTATAGCCTTAACATTTTGATTTAAGTTAAAACCAATAAAACCTAATGAGTAGGCATACGAATTGTACATAATTATATCACATGTCATACAACTAATAAATATGATATACCTATCTCACTACCTACTTATGTGGCATTTTAATAAAAACAATTTTTTAAACTACTTCAAATACACACATCTCAACGTAGGTAGACTATTTTATGCAGAAAGCTTAAAATGCAATATAAATGAGATTGCTTATTGGGTTTTCTACAAAATCTACTTCCAGATGAGGAAGAAAAAGAGGACATGAAAGAAGAAATGGATCTCGAAGAAGAAATACCAACTTCACGAATCAACATTTCTCCGCAGCCATAGGAAGGAAGATGGAAGAGGACATTCCAAACGCCTACCGGATCCTATGGCCAACAGGTAATGGAACCAACACGGAAAAAGGATACCAAGGAAGATCCTATTTATCAACTGAAACATCAAATCTACGTTCTAACAATGGAGTTGAATGAGGAACGCGCGAAGAGAAGGGAACTGGAGAAGAAGATCGCTGCCATCCCTAGCCTTAGCACTTCAGCGGCACCATCAAACACGGAACTAGACGCTGCAATATGCAGCAAACTCAAGGAGATGGTAGAGGAAGCTCTGAGGAACATCCTCCCTACATTCCAAAACTGTCAAGCTCCCGCTAAAGGAAAAGGACCAGAAAGGGGACCCCGGCCTCCCACCACCTAAAACAACCAACAGGCACCAGTGCCTGGCACCCGGAAGGCACCAGCGCCTATCAGACACTAGACACAAGCACGTGTCCCACACCAGGAACCAGCGCCTGTTACCCTGCAGGCAACAGCGCTTGACAACGATACGACCTCCTATGCTAGCGTGGCAAAGGAACCCAAAGATGCCTCTCCAACAACGTCCCCCCCGTGGACAAAAGTTACGAAAAGAAGAAGAAAACTGAAGAAGAAACCTGCAATCCAAGAAAAGCAGGTTCCAGCTGCCAAGGCGCAACAAAATACTCGGCCAAGCAGGAGGGCCCAGCGCCGAGCTTGCAAACCCAAAGTCCCAAGGGACTGACGAAGGAATTTGGCTCAAAGAAAATATTGAACCTGAAGATACTTTAATTGATTATTGGAAAAAAAAGTTTTGATTGTAGAGGAATGAAAGTGATGAATAAGAGTAATTCTATAACTGCAGCTGATTACATTTCGATGTATAAATGTTTGAAATTGCAAATTGCTAAAAAAATGGTATACAAATTTCATTAAAATCATACATCATCATTTGATCTCCATATACAATTTATATCCTTTCTGCTTCTTTTATACTTGCATGACATTTTATTATGCTTCTCTTTTCAATTAGGATATCTACCAAAAATTATGTGATAAGCTATTAAATACATAGATATTAATGTACTCTTCAATTATTTCAGGTGTCAATTGATTTTGAATTATTGTACCCCAATAAAACCAAAGAATTTGTCAGCAGATGGAAAGAACATTTAAAAAATTTATTCATAAAGTTGATAGCAGAAAAAAAAAGCATATTCCGCATTGGTAATGACAACAATAACCAGGCTTCATTTCTGACTATTCAATCGAAAAATTCAGGTACTTACACTGCTGAAATTTTTTTTTTTTAAACGCATTTTTTTCAATGATTGGAATCATAAATAGCATATCTTTTCTCTGTACAGACTTACAGGATGGTATACTTTTGTATTTTATACCACACTTATTAAAGCCAGTGCCAATTAAACGTACAGCTTATGGGATGTTCAGACCTAGCGCAACTGAAATCGGCCGATCATTTCTTCTTCTCGTACAGGTTTGTATATCAATATACTAAACTGTTCTCATCCCTCAAAGTTCAATTATTATTTACACTTGTATTTCAGAATGAAAATGAGGTTAGAAGTAGCTTGACTTCGCTGCTATCTCAACCAGCACTGATATTTGTTAACATTATTTTCATTTAGTTTCAATATTCTCTCGCTATATATAAGGGAAAATCATAATATTATTAAAACAACGAAAGTGATGAAAAACAGGTTTTTATTTACACTCAAATCAAAAAAAAACAAAAAACGTGAATTTACGTTTGGGGTGAGTGATATGATGAGATGGACATTGATTGGCTGTCATTACGCGCGTTTTGATTGGTCCACGGATAGTGATCCCAATCCGCTCAAACAATTTCCAAATTTTAAAATACATTTTTTTGAAAAAAATATTGAAAAAGTCCAAATTAAAATTTTTTGTTTCAGAACGGTAATATGGCATTGAATAAAACATAAAATTAGCGCTGAAAATAATACGCCTCAATCGATTTTAATAATTTGGAGGTAACTAGAAACTTTCAAAGCATTTGCATTTTACACAGTTTCTCGAAGAAAATACCGATTAAATTATTTTAAAAATCGAAAAAATTGAGTTTATATGCTGATAAATCCGCCATTAATTGTCACACACATCTGAAAATTTTTTACTTCTCATAGTTTTCGATAATCTAATTTCATTTTTTTAGATGCCATCTCAATCTAAGTAGGTAAATGATTTTTTTTCGTTTTTTGAAAAAGCACAAATCGACCAGCCGAAATCAACTTTGAAGGGTCACATTTTAGAAGTGACTCCGGAGTCAAGTTGGAGTTGTGAGTTAGGTTTCTGAGTAACTCTCAATATTTTTTTATGCGCGAATGGCTCAAATGAATTACCATAACCACATGTACATTTCATTTCAACATTATTGAAGAATACAGATACCATTCTCATCGTCGTTACGAAAATTACAAGTTTCAACCAACATCGGTGAATGATAGCGCTCATGTCATAACTTTGACAATTTCAATTACAACTCGAAATTAAAAATATCGAAAAAATTCGTTATCAGTGCGGAGGTTTAGCGTTTTGAATCTTACATCCCAGGTAATCAACAGAACATCTTCAAAAGCATCAATTTCCGATGAAAAAAATTAGCAACATTTACCGCAATCTCGAGAAAAGTAAGATTACTTACATTTAATTCTTCCTCATCCAACAGCTGGGGATACTCTTGAACTTTATTCAAAACAAAAGTTTCTTCTGTCGGGAGAGGTTCTTTTGGTGGTAACATTTTGAATGCACGCTTCGATGTTGTGTAAACACAGTTGAAAGAATAATGCGAGTGAATACGACTGACAATAGAAAACAAAGCCCGTTTCATCATCCACGAATTCCAAACGAAAACTTCACACTGTAGATAAGAATTTTTCTATATACTGCAAGGGATGCTTTAATAGAATTTTATCGGCATATCGAGTGCACATATAGGTAGAAATATACGCGTAAGAACGAAAATAAAGCGAAACACACTGATTCGAGAAAAAACAATTTGTATTGTCCGTAAATTTAAATTACGAATTATTCGCGCAGATACATATCATAACGAGATACCGAACGCCGAAACAGAATTTTCATCAACAGATCAACATGATAAGATCAACGTGCAATAACATTTTAGCCTGGTCATTGAAACTGAGGCATTAGCGAAACTAGAGGTCAAATTATAAACTCAAGAAACAACACGACAAAGGGACAAAGAACTTGGTCGTGATGGCGGCGGTGATACTACACTACCTCCTTGGGCTGACTAAGGGCTAAACCTTACACAAAATGAGGAGGACTCAAACTTTTTTGCATTGACAATAATTCAATATTTATGTGCCCCTGAAACTTCGAACGGTGGAAAAAATAATAAATAAATTAAACCTAACCAAACCCAACTTTAAGATAAGGAAAGTAGGTCTGAAAGTTCCAAGTCTGAAGGATCGAAAGGTGGAAAAAATAATAAATAAATTAAACCTAACCAAACCCAACTTTGAGGTAAGGAATGTAAGTCTGAAAGTTCCAAGTCTGAAGGTTCGAAGGATGAAATAAATAATGATGCAAAAATTGTAGTAATAAAATAATATCAAAAAAAAAATTGACAAAAAACTTTTAAAAAAAACTAGACTCGAAAAACGATAAAAAAACGCGCGACGAAAGTTGGATGGAAGTCCGCACACATCGGAACGAGAAGCCACACTCTTAACCACTCCGCCACTGGTGGCTCGGCATACCTCGTTAACAAGTCCGTATACATACGCGCTGCAATAGAACTACGGAAGGCTCATAAATGTTAAGTAGTGTAAAATTGAAATGAGAAAAGAGTCCTCCTCTATTTCTATAAGGTTTAGGCTCTAGTCTTGGGCTGTGACTCTGCGGTGCGAAGTCAAACGTAAATATTTCGCGCCATATTCATTCAAAACACAAAATTTGTATTAACGTTTTAATCAAAGTCGATTGGACTGAAGTATTTTTTTTTAGGTTATGAAGGCGTTTAATTCGCGGTAAATGTTTGCTGTTGTATGTTACAGTGATTTAAACTCAGTTTAGATACCAGGAAGGAGAATCAACGAATTCATTTGTTACCATGCATTCTGAGATATACCGATTTAACAAAACTTTCGATGAAAGACTCAACGAATTCAACACAATATTAGGAGATGCGGAAATCGGCTCGTCGTTTCACATCACGCGAATGTGGTCAGATTATTTGGAAATGTCGGTAGAACCAGTGGGTTGGAAAGCTCTATGGAATGTATCCAGAAAATGCTGTCAAGAATTGAAAATCGCCTTTCCCACTGTTGTTGTAGTAATGGTAATTAATTGAAATATTTTCAGTCGCTAGGTGTGTAATTGCTACATTTAGTTTTAACTGCATGTTCATCTCAGGTTGAAAATGTCGATTATACTTCTCTGACCGCCGATGCTACTGTATTAGAAGTGGAAGATGTAGACGAATCGGATAAGTTACCTTCTAAGGTTAACGATATTCCGTTGAAAGAACTTTATGTAATGTTGAAGCAAGAGTATAAGGGACCTAATTATGATACTACTGCCGAAAGCTTGGACCAGTATCGGTTAGTATGAGCTTGATAAATGAATAAGATTTTTTCATGATTTATTGAATAAACTAATGTTTGGGTTTACAGATTTTTCTATAATCATTTATGGTGGCCTTGGGACGATGATGAAAATAATGCTGAGGGTTGGATGTGTACTCATTTTCTGTTTCGACTTACTCTGTGAGTTGATAATTTTGCATATAGCCTTTTATTCGTTTCTTCGTCTCATTTACCAATCTGTGTTATAGATCTTATGATATGCTCAATGGAAACATGCATATTGTAACGCGAGAACCATTAAAAACCTGGTAGAAAAAGGAAAAGAACTTCATTACAAACTTGAAGGAGACGATTCGATTGGTGATGTTCAAGAAATTGATGGAGATGAGCATGTACTTAAAATGATCGAAACGCTTAATGAACTCGATCTGATTAAAATTCAGTTGTCTCGTTGGGAAAATACGGATTTAAGGTAAACATGGATTTTAAGTGTGTCACCATTCTATACAATTTCTAACTATTCTTTTGTAGACGAATACTGGATACGGATATCAGAAATCGTAGTGAAAATAAAAAATGTGGTAATCAGATCGTCATCACCGAATGCTCTTTGAGCGAAGCACATGAGTATTTTGGGCGACTCAACAAATGCGCTACAGATTTGAAAATACTAAAGTAAGTTGAGAGAAAAACATGAAGAATAATGTCTTCTATTGTATTATCTATTAATTATTTCCACAGACGGACTACAGACAATCTGAAAAACGCGTTGGTTCATTATATCGGAGGTGATAACATTTTCATCGTTCCAGGCACTCAGACAGTCAGTGGAAATGAACCTCTCACGTATGACGTCACAATTAGAGGTCTCTACGTAAAGAAACCTACTATCATTGCAGATTACCGATCAAATTGGTGCTTGTTTGAAACGCTCGCCGACCATGTGGTTTTCCACAGCCTCACATTAGAGGTTAAATTCTCTCGAAATGCAATAATGGTTAAACGTGGTGTAACGTACTTGAATTCGGTCACCATTAAGCATAGCGGAAAAAATGCCAATTTCGCTATCATTGTTCACGATGGAGCGTCTTTGATTGCTAATAACTCTAATTTCATTGATTTCGATGGCGCTATTATGTGTAGACAAGGTGCTACATTGCAATTAATTGACTGTAACTTTCAAAATAACACCACTTGTGTAACAGTATGTAAAATGATAGCTATGAGTATTAAATAACGTATTGGTTTGTATATCAGCTGTATGTAATTTTTAGGTGGAAAAAGGTGGAAAACTTCTGATGGAGAATTGTGATTTACTTGAAACGAAAAGTACACCTGTTCAATTTAAAGGAGCAGATTTACGTGAAAAATACGAATCATTGGAGTATTTGAACGGGTAAATTTATAGTTTTAGTTTAAAAACAAAGAAATAAACTATTACATCTAAATGTTTTTCTTATTACTTGTTTTGCAGCTTGGAAAATATTACCTTGAATAACGTCAAGATTTCTGATCCTCAGAAGACGGTATTTTTCGTTTAGTGTCCAAAGTGCTTATTTTATGTAGTCGCGTGTAATTGTACCCAGTTTTAATTTTATGTTTTTTTTTTATTCATTTTGTAATTTTTATAAACATTATGCGTTACCATTTTTTGATGAAAAAAATAAAAAATTATGCTTTATTATTTGTATTATTCTCATTTCATCATTTTTTTTCTCATTTATCCATATTGGCGTCTTTAATGACAGAGAATATTACGCCAGCGTTTACTTCAGATTTGATTCATTAGTCTTGACTCTTTTAAAAGTCCATCATTACATGCTATTAAAATTTTGTTTAAAAAGATGGGTTTATCTGCGATACTTGTTTCTTTCATTTTCAGAGTCGTTCGGATTAATCTGAAGTTGCAGTTACTGGGAATTCATAGTGATGAATTACCAAAGAAACAGAGATGCTAAATTTTGAATTTTATCGAAACATAATTCAATATTATGTGATTTTTGGTTAAAAAAAAAAAAGTTGACAGATTTAAGAAAGCCACACGAAATGCTTATATTCAATCATAAATAGTAGAAAAAAATATATCATATGGATTGAAAACAGTATCCGATAGGTATATCAAACAATTTATAAAAAAAATTCAACTTGAAAGAAAACTTCGTAGGAATGAAATACAAAGATATTTAGTCGCTCTCATCTGTACGATTTTGTGCTGTAGCTCTATTCAATGGGCACAAAATATCTTCTTCGTCATCATCATCTTCAGATGCATACAGTGATAATTTTCCACTAGCTCCTCGAGCTTTTGATGGAATAGTGGTTGTGATATCTTCTTCTTCTGAATCATTGATCATCGAAAAAGTCGGATTGTCTTTCATCACTACGTTTTCTGGATTCAAAAAAAAAATAATATAGTACTTTTTACTTGCTGCAAAGCGAATAGGGTCACTTACCGAAAATAGATTTTTGGGTGGGAGAATAAACATAAACCATTAGATAAACGTAGAAATTAAGCGAAGCATATAACGCCATAAATGTAACCGATGTAGTATGTGTTTGCCGATCTTTAATGTCAGCTGTATATTCATCCTCGAGGATGCCGGTTATACCGTAATCCAAGCTCCAAGTACCGTACCATATAGTACCCAATACAGCTACATTAGTAGTCGCAAATCGCAATCTTTTATCTAAAAATGTATGAAACACGGATCAAATAATTTATGTTTATAAAGTTACGAATATGTGAAACGAAAATTATAATTGCTTAATTCACTTACCAAAGAAAGGCATAGTTCGTAAATCAGTGTAAGCTTTCAACATGGACAGCAGCAAGTAGATAATATAAAATACGATGAATAAAACCCACCATTTAGTCACAGTCTGAAAGTTTTAAATCAAAAATTCATAATAATGAATAAGCACAGTAGTGCATCAATCCGAGCATCAAGTTAGGTACTTAGGTAAGTTTAGAGAGCAATTTTTCTCCTCTTGAATTAGAGTTAGGGCTAATAGTTTCACAAAACACATGGTAAACATTCATAATGATAGGTGTAGAACGTGGGGCGAAGTTTAATATCCCTCAAAAAAGTATAAAGGTTGATTCTACGACAAAATTTGCTTTGTAAGATTTTATTCTACTTTAGGATTCAGAAAGCGAAATTTTCGTATAAACGCCCCCTCCCCTCCCCATAAAAACATTTAACCAATTATAATTATTTTCGGAAAAAACTTCTTATTTTTTTCAGATTTCTTTCCAAATAATATTGATGATTCATACTTTAGAAAATTTTCAAATTCGAAACTGTGGCTCAAGACAAAAAATTTTAAGCAAATCAATAAGGCACCTATCTGGAATAAAATAACATTTCACTGAATTATTTTTGCCGTTGAGTCAACTTCTTGAGAGATAAGCCGGGAATCATTTTTTTCTTAGGGTTCGTATCGAAACTCTTTGTAGGTTACACTCACAACCAAAGAATAGGAACATAATTATACCGTGTGTCCGATTGAACCACAAACAGGCAAATCGGAAATTCCCATTTACGATACTTCAACATAATATCATAATTCATCACTGACTATAAATGAATTGTGATTGGTCGTGAACACAGAAATCAGCGTTATCGATATGTTATACTTATGTATCTAGTGGGTTGTTGATTGAAAAGGAATTTGTCATTTCGGCGCATGGGGATATGGGGTTCAATCGGGCGCACCGTAAATGCATTTATGAAGTTATTTCCTAGCTATAGGTACATGAAGAAAAAAATTGGTTTTTAAGATTAACTTTTTAATCAAATCTAGATTTAGTGACTGAATACATATGAGTACGTAGGTATTTCGGAACTCTTACCTGATACACAACAGAATCCAATTTAAAACTGAAACTGTAATCTAAATATTCGTATACTTCTTGATAGTAGGCAATGATCACCGAAAGTAACCATAAGGTGAAAACAATTACAACTTTTTCTAAATAAAATGGAATGAATCGTCTTTCATTCTAAAAATAACGATTTAAAAATATTGAAAGAATAAAATTTGATTTTTTTTCTTTTTTACATTACATAGTTATGTACATACCTGTCGAAATGCATGATAAATACATAAATTAAAGAGAGCTGTTCCTGCTAAAAATGTTATTTGAAAAATGCTATCAATGAAACCAATCATCCAGTGATCACATAATGTAGTCATGGAATAGGTGGGTCCTAACAAAATAATATAGGTTCTGTTATTGATTACTAACAAATTAAAAAATATAATTTTAAAATTTTTTTACCGTCATAAAGTAACAACAATGGTAGCAAAATCATCAACCATTTTTGTTCGTATGCCCAATCACTTATAGCATATTTTCTTAATGAATTTCCAAACCATAACTAAAAAATTAAAAAATATAGAATAATGATAATAGTAATGGGCATAACCTACCTAATAAATAATTAGTAAAAAATCACCTATACCTACCGTCGCAAAGAAAGTTGTAATCACATAAATAATTCGGAAAGACATCTCTATCTGAGTATACTCCGGAGTGTAAGTTCTGAACTGAAAATATAAATTTATGTCATTAATAATGCAATGATAAAAATCGATAGCGATGTAAATATGTCAATACTTACAACAAATGTGACTTGTTTTGATGGTATATTTTCTGTGAAAGCTTTCCAAGTGATGAAATTTTACATAAAAATCTATACCTGATGAATTTAATGTATCCTAAATGAGCCACCATGATTGGATCACAGATTTGCTTGTTACATTGTATATGCCTTGTTCTATAATTAATATGTAAGATTAAAAATAAACATGCAAATAAATAAAAAATGAACAATTGTTCAAAATTTAACCTATTTTTGAAAGTAAATTTTTTCAGAATGGCAGAAATTTCGCTTCCATTTTTGCCATTTATGATTGCATTATCCTGCGACGAACGTAATCCAATAGTGGAAACACTCAGCAACATATTTTCAGCATACACTTCATCTGTGTGACAAATTTTTCATGTCATGGTATTTACGGCGAACTAAATAGGCAACCAATCATGTTTGAAGTAAAGGAATGCAATTTAAATAATTACCATCGACGTTTTCGGTGTGTAGAATGGCGAAAAGCCATAATTGTTTGTTGTATCTTGTGAGAGGTGTGTGTTGTTAAATTAAATGGACCTCCGTGTTCTAATCCATTAGGGCCAAAAATTACAGATGTTGTGGATTCGGAAATGTTTTTGTAGGATGTAAATTCAATAGGCGGGCCTAGAAAGAAATAAAAACAAAATTTAACATGGTCAAAAATACATATATATGGCAGCTACAAGGATTTAAGAAATTTATTGTATTCACAGACCAGATAGTCCAATAATTAGAGCTAATAGGAGCAGTATAATGAATACAAAATATATGAATGTAATTTCCCCTTTATTCATTGAATACAATCTCATCTGAACGCATCTATTTAAACAAAAAGGCACCATTTATAAATAAAAATACAAAATCGATACACAAATGAATGTAAACAAGTTGTTATTTTTAAAACCGCGTTTTATACCTATGTTCATTTCCGTTCCATATTTACCTTTCGCATTTATCATGGTGATATGCTGGGGATATATACCGGCTGAATTGGCTACATAAGTCCTCTCCATCACTTCCCACTTGCCATAGCAAATTTCTAAAATTATGACAACATGTCGACATTATAAAACTGCGAGTGTGTAGATTTAATCACTAGAACAAATCACTTGTGTGGTCTTGCATCGTCTTCAACTCGAGCATCTAACATATTATCGTAAATTTCATTAAGATTCGTTAAAATAAAGAAAATATTTAATAACTACATGTTTGTGCGTTTGTAATATCGACGAAAAAATATATATAAACGTTACATCGAAAATCATGAATGGGAAA